>JAMZAV010001673.1:0-313110 GCA_024449915.1 Sweltsa coloradensis | reverse complement strand
TTTTAAACCCCTTAACGAAATTTTATACGGCAACAATTATCTTTTTTTTGTAATTTGGGCTCCAGAAACGACAAAACGTTAGACAGGTTGGCTGAAATTTGGAAAAAAAACATGGTAAGAATTAATGTGCAACTTTAACAAAATTTGTTGCGAACCTTGCAAAAAAATTTTCCAAAAATTTTGTGGGGAGTAAAACCTTTTTGCAAAAAAACATTTTTATTGAATTTTTTTAGAATTAAGGTAAAAACCCAATTTTATTTTTTGAATTAAAAAAACCGCAATTTTTTTCATTTTCGATGGCAAGCCATTTTGTAAATTTTACAAAAAATTTTCTTTTTTTGTATAAAAAAGAAGTTTTTTTGCGGGGGGGCCCCATGTTTTGGGTTTTTTTTTTTTTTTTTTTTTTCGTATAAGGCACGTCAACTGTAATAAAGCTGGAGAGGAAAAATACCCATGCTGGCTGGCTAGATCCAGCCTTGGGTATAGGAGAAGAAATGAAATGTTCCCAAACGCTCAACACGTGGCTCACTCACTCGTCTAGCAATGAATTTGGCGTTTTTCTGTAACATAAGATAAGTGAACTTTATGAGCAGATTAGGGTGGCCATTATGGCCCTGGAATAAGAAAAGAGGACTTTTTGTCAAACTAGCGAAAAGCAATGAGTGACGGGGGGGGGGGGGGGGGGGGGGGGACAAAATTTTTTTAATGGTTTTGTGCAAAAATGGTCTACAATTGTTTTTTAATTCTTTAGAATAAAGAGGACTTTGACGGGGGGCCCGGTGCCAAACAATTACATAGGGGGGGTTTTTTAGTATTTTTAAATTTGTAAAATCGTCTTCGTCTATGTTATGGCCCTTTTATCAGGGAAGAACACGGAATATTTTGGAAGTTTCTGGCGGGTGCGTCCTAGGCAAAGCCCCAGTTGCCAAGGGGCCCTTTTCGCCAAAGCGAAAAAAATTTCATTATACTTACTTGTTTTTTGTCTTTTTGACTTAAAAATGGAAAATCGGGGATCACCTTTTGTTTATGGGGAGAAAAATTTCAATTTGTTTCCCTTTACAAAACCCAAAATGGGGAAAACACCGGGACATTTCCGAATTTTTTAAAAATGAAGCCGGAACAGTTAGGCCCCCAAAAAGAGGACACTCCCGGAAAAAGAGTACATAATGGTAACCATAACTCATTTGACCACGCGTTCATTACAAGGGGACATAACAATTTTGAATTTAAAGGACGAAAATAGACCCTTTTTAAAAGATTAAAATAGAAATCTGCAAAACGGGAAATTTTTTTTTTTTTGTTTTTAGGGGAAAATTTGGTATATTTCTAGTATTATGGTATTTGAGAAACCAAAAAATCGACAAATGCCTAAATTCGGAAAAATCTAGATTTAAATTAAGCACTTATAATTTACGTTTGAACAAAAAACGTTGCAATTTTTAAAAAATCTAAAAATTTCCCACAATCCCTTTTCAATTTAATTACTTTGAAAAATAAAAATAAAATACTAAAATTCGAAAAAAGGGGATTTAATTTTTGCTTAAATAACCAAATTTGAGCGTTTTGGGTTTGAAAGAGCTCAGCGGGTTTAAATAAACATAATGATGAAAGCTTCCCCCATGCAGGAGCTGGCGACGGCACTTCTTTTCACCGGAACGAGTCTGGTTAAGAGAACTGGGCGTTCCGCTGTTCTCCGTCCATAAAACTCACTGAGGAAGGTGAAAACCCATATTTCAGAGGTATTTATACAACTATTTTTTTCTCTTTTCTACCCCTTTCGCCTGTCCCTTTCCCTTTTCCCCTTTTATACCCAAAAAAAGTTTAAAGTTTTAAATTTTTCGGCGCTTTCAGCCTAAATCTTGATAATGAAGTACATGAGGGGCCATTCTTAACTCGGCTATTCTTGTCGCCTACATCAATTAGTGTGTATTTCAGGTGCAATTCCGGTTCCGAACCCACGTTTTCTATTTTAATTGGTCGTAGGAGGTATTTTTTGAAATCGCCTAGCCAAAGGGAGGGACCTTTCAAAAGGTTTTTGCGACGGACCGGAATTTGAATTTTTCGAATTTTTAAAGTTGAAATGGCACTTCCCGGCGAATTTGGACTTCAAATGGGGACTCTCTCTTTGATGCGCCAGGGAATCATCACCGTCAAGGGAACTGCCCCAACGCGCCCGTATCAAATACCAAAATATTTAAAAAATAGACCAAAAATTTAAATTTAACGGTACGATTTGGGGACGCGCTTTTTATGATGCATTTATCATCCCAAGGTGTGGGGGGAGTGAAAGTGTAAAGAGGCTCAAGTACATACTTGGGGAAGGAACTTTTAAAAAATTAAAGAGTTCCATTTTTTTTTAAATTTTGAGGAGCGCGATCCTTTTTTTGTATTTAGGGGAAATTTTTTAAGTATTAAATTAACATTTTAAGGGGGAATTTTTTAGGGAGCTTTTCTTTTCCCTTTTATGAGGAACGACCTTTTTTTTGGTAAAGATATAAAAAAGAAAATTGAACTTTTTTAAAGTTTTTTTTTTTGATGAATTGAACTTTTAACGTTCCTTTTACCAAGTATGCTCGAATGTGGCCCCCACTGTATGAGTGAATAGGCTGCAGTTTTTAAAAGTAGTTTTTAAATATTTAAGTTTTTAAAGGTTTACTTTTATTCGTTGTCTGTTCCCCATCTTTTTCGACAAGGATTATTACAAAAATTTTTAAACTTTATATGTTAAAAATAAATTAATATGTGTGAAATATTAATTTAAACTAAATATAACCCAATTTTTTATTTAATAAAACGAGTATTAAAAATAAAATTTTACCATTTACAAATACCACCAGTGTTTCCATTGTCTATGTTGCACAAAAATAATATTTTATTAAATTTATTATTATAATCTTGACGGGGATAATCTAGCTACCTTCAAATCAAGGGGTAAGTCACAAAAAGATAAGGATTACATAACCCAATATTATTATTTTTTTATTTTAACGTTTAAGAGGGGAAAGGGACACATTTTGGGGGTTAGAATAGCTATTCGCTCGGCCAAGAGCATCCGACGTATATGAAACTTTGCAAATTTTTAATGAAGCATTTCAGGACAGGGGCCCTGCGGTCATAGATTTTCAAAAATTTGTTTTTATCGGCCAAACAAAATCACTAATATAGTAAATTTTGGAGTTTTTAACAAAATCAAAATTAGTGAAATCTATTTTTTTTTTTTTTTTTTTTGTTTTGTTTTTTTTTTTATTATTTTTAAAACAAGATTGAAAATGTGTTACTGCAGAGCCTTAATTTCCACATTCTTGATATATGTTCAAAATTTCAGATACCTGAGGTGTCAGTCGGCCAAGCGAACAGCAATTTCCTTGTATGAGTATACCATTGCACTTTAAGACAACCTTGTATTTAATAAAAAATATATTAAAAAGGCACAAAGTGAGCAACGTTTCGTGCAAAATTCTGTGTGGGAAGTACCCTGTCAACGTTAAATTTCAGAATATTCAAACTTGCCGGTCAGGTCGCATAACCATTTGAAAGGCTCCCTGCCATTGGCGTAGGCGAGTCAAGAAAACCCCTCCTACGACCAATTAAAGTAGAAACGTGGTTCTTGGAATCGGGCAATTACACCTGAAATACCATTACTAATTGACGTAGGCGAGCTAAGAATAGCCGAGTTAAGAACGTACCCATGACTGTGTACATATCAGATTTTCAATATTTATCACAGATCAATCAGAAAATGCGTAGTGGGTGCATTTGAACAGATTCTTAATCTGGAAAATTTAATTTAATTTTTGTTAATTTTCTATGATTAATTAATGGAAATATAGATGTGACTAAAATTGTCTGAGAAATTCGAAATCGCATAAAATGAGCATGCCGGCCTCCTCTTAAGCTTGATATGGTTTGGTTAACCATGGCTCCCAATGACATAAATAAGCTATGCGTAGCAAAGCGCATATTTAGGGTACGTTCCGAATGATGCTCCCAAGCGCCCACAACACCCAGACATGCCCAAGATGCCCGAGGTTTAACATTGAGCGTTACGGGCGTTGTGATGGCGGCGGTGTTTACGGAATGCTTTGGGCACGCCGAAGCTGCAGGTTAGCATCATTCGGAACGTACCCTAATTCAATGTCATTGATTGCTCCAAAAGACTTCCTTGACCCTCTCTGCTCTAGATTGTCACCGCCTTGTTCACCTTCATCCGTGTGCTACAGAGGGCAGGGCCCAACGAGCACCTCTACCACGAGCTGCAGCTCCTGGAAGGGGTAAAGTTTGTAGAGGGAGATCTGAAGAGGACGCAGAACTACGACATTGAAACGATAGCCGAGAATCTTCTTCGGTTTGACCAGGATGACGTGCTCGTTGGACGCACCCTGCTACTGGAATACGACTATGAGGTTGGTTTACTGTGTTACTTTATACTAGGAAGCTTCGCAAACGCTTTTTCAGGCGCGTTGTTGGATGAGCGTAATTGGTGCATTGAGCTGCCATGTGTTACGGCGGATTCTTGCTGTGTTCGTGTGAAAATATCATATACGAAGTTGGATTTCTTTGTGGTAGAATTAAGGCTTAAATTAAATAAAAAAATTAACTTAAATTTTGTAATTTTAATTAATCGTAATTTAAAAAAAAGAAACGGTCGTAAAATTGCAATTTTCAATACAAGAAATAATTTTCCGATTGCGGCTCAAACATTTCACATCAGAATATCTTATTGCATTAAATTAAGGGTTCTGTGAAGAAATCATTAATCGGATAAAGCATGTAGTTTTATAAGTCTCGTAAGAAAATTTTAAAAAATAAAAAAAAATCGTAAAATTGCGATTTTCATGAAAAATAAGTTTTCCGTTGGGGCGGGCTCAAAAACGTGCAGTTTCAAAAGTTTAGAGATTTAGAAGGCCTCCAGAAATTTCATCGCAATTGGAATATCGTTTTAACGGAATCGTGCTGACCAAACGCACAAAAATACAGAAAAAAAGAAAAAAGGACATTCCGGATTTTTTTCTCCAGTGTAGTGAAATGGAATCTTCGCTTCGCTCGCTACGCTCATCCAATAACTTTTGTGGTACGAAACCTCTATTGGACCGATTTAAGAAAGGCCTATGAGATAACCTAAGACATAATCTTAAACCTTAGTATGTAGGTGCCAAAACTCTAGTGGCTTGTTTTAGCTAAAACCTTAAACCTCAGCTCAATAATATAAAGAACGACCAGTCGCCCCTCAACAAAATGTGTATTTTACGAATGTAATTCATTATTCTCATTATTATAAATATGTTCAGTCATACATTTTAATAACACTCAGTCTATTTTAGAGGGCTATAATAACTATAGAAACTTTTATTTTCAACTAATACCAACTCACCAGAAATTCAGTATAGGTTATCCCACACATAACAAAAACTTGTAGAAATAAATAATTAAATCTCTAAAAGGGCCAAGCTCACTGTCGCCCTTACTTGTCATTATGCTCATTCTTAATTCATAAAAGTAGGGGGGGGTGTCCCGTAAAAACATCCTTGAAAAAGCTTGGCAATAATAGAATTTGCACTATTAATTTAAACGTAATAGTTCTCCTAAGTCGTTGTTCCCTAAGTAATTTTTAATTTTGTGGTCTCTGAATTTTGTATTTTAAATTTATCAAAATTCTATTTTGCGAGCTTTTCAGGGAATGTTTTTACGGGACCTGGTACGTTTATGATTAAGATGCGACAAATTTAAAAGGGTAGATGAGATTTCCCTTTTTATATCTCATATTCATTTGAGTGAGTAGTTTAGACTGTATTAGTTTTTTATTTCAATCAAGTTTTCATGACGGCTGAGTTCTGAACACCTGGAAAACTGGAAATCACCCCAACTCTGCTTGCTGTATAAGGTGCCTGAGTGTGTAGCGCACCGCGGCTTGGCTGCGGCGCCCTGACGGGCACCTTGATAGCGTCATCGTAGTCATTCAATTAATGGTAATTTTCCATGGTTGTCTTTCAATATTATCCTATGATCGGCTATTTCCATTCATTCATTCCCCCTTATTGGAATTTAAACACTTTCCACATCATATACGACCTTGGAACAGCGGTTATTTTATTGTTTGCGTTTTTACCTTTTTTGTGTTTTTGCGTGGTGGGTTTCGAAATTGTCATTTACGTTGATTTCCCTTTACACGTGATCTATTCCAATGCATACATCATTGCATTTCAGGTGATTCAACGCTTCTTGATTCTCCTGGTGCATGAAACAGTGAATGTGATATTACTGATGAAAGAAGATGGCGTCAATTACGACCAAACTGAGCGATGGTTTGGAACAAAGTACACGGTTTCAGGTAATTCGTGCCTTGTGTTAATTCAACATTATCTGTTGCCACGTCCAACTCTTCGTTCTAATCTCCGTCATTATTCTCCCTTTTTTCACCTCTTCCAGATTCCAGTCTCATCCTCCTGTTCCACATATTTTCTCACCTCCTGTGTGTAATCATCATGTACTGTTGCCACGTCCCCTCTGCGTTCTTATCTCCGTCATTATTCTCCCTTTTCCCCTATGTTCCGTCTGCATCCTCACTGGGGGGGGGGGGGGGGGTTCCATATATTTTCTCACACATCCGTGTGTCATCATTATCTGTGCAACGTCCCACTCTGACGTTCTTGATCTCCGTCATTATTTCTCCATTCCACCTTCTTTCAGTCTCATCCTCACTGTTCCACATCTTTTCTCACACTCCGGTGTGGTCATCAATTTTTTTATCTGTTGCCACGTCCAACTCTTGCGTTCTTATCTCCGTTGCATTATTCTCCCCTTTTCACCTCTTCCAGTATCATTCCTCACTGTTCACATCTTCTCTCACACTCCTGTGTGTCATCATCATTATCTGTTGTCCCCCCCCCCCCCCCCCCCCAAAACCCCCACGCTCAAATCTTGCGTTGTTATCTCCGTCATTATTCTCTCGTTTCACCTCTTCCAGTCTGTCATCCTAACTGTTCCCACATCTTTTCTCACCTCCTGTGTGTCAGCATCATTGATCTGTTGCAACGTCCCACACTCTGCGATTTCTCATCTCCGTCTTATTCTCTCCTTTCACCTCTTTCAGTCTCATCCTCGACTTTGTTTCCCACTATCTTTTCTCACACCCTGTGTGTCATCATCATTATCTGTTGCACGTCGCAACTCTGCTCTCTGCGTTCTTTCTCCGTCATTAGTCCCCTTTTCAGTGCTCGTTCGTCTCAACTCCTCACTGTTTCCACAATCTTGGCGTCACACTCCGTGTGGCAGCAGCAGGTATCTGTTGCCACGGGCCCAACGCGTGCGCGTTCTTACTCCGTCGTGCAGTAGTCTCCCGGGCGCCACACCGCTGTTCAGGCTCATCTCACGGGTGTTCCACACTCCTGTGCTCCACACCCTGTGTTGTCATCTCTAGATCATGATCTGTGGCCAATGTTCCAACTCGGCGTTCTTAGCGCCGTCATTATTCTCCCGTTCCACCTCGTTCAGTGCGCATCCCTCCGGTGCCACAGCTGTGCGCAACGCCGGGGGGCAGCATGAGCTGGGGCACACGGCCCTCGGCGGGTCCTTATCTCCGTCATGGAGTCGCCTTTCACCGCGTGCAGTCTCCTCCGCGCGGGGTCCCATCTTTTCTCGGCCACGCCGTGTGTGTCATCATCATTATCTGGTGGCAACGTGCCAACGCGGCGGTTCTTCAGCGCCGTCAGGAGGCTCCCGGGGCACGCGCGGGCAGGACGCAGCCGCAAGGGCACACTCGGGTGCTGAACAAGTCCGGGGGGGTGCGCAGCAGGAGCTTTTGGCAAAACGTCAAGCCTGCGCGCGTGCGTATCTCCGCATGAGCCGCCGGGGCACCGCGGCAGGACGCAGCCGCAAAGGGGGCCAAGTGGGGCGCACACTCCGGGTGGTGGCCAGCATGAGCTGTAGGCAACGGGTGCGTCTCAACGCGTGCGCATCTGCTGGAGCGCCGGCCAGGATGCGCCCGGGCACCGCGAGGCAGGCGCATCCGCCGGTGCCAGAGACGGGGCTCACACTCCGGGGGGGCAGCAGCAGGAGCGGGGCCACGGCCTGAACGCCGGGCGGGCGGTACACTGCCGCCGAGGAGGCCGCCCGGGTGCACCGCGGGCTCAGGCCGCCTCACGGGGGCCGAGAGGTGGCGCACACGGCCGGGGGGGCCAGCAGATAGCGGGGGCCAACGGCCAACGCTTGCGGGCGGGCGTCCGGCAGGTATGCGCTCGTGTCACCGCGGGCAGGCGCAGCCGCAACGGAGGGACAGAGAAAGGGGCGCCACACGCCGGGGGGGGCAGCAGGAGCGGGGTCCCACGGCCCAACGCGGCGGTCGCGGAGCGCCGGGCATTGAGGCGCCCTGGGCACCGCGGTGCAGGCGCCATACCTCTCACGGTGCGCACAGCGGGGCGCACACGCCGGGGGCGGCACTAGGTCGGGGCGTAAGGGGGGGGGGGGGCACGGGGGGGTGAAAACTGGGCGGGCGGATCCGCCGGCAGTAGGCGCCTGGGCACCTCGGGCGCAGGGCGCAGCCGCAGGGGGGGCCAGAGAGGGGCGCACACGCCGGGGGGGCGCAGCAGGAGCGGAGGGACCACGGCACAACGCGGCGGGCGGAGCGCCGGCATGAGTGTCGGCCCGTGTCACCTCTTTCCGGCCTCATGCTCACTGTTCACATATTATTATCTCAACACTCCGGTGTCGTCATCATCCTATCTGTTTGCATACGTCCAACTCTGCGTGCTTATCTCCGTGCATGGGCGTCCTTGTCCCTGTTGGCAGGCTCTCCCTCACTGTTTCCTATAATAGTTTCTCATTCACGCCTGTGTGTCAGCATCATGAGTCTTGGGGTGCCACGTCAACTCTGGCGTCGTTATCTCCGTCATTAGTCTCACGTTTCAACCTCTTTCCGTCCTCACTCCTCACTGTTCCGACATCTTTTCTCACACTCCTGTGTGTCATCTCATTTCTGTTGCACGTCCAACTCTGGCGTTCTTATCTCGCGTCATTATTCTCCCTTTTCACCTCTCTTTAGTCTCTCCTCACTGTTCCACATCTTTTCTCACACTCTTCTGTGTGTCATCAACATTATCTGGTTGCCACGTTCTTATAGACATCCCAACTCCTGGGCGTTCTATCTCCGGTCATTATCTCCCTTTTCACCTCTTTCAGTCTCATCCTCACTGTTCCACATCTTTTTTCTCACACTCCTGTGGTGTCATCATCCCCAGAAATTTATCTGTTTGCAACGTCCACTCTGGCGTTTCTTTCTTATCTCCTCGTCCTTATTCTCCTTTTCACCCGCTTTCCGTCTCATCCTCCTGTCCATTATGATTTTTGCTCATCCTCCTGTTGTGTCTGGTTGCCACGTTCACTCTGTGTTCTATCTCCCGTCATTATTCTCTCCTTTTCACCTCTCTTCAGTCTCATTCCTCACTGTTCCCATCTTTTCTCACACTATTGTTCCTGTGTGTCATCATCATTTCTGTTGCAAACGTCCAAATCTGCGTTCTTATCTCCGTGTCATTTATTCCCTCTTTTCACCTGCTTTCAGTCTCCTCCCCACTGTGTTGCCACATCGTTTCTCACACAGCTCCTGTGTGTCATCAACATTATCTGTTGCCACGTCCAACTCTGCGTTCTTATCTCCGTCATTATTCTCCCTTTCCACCCTTTCAGTCTCCTCCTCGCTGTTTCCACATCTTTCTCCACACCCTGTGTTGTCCATCGTATCATTATCTGTTGCACTGTTCCCAACGCTGCGTTCTTATCTCCGTCATTATTCTCCTTTCACTCTTTTCCGTCTCATCCTCACGTGTTCCCATCTTGTTAGTGTGTCTCACACTCTGTCTGTGTGTTCATCATCATTATCTGTTGTGCCACGTCCAACTCTGCGTTTCGTTCTCCGTCATTATTCTCCCTTTCACCTCTTTTCCGTCTCATCCTCACTGTCCATATATTTTCCTCACACTCCTTGTGTCATCATCATTATCTGTGCCGTACGTCAACCCTGCGATTCTTATCTCCGTCACTTATTCTCCTTTTCACCTCTGTAAAGTCTCATCCTCACTGTTCCATTTTTTTTTCTCCACTCACTGGCACTAGTGTAAAACAAATCATTATTCTTTGCCCACGTCACTCTGCCGTTTTTCTTATCTCCAGTCATTATTCTCACCTTTTTCCAACCTCTTTCAGTCTCCTCCTTGCACTGTTCCATATATTTTCTCACGCTCCTGTGTGTCCATCATCATTATCTGTTGCCGACGTCCACCTCTGGCGTTCTTATCGTCCGTCATTATTCTCCCTTTCCCCTGCTTTCAGTGTCTATCCTCACTGTTCCTACAGCTTTTCTCACCTACTGAACCTGTGGTCAACATTATCTAGTTAGCATACGTCAACTCTACTCTGCGTTCTACATCTCCGATCATTTTCTCCTTTCCCTAACCTACTTTCCAGTGCTCCTCCTCCTCTAGCTGAGCGGTCCATATGGATTTTCTCACACATCCTGTGTTGTCCATCATTATCTGTTGCCACGTCCAACTCTGCGTTCTTATCTCCGTCATTATTCTCCTTTATTACCGTCGGGCCGGGTGGGTGGGGGGGCTCGGCTCATCCGTTCACTGTCCACATCTTCTCACACTCCCCTGCTCTGTGTCATCATTATCTGTTGCAACGGAGTCCACTCTGCGTTCTATCTCCGTCCCTTCGCCTTGCACTGTATTCAGTCACCACTTTCCATCGCCTCTCTCTTTTACACCAATCTTTGCCTCACACTCCTGTGTGTCCATCAGTAGCAGGTTGCCCTGGAAAGCCAACTCTGCGTTCTTATCCTTCCAGTATTCTCCCTTTTCACACGTTTCAGCGCCTCCTCGCTGTTTCCGACCTCTTGTTCTCACACGCCTGCATCGTCATCATCATTATCTGTTGCCACGGTCCAACTCGGTCTGGTCGTATCTCCGTCATTATCTCCTTTTCACCTCGGTACAGCTAGGGGGGCGCTCCTCACCTTTGGGGGTCGAGATATGTTCCAATAAGTGTCGCACACTCGAGAGACAGAGATCAAAGGCACACCATCTGGCTTGGATCAAAATCCTGTGTGTCATCATCATCTATGTTTTGCCCACACTCCAACTCTGCGTTCTATCTCCGTCATTAGTCTCCTTTTCCTCGTTCCGTCTCATCCTCAACTGTTCCACATCTTTTTCTCACACTCCTGTGTGTCATCATTAGCTGTTGCAACGTCCAACTCTGGCGTTCTTGATCATCCGTCATTATTCTCCCTTTTTCATCTCTCTTCCATCTCCTCCTCGCTGTTCCACATCTTTTCGGGATTCCGCCTGGTCTCTGTCCTTGTGTGTCATCATCATTTTCTGTTGCCGGATACGGTTCCAACTCCTGCCGTTCTTTATCTCCGTTCATTATTCTCACCTTTTCAACCCTCTTTCAGTCTCATCCTCAATGTCAATATATTTTCTAACACCCCTGTGTGTCATACATCCATTACTGTTGCCACGTCTCACTCTGTGCGTTCTCTATCTCCGCCCTTTTTTCTCCCTTTTCACCTTTTTACGTCTAAAATCCTCCTTTTTCCATATTTTTCTCACACTCCTTTGTGTCATCATTATCTTTTTGCCACGTCCCTCTCCCGCCCCCTTATCTCCGTCATTATTCCCCCTTTTCACAACTTTCACCCTCCCCCTCCTGTTTCCATATTTTTTTCTCACACTCCTTTGTGCCCATAAATTATCTGTTGCCACGTCCACTCTGCGTTTTTAAATCTCCGTCATTATTCCCCCTTTTTTCACCTCTTTCAGCCCTCCTCCTCACGGGGCCATATATTTTTTTTCACCTGTCCTGTGAGTAAAGGAAAATAGTGCAAAAACGTGTCCCCATTTGTGAAATAAACAGCCGTTTTTTCAAAACGTATTTTTTAAATTGGGCAAAAAAGGCATTTTTTTCGCAATTCCCTTTTATTTTGTAAGGGGATGTGGGGGGGGTGTGGGGGGGGGTGGGTAAATAAAAAAATGACGGTTTAAATTTTTTTTTTTTAAAAAAAAAAGAATGGTCAATTTTTTTAAAGGGTTGGATATCTTTTTGGGGGATGTTTTGGGGACAGAAAATTTAACGGAAAACATATTTAATTCGTAAGTCCAACCATTTGGACCCCATGGGGGCCATAATAGAAATTTCCCCCCAAGTACAACGTGATAAACCCCAAAGGGGAAAAGGGAAAAAAAAGTTGCATGCCAAATTTTCACTAAATCGTACTCGCCGATCACGCGGATAACACTAGAATTGTGATAGAACAAACAAAACTATCAGAATCCCGCCATTTTAGTTATTGTTGGTGCCAGTAGGCACCGGTTTGTGAAGTGAATAGACATATAATGCATGTTTGGTATCATTTTCGTGTATTTTCCGGCCAAGGACTGTGAATTTTGTGTCGAAAAGTATAAGAGGTATAAGATTATCGTCCATTTTCTATAATTTATTAATATTGTGTGATTATTTTGTAATTTTGTTTTGCAATTTTCAAGAATTTTTTGATTTTGAATTAAATCTTCATTTTTAATAAAAATAAAAATTTGGAGTGCGTTATTTTTTAGCAGATGTGTATTTTCAATATTTTCTAAAAACGGCACTATTCGACCCATTGAATTGGGTTAAAAAATATTTTTTTATTGACACAAAGAAATTGGATGTCAAACAGAAAAATCAAAACTTTACCGGCATAAAAATTAAAACTGTTTCTGTTGCCATATTATGGTGATGGTGGGAACAAAAGGGATATCCTATTTTTTCGAGATAAATATGTGGTCTTCTGTGTCTCCAGACATCCCCTATAAATGGCTCGACAAGTGGCAAAACGGAGACACCTCACATCTTGCTCCTCAATTCAAATTGCCGACCAGTAATAGATTTTTAACGAGAAACTTCAACATACATCATAATGACGTCATAACCGAACAATTTCCCCGTCAAGATCTACGCAAACCAAACGATGGACATTTGGTTCAAGAACGAAACAAGATTGAGGCAGCCATTGGCATTCTACTGTATCTACTTCGAGTCGCCTGCCCAGAGTGTGACTATAGACACGTGAGTAGAAGACACTAATCCCTTTCCAAATCAGCGTCGTTATATTCGCCACATCGAGAGGTTCTATAGGACAAAGCATTATTTCGGTGCGTTGCAGTGGTTCTCAAATTAATTATCGTATCTATTCAGTAAAGATGTCAAATAAACGTATGTTTTGTGCTTTCTCCAGATTGTCCTTGTTTGTTAAATAAA
The DNA here is from genome assembly GCA_024449915.1 of Sweltsa coloradensis. Lineage (NCBI taxonomy): Eukaryota > Metazoa > Arthropoda > Insecta > Plecoptera > Chloroperlidae > Sweltsa > Sweltsa coloradensis. Next base: position 299,817 of record JAMZAV010001673.1, on the reverse strand, counting down.
ATATTTTCCCTTATTTCACGATTCTTTTAGGGCATAACCTAACACTTTTTCATAAAAGGTACAAACACAAACATTTGGTTATAATACCAAGGTTTATTATTTCTATCGCGAGAGCGTTATAATTTATTCTTCATATCCTAAGTTAACTACGTTTCATAAGTAGGTTTTCCGAGCAAGCTAAGCAACGAATTTGGATATTCGATTAATAAATAATTAATGAATTGTACTGAAGTTAACGAAAAATTCAATTGTTTTTCGTTATCGTCCGCACCACACAAATGAGATTTATATGAATTTATAAGTAAATCCCTCAATCTGTGAAGCAAGATCAAAACCTTCTGTTGTCTCCCTGCCAGACAAAATATCAATTCTAAATTTTGATGCAATCTTTCAGAAATCATTCCACATTAATTTTTCATTTATTCTTTCATTCTGTTAAGTTTAATTATTGATGAAGGATTTCGTATGAAATCCCTCTACGCATTTTCTTATTGATTGAAAGAGCGTAAATCATATCAATTTTCACCAAATTAATTGTAGGCAACATTATTGCAACGTTGGTATTAAAAATACCGTTATATTTACGATGTCTTTAAAAAAGCTTAGCAAATAGAATTTGCTTGAACTATTACGTTTAAAATAATATTTGCACATTCTATTTTGTCAAGTTTTTCAAGGATGTAGTTATGGGCAGTGTACGTTTATGAATTAAGAATGCGCAAATGTAGAAGAGTAAAATGAGCTTGGCCCTTGTTTTAGATCTCATTGCTTTTGTGTGTTTAAGGTATTGTCTGTATTTCTACAAGTTTTTTGTTTGCGTGGGATTCTAGGTTACATCAACCAACAACGCAATTTGTATATCGGAGAGAGATGTGTTATTTTATTTTGTATTCATCTTTAACAGTCTGTGATTTAAGAGTTGTCGCTGAGGCTGGCGCGGAGACGAGTTTAGGCGCTCAGCTTTCTTGTTTTTCCGGGTAAACGGTTTATAACACCGCTATCAAATTTTACACTTACGTTAATAAAGAATAAATTTATGATAGTACGCGTATTCCTAAATTAATTAATTGATTTTGATTTAAAAATAAGTGAAATCACCGAAATTTACTCCATTTTGGTCAACTTCCGGAATTTATTTTAAGTGTACAGAGTTTTTAACTCAAATTTGCATATTGTATATCAACGTTTAAATCATTGTGAACGCGCATGTTAAATTGGTTTTATTGTAAGATAAACGATCTGGTGGGAATTTTCAGAATTGGAATCAATGTTTTGGATTTCCCATTTTTTCACGTTTTGGACTTACGTCTCGCAATGGATCTTTCAGGCTTAATTTTTGCAATCAGTTGTAGATATCAATATAAAAGTTCTTTATTTACATCTACGCAAAATTTGGTGCTGATATTACCAACCGTATAGCAGAAATCATCAACACCCGAGTGCGCGCATTTGAGTTGGGCTAAGCTCAGCGTCCCCTCTTAATCTTTGGTTCCTTGCTTAGATTTCTCGAACCCGTGCCAGTTATGATAATAATAACAGTTTTTAAAGTCAACATTCGCTGGAAGAATCCCTTTAACATTGTTTTTGGTATTTATTTCTTACATAACTGAATAACTGAATAATTATAATAATTTTAACCTTCTCAGCGACGTTTTTGTGATTTGCGTTTTTACACCGATATCTAAGGAAATTAAAATACAGTGCTATTTAATAATTATTTCTCCTGGATGCAATTTTTAATCGACGTTTTGTTTTTCTACACCAATATCTAGGGTATGAATCTGCTTAGATCTGTTGTTAAAATGAAATACATAAATTTGAAATCATTATTGCGAAGATCTTGGTTGGAATGCTGCGAGTTTTTTTATGGCGCATCATAGAGTATCGACCGTTCAAAAGTGTGCAGATGACTTGAGCTGACTACTTTACTGAAACCGTCTTCAACCACACATTCAGAGACACATTCAGAGTGACTCGAGTGTACTATTTCTCATCCTGTGCATAAAAGCCAACATAAAAACTGTTCATGGAACATGTCAAAATTAAATACTCGGTAGAGAAGCCCTTTGAGTTTGCAAAAACAAGAATAGTAGGTAGAAGCCCAGTACCAGTAGTGATTATTGCAGTCTATAGACCACCAAGTGAAGACTTAGATGTATTCTTCTCAACGCTTGTTATGATCCTTGAGATGAACACATTGAAAGATAAAGCCCTAGTAATCTGTGGGGATAAAAATATAGACGTACTAAAAGAGGGAAGGGATACAAGGAAATTTAAAAAAATAATTAGCAGCTTTGGCCTCGCATTAACGATTAATACTCCAACAAGAACCTGTATCACGCTGAGGCAATACAGTTCAACCGCAATTGACAATATAATAACTTATATAGAGAAAAGACTTTACAAAAGCCTAGTAATAGTATCAGCAATCTCGGATCATGATGCACAAGCAATAAAGATATACCCCAACCCTACTAAGCTTAGTGAGAATGAGGAAAATGAGGCTTCTAATTATTATGAGTTTAGGATTATGAATGCTAGAAGTGTTGCTAAACTCTATGACAGGCTATCATGAGAAAGGTGGGTGAGAATGTATCATGCAAATACAGTAGATGACAAGTATGAAGCCTTTATACATACTGTGTCTATACATGCGCAGGTTTGCTTCCCAAAGAAGCGAGCTAAGGTACAAAAAGGGCACTCAAAAAAGTTTATATCAAAGTGGATCACTCCACAAGTGGCCGCACTACGAAATAAAGTAGGCCTACGCGCGCTTGCGACCAAACTTAAATTTACACCCAGCATTGAACTTAGAGAAAGACTCTGAGCACATAAAAAAGTGTATAGGGACCTAATTAAGAAAGCAAAAGCACAATCAGTGGTAAACCTGTTTAAGAACTCGAATAGTAAAAGAAAAGTATATGGAACGTGGTTAATAGTGAAAGAAATAAGAAAAACCCTAAAAACTCCGTAATAAAAGTTGAATTAAACCACAATGGCCACAAAATAAACGATCCAGGAAAGGTCGTTGATACCTTTAATAAATATTTTGCAGAAGCAGCTCAGGGATTATTCGATTCAGAAGGCATTAGTGGGGACTTTTTACACCAATTCCAGATTCTGGATGTAGCTTTCCCTTAGAAGGAGTAACTACTGGCGTCTAAAAAAACAAACACTCGCAAGGCCCTGACGGACTATCAAGTAACTTAATTAAACAACTTGCTCGGCCTCTAGCAAAACCATTAGCTCATCATATTAATGAATCATTTGACGCTGGAATCTTCCCAAATAACCTGAAAGTGGCCAAAGTCACTCCTATTTATAAAGGAGGGGAACGATCGGTAATAAGCAATTATAGGCCAATATCAAATCTAAATGTTTTCTCAAAGGTATTTGAAATGGCTATGAATGACAGAATTACTAAGTTCATGGAGATAAACAGCTTATTTGTTAAAGAACAACACGGTTTTAGGAAGGGTCGGTCTACGGAAACGGCAATTGGTTCTCTAATAGACCAAGTTTTAGAAGAGTTAGACAAGAGTAATCACGTGCTTACAATATTTATGGATCTAAGCAAGGCCTTTGACTGCGTTTATAGAGATATTCTTGTCAGCAAATTGTACTCTTATTGCATTCGAGGGCTTGCTCTACAGTGGGTTAACTCATACTTAAAAGGAAGGAATCAGTATGTTAGTGCCACATGCAAAGAAAATTATAAAGAGTTTCGATCAAATATTGTAAAATTAGGTCAAGGGGTTCCACAAGGATCTATTTTAGGGCCAGGTTTCTTCAATGTCCAAATAGATGACCTGCCAAAGTCAGCTTCGGCTGAAAATATCGTGCTGTATGCGAATGATTCTACAGCAGTGTTAGCGCATAAAGATATTAGGGAACTGGAAGTAGATGGATTCGTTGTATTTAATGTGATTGCGCAATGGTTGAGACCTAATAACCAGGTACTTAATGTTAGTAAAACAAAGTTCATGATCTTAAAAACCAGGGGAGCAACAGAACAAGACTTCCATCTTTGAACATTGGAAGGTAGAGATGTAGACCAAGTAAATGTCATGGGTTTCTTGGGTGTATGCATGGACGATCGTCTAACCTGGAATGAGCATGTTGATCATGTAGCTAAAAAATTCAGCATTAGTCTTTATGTACTGCGTAAGCTAAAAATATACCGAAGCTCGGAAATAATGCTATCCGTTTATCACTCTTTAATAGCATCACACTTAAGTTATGGTATTTTTGTATGGGGTGATAGTTCTTAAAACACCATGCAAAGGTTGTTTGTACTTTAAAAAAAAAAAAAGCAATTCGGCTGATCTACGTACGTCCCTGAACACAGCTTCTAAGGCTAGCTTTACTTGCGCCCATGTTAACACATCATTACCACAACCTATACGAGGTACGGCCAAATGGATCACTCCAATTGATAAACAATGCTCTTTCATATCAAATAGAGATCTTACAAGGTCACTAAGGGCAGGCTTCTCCTGCGATTTCCATTTCGTAACAAGAAAGTAGACATTCCTCTTACCGTTAGTTAAGACTGCGGCCTCCCCTGTTCGCTTACTTTGTTTTTTTAGAGTTGGTATATTACCAAACTCGTTCTTAAATCTCACTGCAATTCCCGCGGACATTTCCATATCTTCTGCTACGCAGTGGGCCAGTGAGTAATTTGCCGGGGCAAGGAAAATATCCCCTTCAGTTTCATTCACAACTTCAAACTTAATTCCGTTATTGCCCAGCGGTTCGATGCCTTCAAATCCAGAATCATTGCTAAGAATATGTTTATTCATGGGTACAGCCTTATAGCCTCGCGCACTATCCAAGTATAGTTCTTCATCTAAACCTAGGCCTAGGATTCTTCGGACCGGCACTTCTGGTTTGAGGTTATGTCGACCCACATCGTCAATTCTAGAACCAAGGCCTAGGATCTCCGTATAGGCTTGCACTTATACTTGTCCTTAGTGGCTTGAGATATTAGAGCCATTTCTTTATTCATTCTGAGCACCTCCCATTTTAGATCTTGAATCTGATTTTCAAACGTTTGATTTTCAAGAGTCGGCAAATTGGTTCCTGGCCTAGGCCTAGCCCTAGACGGGTCTATGGCTGCCAAGTGGTGCCCTGTCAGTTTTAAGTTATTCATCATCCTAGTGGTGCTTTATCCACTTCTAATACTTGATTCGTCTCGATTAGCCAAAGTGCATAAATATCAGACGTTAAAGCAATATTCAATCAATCAAATAATACTTCATCACGTATATGATACAGAATTATCCCCTTACCGTGTATGTTTTATTACTTTTCACACGCGTAATATGAGTTTTACCAAGGTTTAACCTTCCAGATTTACATGTACATGTCTAGCAGTCTCCACCGCCGCCCTGTTTTTTTTCCTATTGTAATGATTTTTTCACAGGTTCTTATATTTTTGAATTAATATATCAGTGTAAAATTTGTACGCAATCGAATAATTATTTCTTAAGAAAATTTCAATATTACGATTTTTTCCTTTTTTTAAATTACGATTAATTAAAAAAAAAAAAATTAAGATAATTTTTCATTTAATTTATTTAATAAAAAAAAAAATCTTCAACTAAGTAATGATTTTTTCACAGAACAACAGAAAATCAGCATAACACATGGCAGCTCAATGCACCAATTACGCTCATCCAACAACGCGGCAAGACTTGAGCTTTTTCCTAGTTAACAAAATGTTGCCACAAAATTGTGCCCCCCTCACCCTCCTCTGGCGAAATTTTAAAGGGTTGCGCTGCAAAGGGTTTTTATTATAATTTGAAAACAATTATAATAATGAAGTTATAAAATCAATTGGAATTTATTTAGAGGGATCATAATATTATGATGTGATTGATATCCAATTAATAACGGAAATTTGGGCTTTTTGCGATGAAAATATCACAGCATTTCAAAACAATTCACTTCCATTGCCTTTTATTTGCCTTAAAATACTAAGTTAAAAAGCCCTATCTACATGGCAAAAGTGAAGATAGGGCCTTCTTCCTTAGTAAATGCTAATAATTTTGAAGTTAGGGCAAAGTACACGACAAAGTGCACCTATTTATAGTGGAGTTAAGGTTTTCTAGCTTACTTAGCACATTAGATGGAGAATGTTACTCCGCATCTAATGGTAGGTCTAACTCAAAATAGACAAAAGTGAAGTTAGGGCCTTTTTGCTTAGTAGGGCAGTATAGTAGGCTACAGGTGTTAAATATCTATCATGCTGATAGAGTTGCTCCGCTCCCGCTCGGCTAGGAGGCTTCAGGAGGCGGGCGCAGCGTCACTGCAGCACGCCATACAGAAGGAGGAGCACGGGTTCAAGGTCATTGTCAACGGCTTCGACGAGAAGTTACCGGTTAGTGACTCAATTGGTTTGCATTATACGTATTCTACTAGCTACTGTTTGCGAGGTGGTATGAGCTTCTTTGATACTTAAAAACCGATAAGATACCAGAATACCATCTTGCAAATACCAATTATTACGAAATACGTTTATAAACTGGAGTACATGAAGGCTTATCAAACGAAGATGTTCTGTTTAATTCTCACCAAAACTTCAAGAAAACCGAAGTCTTTGTGTCATTGTTTCGAACCATGTCGATTGTCGACTACGCGAGTTTTGTGTGCAATCTACATTACGTTACCAAAAGTAACAAGTTGAGCTTATCTAACACACATTCTAAAGTTTTATTTATGATCGAAATAATATAATGTTTCTCTGTTTACCCGCCTACCCCCTACCCGACTTCAAATTTTCTTATATGGTTAAGATATTGATTTATTTGAATGTTTATCCGTCTTGGATTTTCATCTTTTTTTTAAATTTACATTTTGTTACTTCATTTTTATATTATAGTTTGTAATTTACCTCTAATTGTTTGGGTGATGAATGCTTTGTATAACATATTATATATTGCTTTAAATTGTGCTCAGAGTTATTTTTAAATATTTAGCCTTAGCTACTTCCGCTTAAGGTTGTTTCGAATTAGTGTTGTTGATTCAGCCCTTGTCCGCGGCTTGACTCGTGTCCAGCTTGTTTGATCGGTGTTTCCAACTTAAATATGCCGGTCTCTTTTTGGTCATTGTTCTCTCGTCAATGGTGTCAGCGCCTACAGGGTAGAATTGGTCTGCATTAAATTTATTGGTCCCCACTGAAAATCCGTTGTGACCAAGATAGGTAGACTCTTATTAGGAATTAATAAAATTCATTTTTTTTTTCATTTTTTCATTTTTTTAGAAAAAAAAAATACGTATAAAATGCAAACCTTGTTTAGCTGACTTCACAAGAAGATCCAAACTCCCGGCCGAGAAATGTCTCATCATTGCTCTTCAAATAGGAGCTAAAGTATTTCCTTCTTTTCTCACCTTGTTTTAAAACCCTTATAGAGCATGAGTCTGGGACCCAAAATTTTGCTTTCTTGTATATTAACAATTTAAAATTCCTTTAAAAAAAATTAGATTTTTTAACGATCTTTTCTTTGATGTTTTAGGAATATCTTTTAGGAATAAAATGATAATTTTGGACTCCAAATTGTCATCAAAATTTAAAAAAACTATCTTTTTTCAAAATTAAGATTTTTCCCCCAATTGTTACATCTTTTACATGTTCAAATTGAATCTGCTACATGCAAATAAATTATCCGGGACATCCCAGATTTTTTTTATTTTGTGTTTGTTTGTACACATTTTGATTTTTGAACCATTACAAAAATCCTTGTAATCGTTGAAATTTAAAAAGGAAAAATTCTACCAATTCCGAACAAAACAAAGCAGCATTTTATCCCGATTAAAAGTGTTAAAAATTGGAAGATTTTATTGTGTAGATTTTGAAAAGTGGTGGGAAGTTTACTTACTGGTAACCGAAGGGGTTTTAAAAGCGTTATTCGACCCCCCATCCCCCTCTTTAGTCGACACAAATTGTGCCCACAGTTCTAAAGCATATTCCAACATCATTTTGCATCATTATCTTTACAACAATGTTAATTACCATTAATTTCATACCTTTGTTGCTATACATTATTACTTAGTAATGTAATCTTTTTCTGTAAACAATGTACTTTGTTTTGATTTGTATGCTGGATCCCCTTGGTCATCAAACTTAATTGGCAAGCTGTCAAATAAAGATTGAATTAATAATTTTATTTATTTATTTTGGTTAATTTCAGCTAATGGTTGAGAGCATCCTAGACATTATCCTGGCCATCAGACAGGGAAACATCACGGAAGATGATTTCCTAGAGGTTTTCAAGCAGAAGAAGACGATTTACAGAAATATCTTCATGATGCCGGAGAAACTGAACCGGTAAGTAGTGATCATCTCATTGAACCAGTGAAGTTGGTAAAATTTGTTATTTTCGTTATCATTGATGTTCGTTCACGTTAAAACACGTTATACTACGTTATAATACGGCCGAATGGCCAAACAGATTGGAAATTTTAAAACAGACATCGTGACCAACTGCTAACAAAATGAACAAAATCCGTCGCGATTTAAACCTTCAAGAAAATAATAAATTTAAAAAAAGCTGCAAATGTGTAGGAATTATTTTCACAACAATTGTTTTATTTTTGAAACTTTATTTTTTATTTGTTAATTGTCAGGCTGTGAAAATTGCATGTATTGCCCAAGGTGTATCGAATCTTGCACGCTTAAGATAAGATACCCCCCCCCCCCATATAGAGCTGGAAGATTGAGTAAACCTTGCAATCTTTCCTCGTATTTCGTTCTGGCTTTGTTTTCCATAGTATTGTATGCGTTTCAAAACAGGTTTGATAATTTTTTATTTACAATCCAGAAATTAAAAAATCTTCCTCTCCCGACCTGGGGTTTGAACCTACGTCTTCCACATTTTGAGTATAAAGGGCGCCTTAGCCAACAAGAATAGGAAAACGTCATCAAAGTCGTTGTTAGACGAGTGAAGTGAACGAGTCATGTATTGAGTACCCGGGAACATTTACATACAGGTACCACAGATAATAGAGCACACTACTCTGTTATCAGTGGTACAGGTATACTATAAAAAGAGTTTATTGGCCCGAAACAATATTAAAACTAAATTAAAAATTTGACGAGGCCACTACTACTTAAAACGAAATTTCGTGTGAAACTTCCTTGCCCATCATCAGGTTGATGCCGACTCACTCTCAGTTGGCATCAACCTGATGATGGGTGAGGAAGTTTCACACGAAAATTCGTTTTTAAGTAAGTAGTGGCCTCAGTCATAAATATTTTGGATGAGCGTAGCGAGCGTAGCGAGCGAAGCGAAGATTTCATTTCACTACACTGGAGAAAAAAATCCAGAATGTTTTTTTTTCTTTTTTTCTTTCTTTCTTTCTTTTTTGGATTTTTGTGTGTTTGTTAACACGATTCCGGCTAAACCGATACTCCAATTGCGAAATTTTTTGGAGTTCTTCGAAATCTCTCAACTTAGAACTGCCACGTTTTTGACCGCAATCGAAAAATTATTTCTCATTAAAACCGCAATTTTACGATTTTTTCGATTTTTTAAAAAATTTCTTCGACTTATAACATTACATGCTTTATCCGATTGTAATGATTTTTTCACCGAACCATAATTTTATGAATAAATGTATTCGTGTGAAATTTGAGCACAATCGAAAAATTATTTCTTATGAAAATAGCAATTTACAATTTTATTTTATTTTTAAAACATTCTTCGACTTATAACACCTACATGCTTTATCCGTTTGTAATGATTTTTTTAAAGAATCTTAATTTTATGAATTAATATGTTGGTGTGAAATATGAGCGCGATTGAAAAATAATTTCTCAGAAATACGCAATTTTACGCTTTTTTCGTTAAAAAAAATTCTTCGACTTATAGCACCTACATGCTTTATCCGATTGTAATGATTTTTTCACAGAACCTTAAGTTTATGAATTTATATATTTGTGTAAAATGTGAGCGCAATCGAAAAATAATTTCTCATGAAAATCGCAATTTTACGCTTTTTTTCGTTTAAAAAAACATATGCTCATCAAACTACGCGTGTGAAAAAGCGTTTGCGAAGCTTCCTAGTAATTAATACGGTTTTGAGTTAAGTTGGTATAAGGGTGCGTCAACTGTAAGGCCATAATGTGCCACACTAGCCTATGATAGGCTATATGGAGGAAAGACCCATGCTCGATCCAGCCTTAGGTAGGGCAAGAAAGAGAATGTTATACCGGGTACTTATCCCATGGCTTACTCTCTCGTCTAACAACGACTTTGGCGTTTTCCTTGTTTTAGCAGATTCTTATTAGGGTGGTTCTACAATCTCTGACCTGAGATATGCCGGTCTCTAGTTGGTCATTGTTCGTTCGTCGATGATGTCGGCGCCTACAGGGTTGGCTAGGTCGGCTATAAATTTACTGTCCCCCACTGAAAATCAGCGTGAGTGTGACTGAATGGGTAGACTCTTAATACGATTTTATTCTTTTTATTCTTCAATAATAACAATGGTTGGAAGCTTGTACACCCGGCGTCAGAAAAATCGGGGCCTGCAGGGTTGGTTTGGTCGCTTGATTTAAAGTCCCCCACTGAAAATCAGTTATATAACTGAGTGGGTAGACTCTAAATAAAATTTATTTATTTATTTTATTTTAAGTAAATTAAGGGGTATCTTATCTTCAACTAGAAAAACGCCACAAAGTCATTGTTAGGCGGGTGAATGAGCCATGTGTTGAGTACCCGGTACCATTCCCTTTTTTTGTCCTACCTTAGGTCTCTTTAGCCTATTATAGGCTGGAGTGGCGCATTATGGCCTTACAGTTGACGCGTCCTTATACCAATTAATCTCAAAAACCCTATTATTTAAACCAATATAATTATCAAACTTAAATGAAAATGTTCCCGGGTATCCAACACATGACTCGTTCACTCGTCTAACAACGACTTTGACGTTTTTCTAGTCTTTTTGGCTAAGGCGCCCTTTATACCCGAAATCTGGAAGACGTATAGGTTCAAACCCCAGGGTGGGGAAAGATTTTTTAATTTCTGGATTGTATTTTTAAAATTAATTATAGAGGTTTTGAAATGCATATTATAACGCAGTGTAGTCCATCATCTTTGACAATACTATGGAAAAAACATAGCCAGTACGAAATACGTGTAAAGATTGCAAGGTTTACTCAATCTCCGAGTGGAATTTGGGGGTACCTTGAGCGAGCAAGATTCGATACACCTTGGGCACTGCATTTTCACAGCCTGACAAAGGACAAACATTTTTTTTCCAAAAACGAAACCATTGTCGTTAAAATAATTCCTACACATTCGCAGCCTATTTTTCAATTTATTTCTTGTAAGTTTAAATCCCAATGGATCTAGCTGATTTTGTTAGCAGTTCTCAGTTAACTTGTACCGGATGTATGTTTACTAGGAAACGCTCAGTTGGACGCGTTGATAAGCGAGCACGTGCTATAGCTAGACCCCCATTGCACATTTTTTTTTAATTTTAAAATTTGCGACGTTCTCTGTTTCCAATATTATTTATTATTCCCAAGGTATTTGGGTAAACTCGTGGGTAAACCTTTACTTTGTGGATAAAATCCACCGCCATCTAGAGGACCTTGACATCATTTCCTTGTGAACACTATTTTAACTCTTTGGTAACAAATAATACACTGCTTCCTCGATAGTATTTTGATTACTGCTAGGTGGCAGTGCATAGTGGCCAAAAAACTTCGTGCGACTTTTTCGTTGCCATTGTAACGTTACTTTTGTTAAAATGTAATTTCCATCTACACTACTTATCGGATCAAAATAAAATTAACATATTTGTGACCGGACGGACATTCTAAATGATTTGGGCACCTCAGATTTTGTCGCCGTTTAGTTTTTAAAAAAAACTTTCGATTAACTTTAATGTAACTTTGTAACTTTTTGAACGATTTTGCCACAAAACTAATGGCATTCAATCCAGAACGAAGCTTGCGGATGGTCCAAATTTCAACTCGATCCGAACCTCCGTTCGAACGTTATGGCGAGACATTAAAAAAAAAAAAAAAACAGTGACTATTTTTTCCGGCAGAGTCAAAATATGGAAACGCTTGCTTCGCTCGCTTAATAATTTCAACGTCTTCCATTCAGCGATTCGGCTGATTTTCGATGTACACACATACACACACTCACAGTATCACCGAAGTGCCGTTGTTCTTGAATTGTAATACTCAGTCGCTGCGTAAACAATGAAGCTGTGTCCTGGCTATGTCTGGTATCAAGGTATTTATGCAGATAAATGGGTTATCCACTGACACAGACTCTACAACTCTTAAGACCGTTACGACTCTTGTCAGGTCTCATCATGGACTTGCCTACATTTGTGTGCTCTGTGCTAGGGTCAGCTGATTGGGCAGGACACGAATTAGACTAATACTCGCCGGTGACTCTAAATAAGCCGAGGTCGCACTGAAGGGGTGGAGAGAGGATATAAACTCTTGCTGGCTAGTGCCTTGCAATCAATAGGTTCGTTCTATTGCCTTGCACACAATGGTGCTCGGTGTGACAAGAGATGCGAATTGCAGCCATACCCGTAGTCAAGCCGGTTTTATAATCAACAAATATAAATGAGAAAGTTATCTGTTACAAATAGTGTTATATCTGAATGACAATTTAACGAAAAGCACTGTTTTAAAGAATAGGAAATGCTTTTGTCGGAATTTCGACCATAAAATGAGTAAAAAAGTTATAAAAAATGATTTACAAATAAAACTAAGATTACATAAATACACAAGATAATTTTAACAAGTTTACTAATTGATGATTTATCACAATTCACTATTTCTTTATTTAATTTTTATTTGGGCAATTATTAGACGAGTGAGCGAAGCGAATGAGGATTTTATAACGCCACTTGATCAGGTCTTCATCGCGATTAATGTGTCTGTGAAATGTCTGTAAAATGTTTGTTTGTTTGTTCGGTCCCATACGGCCGAACGACCAAACAGATAGAGCTGAAATTTTAAACAGACATCCGTGACCATATAACTGAGAACTGCTAACAAAATGAGCACAATCCGTTGCGATTTAAACCTACAAGAAATAATAAATTGAAAAATATGCTTGAAATGTGTAGGTTTCATTTTTCCAACAATGCTTTTGTTCTTGAAGAGGCCATTATTATTGAATAATTTTTGTCAGGCTGTGATAACATGCATAACAGTGACCAAGATTCTCCTAAATTCCGATGGGGCATTCAGTAAACCTTGCAATCTTTACTCGTATTTTTTACTGGCTATGTTTTCCATAGTACTGTATACATTTCGAAACATGCTCGATAATTTTTTAAATACAATCCAGAAATTAAAATATCTTTCCCGACCAGGGGTTTGAGCCTAGGTCTTCCACATTTTGGGTATAATGGAGCCTTAGACAACTAGACTAGGAAAACACCAAAGTCGTTGTTAGACGAGTAAAAGAGTCATGTGTTGAGTACCCGGGAACATTTGCATTTAAGTTTGATAATAATCATATAGATATGAATAAAAGAGGGTTTTGAGTTTATTTGGTATCAGGGCGCGTCAACTGTAAAGCCATAATGCGCCACTCTAACAATGATAGGCTAGAAAGAAAAGACAAACGCTGTCTAGATCCATTCTTATGTATAGGGGGAGAAAATAGAATGATACTGGTACTTAATACATAGCTCACTCACTCGTCTAACAACGACTTTGGCGTTTTCCTAGTTATAAGGATGATCATTGTTTTTATATCCTGCTTAAAAATTAATGATTGAGCGAGCGAAGCGAGCGTCTCCACTTGACCCTTATGGCTCGAATGTCTGTTTTTTTTTTTTTTTTTTTCTGTTCTGCTCGATTACGGTCGCACGCGCCTTTCTCTGATCGACCTGAAATTTTTCACACATGTACATACTACCTATGCGGGTTGCTGTATAGTTTTTGAACAAAATCCAATCGTTGGTTATAAAAAATAAAAAGTAAAATAAAAAATAAAAAAATAAAAATGTCTCGATCGTTATGAAATTTTGCAGGGTCAATAAGTACATCATTCTCTCCTATTTTTCAAATTTTCAGCTAAATCGGTCAAGACGTTAATAGCTAGGCGGATTAGCCTAACAATTAGGGGTTTTGTGGTAGAGGGCTGAATTTTGGATTGTATACTCAGAACAATATTACAAGAAAATTGCCTCGAGGAGCCATGAAAAAATCCATCCGGTTAAGGGGGTGGAAGGGGATGAAAAAATGGCATTTTTCAAATATTCCAAAATTCAAAACTCAAACTAAATTTGATACTAAGATTACAAAATTATTATATATTGTAGATAAAAGTCCAAATTTTAATAAAAAAAATATATATCACCATATATGTATATCTAACCAGATTTTGCACCCTTTGTCTTTCTTCACAAATTTACCCACTGTGCTGGGAGGATTAGCCTACCAGTTACGGGTTAAGTGATAGGGCCGTTAATTTTGTCTGAAACACTCGGAAGAATGATCTCAAAACATTGGCCCGAGGAGCCCTCAAAAAAGTTGGTTGCTTATTGGTGAAAGGGGTGTTTACTAAAAGGGGTTGATAAAACTAAAATAAAGAAATCCGTATTAAAATATTATATTTTGAACGCCATATTAATGTGTATTGTAGATTAAGGTCTAAACTTTAATTTAAAAAAATAAAATTTCACCATATATGTAAATCTGATCAGATTATGCGCCCTTTTCCCATTTTCATAAATTTCCTCAATATTACGAAAGTGTATCGTGCGGCCACTCTTTTTGTCACAAATTCTCCTATATTACGAATTAGGACGAAAACAAGATTTTGTGATGCTTTGGGTACATTTTTACTCAATGGACTTTGATCCTATTTTAACAAATTCACTCAATTTTAACGAAAGTGTATCGTGTGACCACTCGTTTTGTTCAAAATTATGCCAATAATAAGAACATCGATAAAAAAAGTTTTTTAACACCTAAGGTACTGTTTCACTCAATGGACTTTGACCCCATTTTTAAAAGTTTACTCAATATTAACGAAAGTGTATCTTGTAAACCATCTTTTTAGTTAAAAATTTATCCAATATTAGGGAATTGGACAAAATTAAAAATTTGTATGCTTTGGGCACATTATAAACTCAAAAAAATTTGATCCCCATTTTCACAAGTTTATCAACATCAACAAAAAGTGTATCCTTTTTGCCCACTCTTTTGGGGGTCGCAAATTATTAAAATAATACAATTAGTAAAAACAAAGTTTCTTCACCCCCATTGGGAAACATTTTAATTGTCTTTTCCCCTTTTGGAAAAAAAGGGAAAGAGTTTTAATCAAAAAAGTTATTAAAATAATGTTTTTTTATTTCCACATTTCAGGGGGTAAAGGGAATTTTCCCGTTAACGGAAATTACTGAAACCTATTGTTTTGGGGAAAACATTTGTTTAAAAAGGGTTAAAGAAAACTCCCTTTTTAGTAATCACCCTTTTTTTTCCATAAAAACCATCATTTAGGAGTAAAAACCTTTTCCCAAGCATTTTTTAAATATAACTTTCCCTTTGGTTTGTGTTCCTTTTCCCCAGGGGGTAGTCTTTTCCGTTATCAAAAAAGATACCTAAAACTTTTCAAATATCCCCCAAAAGGCCCAACATTTTTAAAGGGTTTATCAAAAATTTTTCCATTAGCCCCAATTTTGAGTTAAAAAAACCCCACCAAACCCTTACAAATTTAATAAACCTCGCCTCCCCCCACCCCCCTCCCCACACCCCACAAACGTTTTTTGCACCCCCCAATACAGTCAAACCCCGGGGCGGCGATAGGAAAAAATCGACCCCCGCGCCCAATGGGAGGGGCCCCCCGACGACAAACCCTCACATCCCCAAGCCAATGTTAGCGAGAAGGACCCGTTTTTTTTGTCTTTTTGGGGTAGGGGGTTTCAGCAGAGAAAACGCTAATACGGGGCCAAATTCAAACCCCGGGGGGGGGGGCCCAAAAGGGGGGGGTAAATTTTTTTTGAGGTTGCTGATTGATATTGCCAAAATTTTAATTTTTTTTTAACAATTTCCCTTTTCATTAGATACTTCATAAGAAAAAAAGGTATTTTATGAATACCATACAAAACCAAAAGGGTCGTTTGTTTGGAAAAAACGCTCATCCTCAACGTGATTTAAAATTAAAATTTAACCCTTTTACGCAACGCGGCCAGTTTTCACAGTGCAAAAATTCAAACATTATAAATTTATTTTTTTGACCCGAATAGGTGTGTTGCCCCTCTCGACTAAAAAACCCCCAAATTTTATTAGGCTATGTTTTAAATGGGCTTTTTAAGCTTATTCTCGGGAAAATAGGCCCAAAGACCTTGTGTAAAAAAGGGGGCCCCCCAAAAGGGTGTTAAAACCCTTTTTTTTTCGTCCAATTGGGTAATATGGGAAAAATTTTGAATTTAAAACGAGTGATAACAAGATACACTTTCGTTAATTTTGAAAAAATTTGGGGAAAAATACCCATCAAAAGCCTTCATAAAAATTTTTAAAAACCAAAAGGGTATTAAAAAATTTTATTTTCTTCCAATTTTGGGTTTTAAAATTAGGATTTTTTGGGAAAACCAAAAACGAGTCCATCAATGATGGACTTTTTTTTTTTTTAAATTGAGTAAATTTTTAAAAAAGGGGTCAAAGTCCATTGAGTAAAAACCAGTCCCTTCGGGGTTTTAAAAAAATTTTTTTTATCGTGTTCTTATTTTTGGGGCTTTTAATTTTTGAAAAAAAACGAGTGGTCCCACGTCCCATTTTTCCTTTAAAATTGAGTGAATTTGTTAAAATAGGATCAAATTCCATGGATTTAAAAATTTTCCCCAAAAAGCATCCAAAATCTTTTTTTTTCGTCCTAATTCTTAATATTGGGGAAAAATTTTGTGACAAAAAGAGTGGCCAAAAACGATACACTTTCGAAATATTGGGGAAAAATTTGGGGGAAAAGGGGAAAAAAGGGGCCCCTAATCTGATCAGATTTACATAAAAGGGTTTAAAATTTTTTAATTTTTTTAAAAATTAAAGTTTAAAATTTAAATCTACAATACAATTATATGGGCCCCCCCCAAAAATATAAAAATTTAATACGGATTTCTTTATTTTAGTTTTATAAAACCCCTTTTTTTAGTAAACCCCCCTTTCTCCTATAAGAAAGAATTTTTTTTGGGAGGGCTCCTGGGGGCCAATTTTTTGAGTCATTCTTCGGGAGTTTTTCAGAAAAAATTCAGGGCCCCTATCATTTAAACCCGTAACTGGTAGGCAAATCCTCCCAGCACAGTGGGTAAATTTGTGAAAGAAAGACAAAGGGTGCAAAATCTGGTTAGATATACATATATGGGGAGATATATTTTTTTTATTAAAATTTGGACTTTTATCTACAATATGTCATAATTTTGTGATCTTATGATCAAATTTAGTTTGATTTTTGAATTTTTGAATATTTGAAAAATGCCATTTTTTTCATCCCCTTCCACCCCCTTAACCGGATGGATTTTTCATGGCTCCTCGAGGCAATTTTCTTGTAAAATTGTTCTGAGTATACAATCCAAAATTCAGCCTTCTACCACAAAACCCCTAATTGTTCTTGTATTTTCCTTTAATCCGCTTGACTATAAAGACTTATTGGTAATCATAGTTCGAAAAATGATGCTTAAAATGAAGGAGGCAGTGAAGATACAAAGATACACTTTAGAAGGCATGACGTGAATAAGTACAATGCAAAGATGTTGGAATAGTATACAGTGTACAATGTCAATATCCAGTTAGGCCTACACTGTGTGGTGGGCCTTATGGGAATGTCGTACTCGGGTCATGTTGCACGTACCGGTGCTCGCTCAACAACGCGTCCAACTGAGCGTTTTCCTAGTTTATTTGATTATTTACTCCCGCTACCTAAGGCTGAACCTAGACGGCATGGGTCATTCCTCCCAACCATATCATAGGCAAGAGTAGCGCATTATAACCTTACAGTTGACGGGCCTTTATACCAACTAAAATAAAAAACCTATCATTTATTGGATGAGCGAAGCGAAGACTTCAATTTCACTAACCCCTAAAAAAATTTAGCTCCAATGTTTTTTTTTGTTTGTTTGTTTTGTTTTTGTTCTTTTGTTTTTCAGTCTGTTTGTTCGCACAATTCCGGGCAAACGGCATATGCGATCTTGATGAAAATTGAAGGGGACCTTCAAAATCTCTGAACTTAAACGTACCACGTTTTTGGGTACAATTGAAGAAATATTTCTCATGAATATCGTACTTTTACGATTTTTTTCGATTTTTAGTGCGATATTTTCGTGACATTTGGGCCGATTCTGACCAAATGGGTGGGGCTACAACGTTCATATTTTACATGGACATTAAGGTAATGGTGATGTGTTGCATTTGAAAAAAAAAGTTGAAAAAGTTAGCCTGAATCCATAGAATAAAGGTTTTATTATGAGTTTTTTTTAGGTTTATAATAACAAATAACAAGTAACAATAGAAACTTGACAACAATCACCTACAATGCATTCAAAAAGCACTTGCAAAGGAAAAGTGGTCCCGCGCAAACTAAAAACTTACAAAAAAGCTCATCCATCAACGCGGCGGAACTTAAGCGTTTTCCTAGTACCTTATATTAAATGCAAATATTTGCGTATACTCAACACATGACTCGCTCACTTGTCCAACAACGACTGTGGCGTTTTTCTAGCTAAAGTCTAGTTGGATAAGGCGCTCTTATACCCGAAATGTGGAAGATCTAGGTTCAAACCCCCGATCGGGATAGAGTTTTTAATTTCTGGATTGTATTTAAAAATTTATAGAATTTGAATTTGAAATGCATATACAGTTCTATGGAAAAACTAGCCAGTACGAAATACGTGTAATGATACAAGGTTTACTGAATCTTCCAGTGGAATTTGGGGGAACCATGAGCGTGCAAGATTCGATACACCTTGGTCACCGTATGACAAATTAAAAATTAAATATTAAAACCTCTAAGAAAAAAACATTGTCGTTACATGAAATCGTACTCATTTTCAGATTATTTTCTAATTTATTTATTTCTTGTAAGTTTAAATCTCAACGGATTCTGGTCATTTTTGGATGAGCGAAGCGAAGACTTCAATTTCACAGACCCCCAAAAAATTTAGCTCGGGTGATTTTTTTTGTCTGTTTGTTCGCTCTCTACCGGGCAAACGGTATTTGCGATCTTAATGAAAATTTGAGGGGACCTTAAAAATCTCTGAACTTAGACTTGCTACGTTTTTTGGTACAATCGAATAAATATTTCTCTTGAAAATCGTACTTTTTCGATTTTTTTTTTCGATTTTTAGTGCGATATTTTCGTGACGTTTAGGCCAATTCTGACCAAACGGGTGGGGCTACAACGTTCATATTTCACATGGACATTAAGGTTATGGTGATGTATTGCTTTTGGAAATAAAAAGTTGAAAAAGTAGGCCAGAATCCATAGAATTAAGGTTTTAATGAGTTTTTTTTTAGGTTTATAATAACAATTAACAAGTATCAATAGAAACTTGACAACAATCACCTACATGCATTCAAAAAGCACTTGCAAAGGAAAAAGTGGTGCTTAGCAAACTAAAAACTTACAAAAACGCTCATCCATCAACGCGGCGGGACTTAAGCGTTTTCCTAGTACTAGGCAGCTTGTTGGATGAGCGTAATTTTTCTTAAATTTAAAAAATCGTAAAATTGTGATTATCTATGAGAAATAATTTTTCAATTGCGCTCAAATTTCACACGAATATATTAATTTATAAAATAAAGGTTCTGTACAAAAATCATTACAATCGGATAAAGCATGTAGGTGTTATGCTAGAATTTAAAAAAAAAATCGAAGAAAATCGTAAAATTGCAATTTTTATGAGAAATAATTTTTCGATTGCGCTCAAAAACGTGGCAGTTCTAAGTTTAGAGATTTCAAAGGCCTTTATAAAATTTCATCGCAATTGGAGTATCGGTTTAGCCGGAATCGTGTTAACAAACACACAATAATACAAACAGGAAAAAAGAAGAAAAAAAAAACATTCCGAATTTTTTTCTCCAGTGTAGTGGAATGGAATCTTCGCTTTGCTCGCTACGCTCATCCAATCAAGTAACTAAAGAAAAAGTAATGAGAATGAGAACGTTATCATTGGACAGAAATATTTAAAACTAGGAAGCTTCGCAAACGCTTTTTCAGACGAGTTGTTGGACGAGCGTAATTTTTTTATAACGAAAAAAAGCGTCAAATTGCAATTTTCATGAGAAATAATTGTTTAATGGCGCTCAATTTTCACAAGATTTTTTTATTCATAAAATTAAGGTTCTGTAAAAAAATCATTACAAATGGGAAAAGGATGTAAGTGTTATAAGTCGAAGAAATATTTTTTTTTTTTTAAAGCGTAAAATTGCGATGTTCATGAGAACTGATTTTTTGATTACGCTCAAATTGCATACGAATGTATAAATTCACACAATTATTAAGGTTCTGTGAAAAAATCATAACAATCGGATAAAGCATAATATGCATAATAATATAATAAGCAGCATAATAAGCATGATAAGTCGAAGATTTTTTTTTTAAATAAAAAAAAATCGTAAAATTGCGATTTACATGAGACATAATTTTTTGATTGCGCTCAAAAACTCAACAGTTCTAAGTTTAGAAATTTCGAAGGCCTCCAGAAAATTTGATCGCAATCAAAATATCCGTTAAGGGGGAGTCTTGTTTACAAAAACACAAAAAAACAAACAGCAAAAAATCTGGATTTTTTTCTCCAGTGTAGTGAAATGGAATTCTCGCTTCGCTCATCCAAAAAAAAGCTCATCCATCAACGCGACTGGAAAAAGCGTTCGCAAAGCGGCCTAGTGTTAGCAATCAGTAAACTCGTACCGGATGTCTGTTTAAAATTGCAGCGCAATAGTTTCAGCGATTCGGCTGACTTTAGCACCTAAATAGTCATAGGACTGTAGCCACCTTGGATCTCAATGTAATCACCTTAGGTGACCATATTTAACCGCTTCTGGCACGTGACGTGGTTGCCCTGACATGGGTGTTTCTCCCCCTCCCCAAATAAAAAAAATCTATATAATGCGCACTCATACATATCTTTTTGGATGAGCGTAGCGAAAAATGTCTTCGTCTTATAACACCTACATGCTTTATCCGATTGTAATGACTATTTTACAGAAGCTTAATTTTATAAATTCATATATTTGTGCGCAATTTAAGCGCAATCGAAAAAATATTTCTCATGAAAATCGCAATTTTACGCTTTTTTCGTTTTTGGATTAGCGTAGCGAAGACTTCATTTCACCGACCCCTCAAAAAATCTAGCTCCATATTTTTTTGTATTTTTGTCTGTTTGTTCGCTCTCTACCGGGAAAACAGCATATGCGACCTATGCGACCATATGCGATCTTGATGAAAATTGGAGGGGACCTTCGAAATCTCTGAACTTAGACCTGCCACAATCGAAGAAATATTTCTCATGAATATCGAACTTTTACGATTTTTTTCGATATTTAGTGCGATATTTTTGTGACATTTAGGCCGATTCTGACCAAACGGGCTAGGCTTCAACGTTCATATTTTACATTAACATTAAGGTAATGGTGATGTATTGCCTTGTGAAAGAAAAAGTTAAAAAAGTTAGCCAGAATCCATAGAATCAAGGTTTTAATATGAGTAACAAGTAACAATAGAAACTTGACAACAATCACCTACAATGCGTGCAAAAAGCACTTGCAAATGTAAAGAGATCCTACGCAATCGTACAAAAAAGCTCATCCATCAACGCGATTAAAAAAAGCGTTCCCGAAGCGGCCTTTTTTTACAAAAAATTTTCGATTTATTCCTTTTTCGATTATAATGTAGTGTGTTATGTAATGAGCGCCCATGATCCTCATGTCGTCGTCGTAAAAATTAAAACACTATTACCAAGCGTGTCTCGCAGGTCAAATCAATGGGAAAACGAAATCAATTAAAATACCATCTGCATAACTCAATGCACCAATTATGCTAATCCACAACGCCCCTGAAAAAGCGTTTGCGAAGCATTAATGCACAAATATAATAGTTAACAGTTTCACTGCCTTCTAAATAATTGGATGAGCGTAGCGAGCGTAGCGAGCGAAGCGATGTTTTCATTTTACTTTACTGGAGAAAAAAATCCGGAATGTTTTTTTTTTCCTTTTTATATTTTTTATTTTTGTGTGTCTGTGAACACGATTCCGGCTGAACCGATACTCCGATTGCGATGAAATTTTATGGAGACCTTCGAAATCTCTGAACTTAGAACTGCACCGTACGAAAAATTGATCAAAAAATTATTTCTCTTGAAAATCGCAATTTTACGATTTTTTTCTTTTTTTTTCTTTGTTTTTGTTTGTATTTTTGTGTGTTTGTTAATACGATTCCGGCTAAAACCGATACTCTAATTGCGATGAAATTTTCTGAAACCTTTGAAATCTCTGAACTTAGAACTGCCACGTTTTTGAGCGCAATCTAAAACTTATTTCTCATGAAAATCGCAATTTTACGATTTTTTTTCGATTTTCTTGTTTTTTCTGTTTGTATTTTTGTGTGTTTGTTAACACGATTCCGGCTAAACCGATACTCCAATTGCGATGAAATTTTCTGGAGACCTTCGAAATCTTTAAACTTAGACCTGGCACGTTTTTGGGTACAATCGAAGAAATATTTCTCATGAATATCGTACTTTCACGATTTTTTACGATTTTTAGTGCGATATTTTCGTGACATTTGGGCCGATTCTGACCAAACGGGTGGGGCTACAACGTTCATTTTTCACATGGACATTAAGGTAATGGTGATGTATTGCTTTTTGAAAGAAAAAAGTGAAAAAGTTAACCAGAATCCATAGAAATAAAGGTTTTAATATGAATTTTTTTGAGGTTTATAATAACAATTAACAAGTTACAATAGAAACTTGACAACAATCACCTACAATGCATTCAAAAAGCACTTACAAAGGAAAAGTGGTCCTACAAAAACTAAAAACTTACAAAAACGCTCATCCATCGACGCGGCGGGACTAAAGCGTTTTCCTGGTTTTAAATAAACAGACCGAAAAAGGGTATATTTGCTTCTCTAGCTAACACTTAATCTTTCAATAGTGACGTGCGATTCTGCCTGACGCTTCAGCCGTACTACTCATCCGTCTACAAGCACAAACTAATGGACAATGTCACCCTCACAAAGTTCACCGCCTTCGTGCGTATGTTCTTCGACAATCTGCACGTCCACTGCCTTGCAGAGGGGAACGTCACCGGCTGCCAGACGCTGCGAGTGTTTACCACAGCCTTCAAGAGACTCGTGCCGGGAACGTTCCGGCCAATGTGGCGGCCGGAGGTAAATATCGAGGGCTGTGATTCTCCGCCAGGGTCGCATGGTCGGGGTTTCGTCACAGGTTGCGGAACTTACACATGGCGGTGACGAAAAGTCGATCGTTCTGCACTCTGGTGGGAAATCTATTCCATCCATCCCATCACAACAAAAATGCACTGCCGTCAAAATATGTCCCCCACTGAAAATCAGTGAGTAGACTCTTTATATTATTTATTTATTTATTAATGTAAAATTTCCAATTTGATCAACATCCAGACAACTGTGACCAGACCTCGGTCGTTCTGCGCTCTAAAGAAGATTTGTTTGACCATTGCCCTACGGTCAAACTTGTTAATAATATATTAGTAGAGAAATAGAAATTTAACTATGATAGACTAGGATAGGATAGACGTTAATTAATTGAATGAATGAATGAATGAATGAATAAATGAATAAATGAAAAATGAATGAATGAATGAATGAATGAATGAATGAATGAATGAATGAATGAATGAATGAATGAATGAATGAATGAATGAATGAATGAATGAATGAGGGAAGGAATGAATGAATGTATTGCCAGGTGTTTTGCTGGAACCCGAAACCATAATAATTAAAGAGTCCTGAGACCAAACCTCGATCATGCGAACTTGGCGGTGATCTTGGTGAACCCGCTTGGCATAGATGACCCTTTTATTATTCCTTTATCGGCCACTGTGCCTTTGATAGGATGTTTTTTGTAGTAGTCAACTCGAACTCGAACCCATCTTTCCTTGATAACCAACAATCTTAAACTTCACTCACTGAACATTTTACCGCTTGAAATCTCACTCTTAGGTTTCGAACTTTAACTACGTGTCAGGGGAAAACGCGCATTTCGTCGGTAAACTCACAAATTAATATCTTAAACATCATATTTTTACTATAAATATAAATGAAGCTTTTATTATAATATATAGAGCTTCACATCGTTTGAGATTTTCTTTGGAGACAAAAGTTGGTACGACGTAGGTTGATTGCTTGGAAAAGTTAGTGTTTTTGAAAGGTTTCGCGCTCGCTTAGCCATTTTTGCGTTTTTTCACAGCATTAAGGATTTCCTGGCTGTAATTTTTGGGTTCTTATACGAATGTACTAGAACATCATATGTTAGCAGAATGTACCATATATTGTGTCTTGCGCACGCAAATTGATCTCTCCTGATCATATGAAGAACTTCCGTTATATGATAAAGGCGACAAAGTTCCTAAATCTCATCCAAAATAATCTATTTAACAAGATTCAACTCAAATCAAACACATTTCCTTTATATATCTATTCAAATCAATAATTTTTTCGATAAGCGACCTTCGGGCGTGGTCAGGGGCAGAGTGGGTGACCACTCTGCACTGAAACATTCGTATACCGCTGGCTAGAGCAGACGAAGGGTTCGAGAGCTAGTGTAACTGCTTCGTTATCCTTGATGTCTGCTCTGAAGTCTGGGTTAGTGGAGAAACTTTTATGACTGTCAAGGTTACACCGTCCTTTCGGATGGGACGTAAAGCCGTTGGTCCCCTTTTAACTTTTCGAAAGGAGTAGGCTACGTGCCGGGACCGGGTTTCCCCTCCTCCCTTCTTCATCATCATTCATCGTTGTTAATCATCAGTTGTTATACTGGTCACTGTAAATGGCAACATAACAAAACTTGTAGAAATACAGCCAAACCTTACACACTCAAAGGAATGAGATCTAAAAAAAGGGCCAAGCTCATCTACCCTTCCACATTTGCGCATTCTTAATTCATAAACGTACAGTGTCCCATAACAGCATCCTCGAAAAGCTTGGCAAAATAGAATTTGCGATTATTAATTTAACGTAGTAGTTTATCCAAGTTCTTTTTTGTAATTAATTTAAACGTAAACATGCAAATTCTATTTTGCCAAGCTTTTCGAGGATGCTGTTATGGGACACTGTACGTTTATGAATTAAGAATGCGCAAATGTGGAAGGGTAGATGAGCTTGGCCCTTTTTTAAGATCTCCTTCCTTTTGAGTGTGTAAGGTTTGGCTGTATTTCTACAAGTTTTTGTTATGTGTGTGATCTTATTACTTTTTCAAGTTCCATACAAAATTATTTGTTAAAATATAATATTTTTATCAAAGTTGATTTAATTTTTATGGTATTAGCAATAACAATAGGATGTAAAATATCTAGGCCCGGATTCATGTACATCCTGGGTTATAGGTGGTATAACCATGGTATAACGACGGTATAAGGACTGGTTAAGTCTAGGCAACTCACATCCTATTAAAACTTTCCCATGTAACAACAAACGCACAACTAATGTAATTTTACACCTATTTCACTGCACCCACACGAGGGAAGCGATATATCTAGACGGCCTTGACCCACAGCCATGTAAATCATCAGATAATCAGAAGAATATTGAAATTTTCACCATCTTTTGTTTTACATTTTTATTAAAAGTGACAGGAGATTGCGTGAGTTGATTAAAAGTAAAGAAGAAGCTTATTATTGCCGTAAATTTTGGAATAGCCTAGGACTATCATACCATTGTTTATCTGCATTAGGCTTGTAGTAATCAAAACTAGTTATTTGTGCGGGAAGTGTCAAAACAAGGTTGTGCTGGCCTAGGGTTGGCTAAGAAAGGCCTAGGGCTTGTCAAACATGTAGTGTAAGTATTTATTTATCTAGTCCTATAGCCTAATGGAACTTTAGACCTACACTGTTGTATTATAAATAATTTTCTACATCTGGGCCTAGGCCAGGGACGGTTTCTGATTTGTTTTATGAGAGTATAATGACACCTTTTCTCGTTCCACACAAAGAAGAAAAATTTTAAATGTCCGCCATTTGTTTACGTATCGCACTTTGCTAACTCTGCTTATACCGTCAACAAGTGTCAAGTAACTATGGTTACTTGTTGATTATATGCCAAGTGTTTAAGGCTTATTTTAAAACCTTTATTTGGAAGCCTTCCAACAAACTTTTTCAACTTTTTTTTTCAAAAGAGACTATATTTCTATAACCTTAATGTCCATGTAAAATATGAACATTGTAGCCCCACCCGTCTGGTCAGAATCGCGGGCCGACGTATTAGATGTTAGCAGTAGTAGGCAGTAGTAGGCAGTAGTAGGCAGTAGTAGGCAGTAGCTAACATCCTTAAAGTGATTTTTGAGCATGTTTGAAGACATTTTTTCACCAAGAAGGAATGGTCGTACCCCAATAAAATTTGGCATGTGTTGTCAGGTACCTAAATCCCTTCGATTGTGATAGTTTTCAAGTTCACATCACGTTACATGACGGCTGGGTAACACCTCGAAATCACCCCAACTCTGCTTGGTGTATAAGGTGCTTGAGTGTGTAGCGCACCGCGGCTTGGCTGCGGCGCCCTAACGGGCACCTAGATAATATGATGTACGTGGCCAACTCATAAATAAATAAACTATTTTAACTTCTTTGACTTGTCAAATAGGCAGTGAGGTGATGATGGATTTGGCGATGGTGAGTAAGTGAGTTTATTAAGCCTAAGCGTGGACCACTCATATTGTCAATGTTTTGAAATGGGATAGAGATTAATAAAATCGTGGGTTTATTGATTGCTACTTAGTAACTGTGACGTAACGTGTCCCTAGCAACGGGTAACGCAACTGAAACCAGGGAAGCGCACAGTTCGTCTCCACTCCCTCAACGACAAGAATCCGAACAGCGTGGTGACGCACTACCACCAGTCCGGCCTAGCGGACACGAGGCGAACGTGCATGGCGAGGATAGTGGAGGTATGTTATTGTGAAAATAACATCAATGCCCCGAACCCCTAGTCTATAACTGCTCTAGTACTCGCAAAATAACATCAATGCCCCAAACCCCTAGTCTATAACTGCTCTAGTACTCGCAAAATAACATCAATGCCCCGAACCCCTAGTCTATATAACTGCTCTAGTACTCGCAAAATTTCATCAATGCCCCGAACCCCTAGTCTATAACTGCTGTGGAACTTATTCAATCTTTGGAAAAGTCACCCCCAGCTGTTAATGTTTAGTTATTAAATTATGATGACACACTTTTAATTCTTTGCTTCAGTGAAATGTCTATAAATCTGGTCATGGTGGTCCCAATAATTTTTCTGTTAATTTCTAAATTCATTGCTAGTTAGCCTGAATGAAATATATATTTTGAGTTTAGCGGGTGAATACCCCTTTTTGTACTTTAGCTATCAGTTTTGAGGGCTGTAAAGTTGCAAGGCCACAATCCACCTGTTTGTTCCTGTTCTTCCTACAGGCTCTGTTGCAAGAAGAGGCCATCAAGGTGTTCCCGAGGGACGCTGAGGAATCTCTCCAGGTGGAGTGTGCCATGAAATGTGTGTTTGAGGTCATTGGGTTTCCACGTTGAGGCGAGGTTCAAGTCCCACGAGTACAGGTATACTTTTCTGCGGCAATTTGTGTGCAGTGCCTATTTAATTCGAGCGGAATAAGTAGTCTTGTCAACCTGTCATCCCCTAATTTCGCTAGGCGTGCGCCTCAGACTTCGGACAGCGATGCCGATACAGAGGCTCCACTGCGTTCAACATAATAGAAAAGTAATTTAAATGTGTCGCGGGACCACATTGTTAGTTTTGATTTCAATTTGGCAACATGTATCTTGGTGGTGGGTCCAAAGTTGTGACGAAGGTATAATTGGTACATGAGTCGGCCTGTTTGTAAATTTAGTTTCTTTGAGGGATTAGTTCTGCCCTCAAAATGGTGAGGACGACTCTACTACAGTGTTTATTTACTAGGCCGCTTCGCGAACGCTTTTTTTAGTCGCGTTGATGGATGAGCTTTTTGTAAGTTTTTAGTTTGCGTGGGATCTCTTTACTTTTGCAAGTGCTTTTTGAACGCATTGTAGGCGATTGTTGTCAAGTTTCTATTGTTACTTGTTAATTATTATTATATACCTCAAAAAACTCATATTTAAACCTTTATTTCTATAGATTCTCGCTAACTTTTTCAACTTATTCTTTCAAAAGTTACTACATCACTATAACCTTAATGTTCATGTAAAATATGAACGTTATAGCCCCCCCCCCCCCCCCGTTTGGTCAGAATCGGTCCAAATGTCATGAAAATATCGCACTAAAAATCGGAAAAAATCGTAAAAGTACGATATTCATGAGAAATATTTCCCCGATTTTACCCAAGAACGTGGCAGGTCTAAGTTTAGAGATTTGCCTGGTAGAGTGCGGACAAACAGACAAAATAATTTTTAAAAAAACACGAGCTAAATTTTTTGGGGTCAGTGAACTTGAAGTCTCGCTTCGCTCATCCAATTAATTTTTATATTTACTTTATTTATTTGTTTATTTATTTATTTTTATTTTTTGTGTTTTTTTTGTTATTTTGTTATATTGTTATTTTATTTTTTTTATTTATTCATTCAGCGTTGGCTTGGTCGGCTTTAAATTTAATGTCCACAATGAAAACTGTTCTGTGACTGAGTGGGTTTAGTTTATAATTAAATTATTCTTTTATAACCATGAATTAAATCATCAGTTTCCAATTAATAGTTCTTTTAATCTAATTATGTTTCAAGATGTAGCTAGAATAACTCAAATATTAACTAAAAGTTTGTGGATGTTTGGTTTTGTTGCAGCTTGGCACAAGTGGATGCGCGCATCGAGTCATTTGTCAGTAAGACTTTCGTCCAGCACGTGAAACAGATGAAGAGCAGCCAGTTGGTAAATTAAATTAATATTGAACCCTATTTCCAACTAAGTCGGGTAGGGGGTGGGAGGTTCCCACCACATTCTTGGCTCCCCGGGGTTATCGAAGCCGGCTAGCCATGCCTGACGCTTCTCCCACATCATCTTTTTCTTCCTCTGCGTCATCAACTTCACTTTCTTTCTCTCCTCTGTCTTCTTCCTCAGGGACCTCCACCAGTTTGTTCCATGTTTTTCGTTCATCCCAACATTTTTCTTGGTTAATCCTTATTTCCCAAGCTGCATTTCTCTTTTTCAAATTCATTGCTATAACTTCTTCCCATCTCAGTCTGGGCCTCCCTCTTTTTCTCCGTTTGTTTCCTGCGTCTTCTTCATACTGTATCTTAGGGATCCTGTCCTTCTGCATCCTCTTCATATGTCCAAACCACCTCAGCCTTTCTTTCCCTAGCTTAAAGTTTAAACTCTCTACTCCTAGTTCTTTCCTTATCTTCGTGCTCCTCATCTTATCAATCTTCATAACTGTCATTACACTCATTAAAAGTTTCATTTCTGCAGCTTGAATTTGTCTTTCTTCTTTACCCCCAACTGGCCATGTCACTGCACCATATGTGAGTACCGGTACAAAATATATAAAAAAAAAATAATAAAAATATTTTTTTTTATTATTATTATTGATTCATAGCAGTTGTCGTAAAAGTTTGCCCCGACTGGAGTTCGAACCCAGAACCTCCGGCTTAACGTGCCATAGCTCTACCAATTGATCCACCGGGACTACAGAACAAACCTTTACAAAACTGGTAGTTGTTGTGAATGTTGACTTTCATGACATAAATCCAACAGAAGTTAAGCCGGAGGTTCTGGGTTCAACCCCAGTCGGGGCAAACTTTTACGACAACTGCTCTGAATCAATAACTTTGTCCTTAAAGTGGGCTTATGCTTAAAAACCTTATATTAATAATAATAATAATTATTATTATTAAAGGGCAGGCCTAGAGACATGGAAATATTGTACTACGTGGAGAAGTCTTAGAAGAAAAAGAAGAATTTAAATATTTGGGAAGTATATTGACAAAAGATGCAAAAGTGTGTAGGGAAGTGTCATCTAGAGTGCAAAAAGCAGAAGGGTTTTACCAATTGGTGAGAAAGTTACTATGGAATGAGTTGTTCCCACAAAAATGTAAAAATTTTGCTGTATAAGGCATATTTTGTACCTATACTAACGTGTGGGGCAGTAACATGGGCAGTGGGAACAAAAGAAGAGAGTCAGCTGGAAGCAGCAGAAATGAAGTTTTTAAGAAGTATTAAGGGAGTTACAAAGATGGACAAGATAAGAAGTAATGAAATAAGGAAAGAACTGGGATTGGAGAGATTGAAGTTTAAGCTAGGAAGAGAACGTCTAAGATGGTTTGGACATATGAAAAGGATGGGCAGGGATAGGATTCCAAGACGAGAATTTGAAGTGGCAGAGGAGGGGAAAAGAAGAGTAGGAAGGCCAAGAGAAAAATGGGAAAGATTAATTCAAGAAGACGTTGGAAAACGGAATGAAGTGTGGGAGCATGTGGCAAGAGTAAAGCTGTGGGAGGACAGAAGAGAGTGGAGTAATTTGGTGGAGAGGAAGGAGTTAGATGATGTGGAAGAAACACTGAGTCTGGCAAGCTTAGTATCTACAGTTTAATGCCCTTGATAATGGTGGAAAACCACCACTCAACCCGACATAGTTGGAACTGAGTTATGATGATTATTATTATTATTATTATTATTATTATTATTATTATTATTATTATTATTATTATTATTATTATTATTATTATTATTATTATTATTGATTCATAGCAATTGACTTAAAAGTTTGCCCCGACTGGGGTTCGAACCCAGAACCTCCGGCTTAACGTGCCATAGCTCTACCAATTAAGCCACCGGGACAACAGAACAAACCTTTACTAAACTGCTATCTGTTGTGACTGTTGACTTCCATGACATTCAACAACTAGTAGAAATATATTATCTAAGTCTTAGAGCTTAAAAAGCTTGGATGAAAAAACTTTAATTTATCTAGATAATAGAAAAATATAATACAAAAACTTATCTAGATAAAAGAAACGGATTTTATCTAGATATATTATCTAGATAATTGTATCTAAATAAGTCACAACACTGATTATATTATTATTATTTATACATCTAGTTGAATATCTGTTCCACAAGTAGGATGTATTCTGGAAGCTACAATGTGGTTGCTTAACCCAAGCTGACCTTACCAGAAGCAGGGAACGGCGATGGTTGATTATGTTCTATTTCTCAGTAGACTGCAATAAAATAGAATGATTGCATCTTCCAATTTCTTCCAGGGAATGATTGTCCGCGATCTTATTCGCCAAGGAGTTTTCCCTGATGTAAAACTGGAGACCCAGGTTTACAGACATTTCAACGAGATTGTCACGAAAAAGTTCAGATTTGATCGTAATGAAAGAGAGGTAGGAGAAATAAAAATAAATACCGTATTTCCTTGAATCTAAGAAAATGAGTATTTTCATATTTCCTAGTAAAGTAATGGAGTTTGTCTTTAATTCGAATAGAAATATTGTAACTTTATAATGTATATACATAATATAACGTCGGAAAAGGGAAGTCATCTTATATTCTGGTCAATAAGGTAGATAGTAGGTTTTTTAGTCTTCTCATCAAGTCAAATAACTGTAACTTTGTGTACTAACCAACCCACTTGACTCCGATGCAATCGACACGCGAATAACAGCTCGTTGTCGCGCTCCCTTTCACCTCCCCGACGACGACGACGACGACGACGACGACGGTAAAAACGATGATAAAAACCGACAACGGCGTGCCCACTTCCCTCCGCTTGTTTTGGTTCCGTCCATCTCAGATCTGTTGTTGTTGTTAATAATTTTGTTTTCCTGCGTCCGCATCTACATTATTGTTATCATGCGTCTGTCTATCTACCCAGTAGTGACATGCCGCCCTTTCGTTATTGTCACACAGTTGAGGCTTCCCCATATCCCCCAGGCTTGAGTGGCGCATTATGACCTAACGCGGCCAGCCAAGGCCGTCTCTATATATCGCCTCACGATGGCCTCGGGCCAGCCCACCCGCCACCCGTCTGGGCCCGGGGTAGAATTGGCCCAGAGCATGGCTCTGCTAATCGTACAAGGCGATTCAAGAGAAAAAGACCACCTTGCAAACATCAGCTAGTAGAGGGGAGTATATAACTCCCCGAAACTAGAGGCGAGCTCTGGCAATCGTCGTCGGGGACACCTCCCCCTTCCCTTGACGACCTCCCCGACGACGATAACAATGACACAACGAACGATGATAATGACAAAGACGATGACGACTGCGACGTGAGAAACCCCCCTTCCTCCCCTTACCCGTGGCTGGTTCTGACCAGCATCGGCCCCTCCTCCCCATATCCCCTAGGCTAGAGTGGTGCATTATGACCTAACGGTTGACGCGTCCTTAATCCAAATGTAACAACAATGTTTTGTTTATTATTTAACGATGGCGTCGGCACAACAGGATTGGCTTGTTTTGCCTTAAATTGAATATCCCTCAATGTAGGTAAATGATTAAGGTACTTGTATCCCCAAGCACAAAAATTTATGCAATTGACATTAGCAGCCTATCATTTTGGTATTGTTTTATGATTTATCCACGTCTAATTTAATTATACTGTCAGTCTTTTTTTACTCAAATGTCATTGTTGTTAATTTAATAATTGTTACAACAATATAAGACTGGCGATGAAGGTTTTTAATACTAAATTTTGTCCTAGAGAGTTGATGTTGATTTCGTTTTGTTCTAAATTAATGCGGTAATGATGTTTTGGAGATTATATTCTGTGATTTGTATCTGAATGGGGAGTATTGAATTTTCTTGTTTTATTGTTGGTAAAATCTACGTTTTTCTTCAAATAATTTTGTAAAAAAAAAATATTAAAGGGAATTAAAAATGAAATTTAAAAAAAAGGTCCATTTCTTCATGATCACTTATTATCAAGTTTCTATATTAATGTTTATTATGTCACATCCAGATCCACGTTAAATCAAGTGTCTCAAAAAGTGTATCCTTAGTAGATTTGAGGCGTATTACGAGCATATTGAGAACACTATCATAAAAAAATAGTTATACTACATTCAATATGAATTGCATATTATGTGTGTCGTATAAAATTGATGACACAATTAAGAGTGTTAATAAAATATATATTTTTAAATTCCCAGTGGTGTAGGGGATACTAGTACCTTAATGTGACTAGAGAAGCATAATTCATTAGCCCGGCACTTGCACCAACGAGGAGACCTTAAAAAATCATTTTTTTCCCCTATATAAACAAAATGCAGAAGACATGTATTTTTTATTGTGTGTTTTATTCATTGTTGGATGAGCGTAGCGAGCGAAGCAAAGATTCCATTCTACTACACTGGAGAAAGAATCCGGGATGTTATTTTTTCTTTCTTTCTGTTTGGGTGGGTGACTGTTAACACGATTCCAGCTAAACCGATACTACCAATTGCGATGAAATGTTATGGAGGCCTTTGAAATCTCTGAACTTAGAACTGTCACGTTTTTGAGCGCAATCGAAAAATTATTTCTCATGAAAATCGCAATTTTTCGCCGATTGTAATGATTTTTTTTACAGAACCTTAATTTTATGAATTAATATATTCGTGTGAAATTTGAGAGCAATCAAAAAATTATTTCTCATTAAAATCGCAATTTTACGATTTTTTTTCGATTTTTAACATTTCTTCGACTTATTACACCTACAGGCTATACCCGATTGTAATGATTTTTCACAGAACCTTAATTTTATGAATTTTTATATTCGTGTGAAATTTGAGCATAATCGAAAAATTATTCCTTATGAAAATCGCTTTTTTACGCTTTTTACGTTTAAAACAAATTACGCTCATCCAACAACGCGCCTGAAAAAGCGTTTGCGAAGCTTCCTAGTTAATTTACTTTCGTTTGTTCCAGCGCAACGTGTTTGCTGAATTCACCGCAGATGACATAAGAAGATTCGTAACGGAACACTTTGAGGCGTCTGCACGAGGGTCGAACAACAGGAAGCTCGTGGTGCAGGTATCGAAGTACTAGGCTGGATAAAATATCGATAAGTGCGAGTTATTCCGATATCGATATCTGGGCATGATATTATTAAAACATGCATGCATTATCTGTTGCCACGTCCAACTCTGCGTTGGGTCGGCATTGAAGATAGGCCACTCCATCTTCTTCTGTCCTGTCATCATTCTCCTCTTTCCACCACATTCCAGTCTCCTCGCTGTTCCACATCTTTCTGACAATATCCTCCCCCGTCTGGGACCGGGGTATAATTTGGCCCAGAGCATGGCTCTGGTTATCGTACAAGACTACAAGGCGAGGAAAAAGGAAAAGTTCATCTTGCAAAAATCAGCTAGTATAAAAGGGAGTATTCCCCCCCCCCGAAACTAATGGCGAACTCTGGCAATCGTCGTCGGGGACGTCTGACCAGAATGGGACTTTCCTCCCCATATCCTCTAGGCCAGATTAGCGCATTATGACGTAAAGGTTGACTCGCTCTTAAGCTAATTAAAAAAGTGTGTTATACTAGGAAAACGTTTAAGTCACGCCGCGTTGTTGGATGAGCGTAATTGGTGCATTGAGCTGCCATTTTTGTTATGCGGATTTTCTGTTGTTCTGTGAAAAAATTAATACTAAGTTGAAGATTTTTTTAAAATTAATTTAAAATAAAATAAAAAATAAACATTAATTTTTCAAATTTTTTAATTAATCGTAATTCTAAAAAAGAAAAAAATCGTAAAATTGCGATTTTCATAAGAAATAATTATTCGATTGCGCTCAAATTTCACACGAATATATAAATTCATAAAATTATGGTTCTGTGAAAAATTATTACAATCGGTTAAAGCATGTAGGTGTTATAAGTCAAAGAATTGTTTTAAAAAAGAAAAAAACACGAAAAATTTATATTTTCATGAGAAATAATTTTTCGATTACGCTCAAATTTCACACGAATATCTTAATTCATAAAATTATGGTTCTGTGAAAAACACATTTAAATCGAATAAAAGCATGTAGGTGTTATAAGTCGAAGAAATTTAAAAAAATCGAAAAAAATCGTAAAATTGCGATTTTGATGAGAAATAATTTTTCGATTGCGCTCAAAAACGTGGCAGCTCTGAATTTAGAGATTTCGAAGGTCTCCAGAAAATTTCATTGCAATTGGAGTATCGGTGTAGCCGGAATCGTGCTGACAAACACACAATAATACAGAAAAAAAAACATTCCGGATTTTTTTCTTCAGTGTAGTGAAATGAAATCTTCGCTTCGCTCGCTACGCTCATCCAATAAATCATAATAAATTAAATCTAACCATCGTTGTCGTGGTCTGCCCCTTGGTCTCTTACCTGGGATTTCAAACTCTATCATTATTCTCGGCAATATCATTGTCCAAAAATAATTTAAAAGATCAAAATAATATAAATCGTGAATTAAGTTTCTTTGGATAATGTGATTAACCCTTTTATCTTCAACATTTTGTTTTGAAGTGGGTACCTTTGGTAGAGGCGCCGGGTTATTAACATATGAGTGAGGTTTTGGAATCATTATAATTAAGTATTTTTGGCGAATACCTTAACAGAAACCTTAAGTCTGATATGATTAATTGTTGGCTAATATTTTCTCAAAAAAATTACACAAATAATTAATATTCTATGTATCTATAGTGATATCGAAATTAAGTCCAGTCTTATTAAGCAATTAAAATTGAAATGTAATTTTCGGGATTTTGGGTGGTTCAATTGCTTCCACCCGTTTTTGTT
Organism: Sweltsa coloradensis; assembly: GCA_024449915.1. NCBI lineage: Eukaryota > Metazoa > Arthropoda > Insecta > Plecoptera > Chloroperlidae > Sweltsa > Sweltsa coloradensis. The sequence continues at coordinate 263,936 of JAMZAV010001673.1, read as the reverse complement.
TAATCAATGTTAAAGAAACAAATATAGGAGATAACAGTTTCTACCTTACATCTCCGCCATTATATTTTAAGAATGGCGTTTTTGTTTCCTTGCAAAATTTAATTCAATATATTTTTAAAACATTAAATGTATTGATTTCACGCGTTTCTTTTGGAGCGTTTACAAAAAACTAGGAAACGCTCAGTTGGACGCGTTGATAAGAGAACACGTGCTATAGCCACCTAGACCCACATTGCAATTTTTTTAAATTTTAAAATTTGCGACGTTCACTGTCCACGGGGCCATGTTTTCCAATATTATTTATTATTGGCAAGGTAGGTCTGTTTGAGAAAACCCTTTTGCTTTGCGGATAAATCCACCGCCATCTAGAGGACCTTGACATCATTTCTTTGGAAACATTTGAACTTTTGGTAACAAATAATAAACTCCCTTCCTCGACAGTATTTTGATACTTCTAGGTGGCAGTGCATAGTGCGTATCTCGTGAAAACTTTTCGTTGCCATGGTAACTTTTACTTTTGTTATATGAAATTTTCCCATCTACACTTCTTATCGGATCAAAATAAATTAACATATTCATGACCGGACGGAAAATTCTAAATGATTTGGCCACCTCAGATTTGTCGCCGTTTTTGTTTTTAAAAAAAACTTTCGATTAACTTTAATGTAACTTTTTAACTTTTTGAACGTTTTGCCACAAAACTAATGGCATTCAATCGGAACAAAAACTTGCGGATGGTCAAAATTTCAACTCGATCCGAGCCTCCCGCTCGAACGTTATGGCGAGACATACAAACAAAAAAAAAAAAAACAAAAAAAAACAAACAAACAAACAAAACCAGTGACAAATTTTTCCGGCACAGTCAAATGGAAACGCTCGCTTCTCGCTTAATTAATGAACGCCTTTCTGCACAACATTATGTTAGGTTAACCCCATTTTGTCGTAGACTTTTACTACGTTCACATGCAAGTTTGAAAACGATGTGTTTTGTGGTGTGTGTATATATATATTTATATATATACCCCAAAATACAATGTCTGTATATATATTTATATATATATATTATTTATTGGCTCAATAGGACATATATTTTACATTCATGAAAATTTATGACACATTAATTACATTCACCATAATTTTTACAACTAATTGATTATGTTTAAATATATTAAATTACTTTTACAATATTTTTATGGAATATTGTTAACATCAACTTATTGGATGAGCGTAGCGAGCGAAGCGAAGATTCCATTTCACTTCACTGGAGAAAAAAATCCGGAATGTTTTTTTTTTCTTTCTTTCTTTTTTTTGTATTTTTGTGTGTCTGTTAACACGATTCCGGCTAAACCGAGACTCCGATTGTGATGAAATTTTATGGAGGCCTTCGAAATCTCTGAACTTAGAACTGCCACGTTTTTAAGCGCAATCAGAAAATTTTTTCTCATAAAAACGCAATTTTGCGATTTTTTTCGAATTTTAAAAAATTTCTTCGACTTATAACTCCTACATGCTTTATTCGATTGTAATGATTTTTTCACAGAACCTTAATTTTATGAATTAAGATATTCGTGTAAAATTTGATTGTAATCGAAAAAATATTTCTCATGAAAATCGAAATTTTACGACTTTTTTCTTTTTTAAAACAATTCTTTGACTTATAACACCTACATGCTTTATCCTATTGTAATGATTTTTTCACAGAACCCTTATTGTATAAATTAATAGATAAGTGTTAAATTTGAGCGCAATCGAGGAATTATTTCTTATAAAAATCGTAATTTTACGATTTTTTTATTTTTTTAACAATTACAATTAATTTTAAAAAATTAAAAAATTAAAGTTTATTTTTTATTTAATTTAATTTAATTTTTAAAAAAATCAACTTAGTAATGATTTTTCCACAGAACAACAGAAAATCCGCATAACACATGGCAGCTCAATGCACCAATTACCCTCATCTAACAACGCGGCGGGACTTAAGCGTTTTCCTAGTAAAAGACAATTAACTGCAATTTTTTAAACGAGGGAGTGGAGCGACCGAGTGTCTCCATTCAACTCGAACGGCTCTCATTCTGTGATTCTGTGTGTCTGTCTGTCTGTCTGTCTGTCTGCCTGTACGTTGAAAATCAGCCGAACCGCTGAACAGATTGGGCTGACATTTTAGACAGACATCCGGTACGAGTTTACTGAGAACTGCTAACAAAATCAGCTAGATCCATTGCGATTTAATCCTATAGTAAATAAAAATGTGATTTTTAAAATATCGATAGCATTTGTTTAGTAGCAGCTAGTGGGACGATAGCTACGTGGCTTGCATTGCCTATTGGTAAGCATTTAGTCTACCGCACGGAAGATTGGGGTTCGATACCCGTTAGCTCGAACTATTTTGTATTTTTACACCCACATATTATTTTTGAGGGGTGTTAAATGGGAAATAAAACTTAGGTGATTTTGTTTTATCCTGGAAATTTGTTAATGTTTCACGCTAATCCGTTTTGAACATGGTTCGCATTTTAAATGTTCAATTTTAATAACTAGGAAAACGCCAAAGTCGTTGTTAAACGAGTGAGTGAGCCATGTGTTGAGTACCCGGTATCATTCCTCATACTGGGCTAGATCCAGCCTTAGGTATAGGGGGGGGAAGGGGATGTTCCCGGGTACTCAACACTTGGCTCACTCACTCGTTTAACAACGACTTTGGCGTTTCCCTAGTAACAAATATCATCTTTCCTATTTTAAACGAGGGAGCGGAGCGACCGAGTGTCTCCATTCAACTCAAACGGCTCTCATTCTGTGATTCTGTTTGTCTGTCTGTCTGTCTGTACGTCGAAAATCAACCGAACCGCTGAACAGATTTCGCTGAAATTTTAAATAGACATCCGGTACAAGTTTACTAAGAACTGTTAACAAAATCAGCTAGATACATTGCAATTTAATCCTACAATAAATAAAAATGTGATTTTTAAAAATATCGATAGCATTTGTTTAGTAGCAGCTAGCGGGACGGTATCTACGTGGCTTGCATGGCTTATTGGTATGCATTTAGCCTACCGCACGGTGGGATGGGGTTCGATGCACGTTGGTTAGTTCTTTTTTATATTTTAAACCCACATATCATTATTTTTGTGGGGTGTTAAATGTGAAATACAAATTAGGTGATTTTGTTTCATCTTGGAAATTTGTTAATGTTTCACGCTAATACGTTTTGAACACGATTTGCATTTTGTATGTTCAATTTAAATCATTATTGTTGCAGAGTGAGTTCCAGTTTAAATAAGGTGACCAAACGGACCGGTTTTAGAAGTCAAAACACTTGTACCGTTGTCCCGAGTGACTCAACTAGGGAAACGCCAAAGTCGTTGTTAAACGAGTGAGGGAGCCATGTGTTGAGTACCCGGTATCATTCCCCATACTGGGCTAGATCCAGCCTTAGGCTTATGGGAGGAAAGGGGATGTTCCCGGGTACTCAACACTTGGCTCACTCACTCGTTTAACAACGACTTTGGCGTTTCCCTAGTTAAACCAATTAGCACATTTGGTTTTGAATAGGCCTAGACTTTTAACTTTCTTGCTTTACCTCGGTAACTTGTCAAACTCACCATTGATAAAAATAGCGCTTTGCCACTGTTTACTATTACAAGTAATTCTGAAGGATTTTCCTTGTTTGGCTCCCCTTTATTAATGTAATGTGCCTGTTTAAACACTTCGAAAGTAGGTTTGGATCGGTTCAAGTCAACCCTGTTTGCTCGTAGGGTTGACTTGAAAACTAGCTTTGAAAACTGCCATGTATACACCTGGTTCCAACCAAAGCACTCGATTGTGTTCGCAATTCGAGGTTATGTTTGCTAAAAGCAAGTAAAGAACGTGATCTTGTTATTCTTAATTATGTTCTTTATGTTATGGCAAATGTTTTTGGTCAGCTTACAACGTTCTACCGTCGGTTCTACTTATATTATAGGCAATAAAATTAGAAATATTCTCTCTTTAGAAAACAGTCGTATTTGTTCATTACATAGTGCTGCCTACCGGAAAATATGTGAACTGAATTATTGAGCGAGCCAACGAGCGTCTCCACTTGACTCTCATGGCTCGAATGTCTGTTTTTTTTTGTTACTGCTTCGATACAGGTCGCACCGTTCCTCTGATCGACATGAAATTTTGCACACATGTACATACCACCCATGCGGGTTGCTGTATAGTTTTGTGGCAAAATCGTTTAAAAAGTTAAAAAGTTACATTAAAGTTAATCGAAAGTTTTTTTTAAAAACTAAACGGCGACAAAATCTGAGGTGGCCAAATCATTTAGAATGTCCGTCCGGTCACGAATATGTTAATTTTATTTTGATCCAATAAGTAGTGTAGATGGAAATTACATTATAACAAAGTACCGTTACCATGGCAACGGAAAGTCGCGCAGCTTTTTTGGCTCATGATAGCGGTCGAACGGAGGCTCGGATCGAGTTGAAATTTTGACCATCCGCAAGCTTCGTTCCCGATTGAATGCCATTAGTTTTGTGGCAAAATCGTTCAAAAAGTTATAAAGTTACATTAAAGTTAATCCAAAGTTTTTTTTTTAAAACTAAACGGCGACAAAATCTGAGGTAGCCAAATCATTTAGAATGTCCGTCCGGTCACGAATATGTTAATTTTATTTTGATCCGAAAAGTAGTGTAGATAGAAATGACATTTTAACAAAAGTAACGTTACCATGGCAACGAAAAGTCGCTCGAGAATTCTGGTCACTATGCACTGCCACTTAGAAGTAATCAAGAGCTAAAATAGTTTTCCCAAAGAAATGATGTCAAGGTCCTCTAGATGGCGGTGGATTTTAACCATTCTCTCCTATTTTACAAATTTTCAGCTAAATCGGTCAAGACCTTAAAGACTTATTGGTATGTAACATTATTGGAATGTCGTACTCGGGTCATGTTGCACGTACCGGTGCTCGCTCAACAACGCGTCCAACTGAGCGTTTTCCTAGTAATTTTCAGATCTGTATCATGGTAAACACATCATCGTTGACTTGACTGAAGCCAAAACTTTTTCCAAACTGCATGTCAAACTTAGTAAATATCTAGGTATGTTATTAAATTAGAAACGATTATAGACTACATTAGTTTGACCTGGCTGCTCCATAACAATGCCAAATTTCGAATCTAAGCTCTGATTCGTTTAAAGCAAACAAAATAGAAATATTAAGTATCTCAAATGTATTTTTTCACTTTTACAATCGCGTATTTTCCCCTGTCAGTTACACACTATTTTACCAACGAGAGAAAAATACAATTAGGTCCTAATTGAAACCATGCATAAAGCCTTATTTTCTTTTAAATGTAGGCCTAATTTATAGCTTATATTTGTGTATTCCAGAATATTGTATTGTATTATTGTAACTTTATTACTCAAATCATAGGCCAACTGAATACTGATACAATCTAATACAATGTTTATTATTTTGCTGTACTTGGGTACAGTGCACTAGGAACCAAAGTTTGTTTTGAGTCAAATTCTTCGTTGCTAGGGCAACCAGTTGTTGTGACGTCACCACTAATAGTGACTAAATAAACCCTTATCTTTACAGATTCAGGGGAGCTTTGGTGCGGGTATGCACAAGTAACCCTCTTTTTAGTTTAAAGTAGGCGGAGGGCGTTTTCCCAAAGGTGACCCACGGAGCAGGGAGAACCCCTGAGAGTATTTCCCAGTCACTAGCCCAATAGTCACTAAAAGGCCCACTAGTCCTATGGGTCCCCAAAAACCCCTCTGTTATTACTGAGTAGGCGGGAGGCTTTTTGCAAGGGGCCGCACGGGCAGGGAGAAAGCTGAGAGTAATTCCTAGTCACTAGTCACTAGTCACAAAGGGGCCCTAGCACTATAGTCACAATTTACCCTCTGTTATACTGATTAGGCGGAGGGGCCCGATTCCCAAGGGTGGCCCCCGGGAGCAGGGAAAAACCCTGAGGGGTAAGTCCTTCACTATCACTGGGTCCCTATGGGGCACTATTTCACTGTATCAAAGGGAACCCTCTTTTTATTACTGAGTGGGCGGAGGGGCGTTTTTGAAAGGTGGCCGACGAACAGGGAGAACGCTGAGAGTAATTCCTATCCCTAGCCCACTGTCCCTATAGACCCAAGAAACCCTCTTTTATTTACTAAATTAGGGGGAGAGGCGATTCAAGGGGGGCCGCACAAGGGCAGGGGAACGCTGAGAGAAATCCTAGTCCCCCGGGGCCTAGTCCTAAAAAGTCACAAGAAACCCCTCTGTTAGTACTGATTGGGCGGAGAGGCGTTTGCAGGGGCCGCAACGAAGCAGGGAAACGCTGAAAATTTTCCTAGTCACCAGGCCTAGTCACTATGTCAAAAGTAACCCTCGTTATTACGATATCCCGGAGGGGCGATTGCAAGGGGGCCCCGCAGGGGACGGGGAGAACGCTGGAGTACTCCTAGTCACATCACTTAGTCACAAGAAACCCCTTTTAGAAAACTGAGTAGGGGGAGAGGCGATTGCAAGGGGGCCCCCACGAAGCAGGGAAAACCCGCGGGAGAGTAAGCCCCTATCACTAGTCCTATATCCCCAAGAACCCCCCTTTTAAAGTACGGGAGTAGGGAGAGGCCGGATTGAAAAGGGTGGCCGAAACAAAGGGGGAGAACGCTGAAGAAAAGTCCCTAGTCACTAGTCCTATAGTCCCAAGAAAACCCCTCTTTTTATTATTTAAAAGTGGGCCCGGAAGGCGGGGGGCAAGGTGGCCGCCGAAGCAGGGAAAAACCTGAGGGAAATTTCCTAGTAAATAGTCACTATAGTCACAAGGGTAACCCCCTGTTAGTATTTGAGTAGGGGGAGGGGCGTTGCAAGGGGGCCGAAACAAAGCAGGGAGAACGCTGAGAGTAAGTCCTAGCCCCTAGTAAATATAGCCCACAAAAACCCTCGTTGTACTGATAGCGGAGAGGCAAATTGGGGAAAAGGGTTTGGCCCCCACGAAGCAGGGAGAAGCGAGAGTGGGCCTAGTCCACTAGTCACTATATTCCAAGAAACCCCCTTTTTAGTACGGAGTGGGGGAGGGGCATTGCAGGGGCCGCACAAAGCGGGGAACGCTGAGAGTAAGTCCTTTTTTCCACTAGTCCTATAGTCAAAAGGGAAACCCCCCTGTTAGAAACGAGTGGGCGGAGAGGCATTGCAAGGTGCCGAAAGAAGCAGGGAGAACCCCTGAGAGTGTCCAAAGTCCTAGTCCCTAAAAGTCCAAGAAACCCCTTTCTGTTAGTCCTAAATAGGGGGAGAGGCGTTTAAAAAAAGGTGGCCGCACGAAGCAGGGAGAACGCTGAAGAAAGCCCCTTTTTCACTAGTCCCCCTATAGTCCCAAGTATCCCTCTGTTATACGGGTAGGCGAGAGGCGATTGAAAGGGTGCCCCCCCACGAAGAAGGGAAACGCTAAGTAAGTCCTGGGCACTAGTCATTTAAAAGTCACAGTATCCTCTTTTTAGAAAAAATTGGGGGTAGGCGGAGAGGCGTTTCCCAAGGGGGCCCGCCGAAGCGGGGAGAACGCGGGAGAGAAAGCCCTAGTCCTATCACTATAGTCAAAAGGGTTTTCCCTCTTTTTAGTACTGAGTAGGGGGAGGGCGATTCCCGGGTTGGCCCTGAAAAAAGCGGGGAAAACGCTTGAAGAAAGTCCCTGTCATAGCCCACTATAGTCACAAGATCCCTCTGTTATTTTTATTAGGCGGGGGAGGCGATTGAAAGGGTGGGGGGGGCCCCAAACCCGGGAGAAGGGCTGGGGAAAACCCTAGTCACTACCCAAATAGCCCACTTTTTATTTCAAAAGTTCCCCCCTGTTAGTCTGAGTAGGGGGAGAGGCGTTTTGAAAGGTGGCCGCACAAACCCAGGGAGAAACCCCTGAGAAAAGTCCAAATTCCCTAGCCCACTAGTCCCTATGCCCAAAAGGTATCCCTCTTTTTGTACTGATTAGGGGGAGAGGCTTTTGGCAAGGTGGCCGCAGGGGAAGCGGGGGAGAACGCTGAGAGTAATTTTCCTTTAAGTCATAGTTCACTATAGTCACAAAAACCCCTCTGTTAGTACGGGAGTAGGCGGAGAGGCATTCCCCAAGGGGGGCCCCCGGGGAGGGGGGGAGAACGCTGAGAGAAGTCCTAGTCACTAGTCCTATAGCCCACAAGTAACCCTCTGTTAGTATTTGATAGGGGAGAGGCGTTTTGCAAGGTGGCCGCAAAAGGCAGGGAAAACGTTTGAGAGTAAGTCCTAGTCCTATAAATATAGTCCACAATATCCCTCTTTTTATTACTGATTTAGGCGGAGGGCGATTGGGCAAGGTGTCCGCACGGAGCGGGAGAACGCGAGAGAAAGTCCTAGCCCACTAGTCACATAGTCAAAAGTTTTCCCTCTGTTATTACTGGTGGGCGGAGAGGGCGTTGAAAGGTTGGCCGCACGAAGCGGGGAAACGCTGAGAGTAATTCCTATCACTATCACTATAGCCCACAATATCCCCCCTTTAGAAACTGAGTAGGGGGAGAGGCGTTTGCAAGGTGGCCAAAACAAAAGGCGGGAAACGCGGGAGAGAAAGTCCTAGTCACAAACCACTAGTCCCCTATGTCACAAGTATCCCTCTGTTATTACTGAGTAGGCGAGGGGCGTTTTGAAAGGGGGCCGCACAAAGGGCAGGGAGAACGTGGGGAAAAGCCCCTAGTCCTATTAAATAGTCACTATAGTCAAAAGGGTATCCCTCGGGTTATTACTGAGTGGGGGGAGAGGCGTTTGGGAAGGTGGCCGCAGGGAAGCGGGGAAACCTTGAGGTAATTCCTGTCACTAGTCACTATAGTCACAATACCCCTCTTTAGAAATGAGTGGGCCCGGAGGGGCGATTGAAAGGGTGGCCGCACGGAGCAGGGAAAACCTGAGAGAAGCCCCCTAGTCACTAGTCCTATTTTCCCAAGAAACCCCTCTTTTTAGAAACGGGAGTAGGCGGGGGAGGCGATTGCAAGGGGGCCCCCGAAGCAGGGAGAAGCTAGAGAAACCCCCTAGTCACAAAGCCCACTATAGCCCACAAGTACCCTCGGGTTAGTTTTGATAGGGGGGAGAGGCGATTGAAAAGGGGGCCGCACAAAAGCGGGAGAACGCTGAGAGAAAGGTCCTAGTCACTAGTCACTATTCAAAATATCCCTCTGTTATTCCCTGTTTAGGGGGAAGAGGCATTGCAAGGGGGCCGCACGAAGCAGGGAGAACGCTGAAGAAAGTCCCAGTCCTAGCCCCTATGTCACAAGTAACCCTCTGTTAGTACTGATAGGGGGAAAGAGGCATTGAAAGGGTGGCCGCAGGGACCCGGGAAAACGCGAGAGGGGTCCTATTTAAATATTTCCTATAGTCACAAGAAACCCCCTGTTAGTCCCGAGTAGGGGAGGGGCGTTTGGGGCAAGGGGGCCCCGCACGAAGCAGGGAAAAACGCTGAGGAAAGTCCAAAGTCACTAGTCACTATGTCAAAAGGGAAACCCCCCTGTTAGAAACTGAGTAGGGGGAGGGGCGATTGCAAGGTGGCCCCCACGAAGCGGGGAGAAGCTGAGAGTAAGTCCTATAAACGATCACTATCACTATAGTCACAAGTATCCCTTTTTTGGGAAACTGAGTAGGCGGAGAGGCGATTCCCAAGGGGGCCGCACGAAGCAGGGAAAACGTGAGAGTAAGTCCTAGTCACGAGCCCCTAGTCACTTAGTCCCAAGTATCCCCTCTTTTTAGTACTGAGTAGGCGGAAGGCGTTTGGGGCAAGGGCCGCACAACCGGGAGAACGCTGAGAGTTTTTCCCATTCCCACTAGTCACTTTATTCCAAGTAACCCTCTTTTATACGGAGTGGGGCGGAGGGGCCCGTTGAAAGGGGGCCCGGGGCAGGGAGCGGGAAAAGAACGCTGAGAGTAGTCCTAGCCCACTACCCCACTATAGTCCCAAGAAACCCCTCTGTTAGTACTGAGTAGGCGGAGGGGCGATTGCAAGGGGGCCGAAACGAAGCGGGGAGAACCTAAAGAGTAAACCCTAGTCACTAGTCACTAAAAGTCACAAGAAACCCCCTTTTTATACTGAGTGGGCGGAGGGGCCCGGATTGCAAGGGGGCCGCACAAAGCAGGGGAACGCTGAGATTTAATTTTCCTATTTCACTAGTCACTACCCACAAGTACCCCTTTTGTTAGTACGGGGAGTGGGGCGAAGGCGTTTGGCAAGGTGGCCGCACGGAGCAGGAGAACGCTGAAAAGTAAGTCCAGCCCACTAGTAACAATGGAAACAAGAAACCCTCTTTTTAGTACTGAGAAAGGAAAAAGGGGGGCGATTGCAAGGGGGCCGCACGGACGGGGAGAACGCTGAGGAAAACCCCTAGTCACTATCCCTATAGTCACAAGTACCCCCTCTTTTTAGTACTGAGAGGGGGGAAAGGGGCGTTTGGGGCAAGGGGGCGAAACGGCAGGAACGCTGAGAGTAAGCCCTGTCACTAGTCACTATAGCCCAAAAGAAACCCCTCTTTTAAAATGGTAGGCGGAAGGCGATTGCAAGGTGGCCCACAAAAGCAGGGGAAACGCTGAGAGAAATTTTCCTAGCCCCTAGCCCACTATAGTCCACAAGTAACCCTCTGTTAGTACTGAGTGGGCGGAGAGGCTTTTTGCAAGGGGGCCGCACGGAGGGGGAAACGCGGGAAGAAAGTCCAAATTTCACTCCCCCCTATAGTCAAAATTCCCCTTTAGTATTTGAGTAGGCGAGAGGCGATTGAAAGGGGGCCGAACGGGCGGGAGAACGCTGGGAAAGCCCCTGCCTACCCACTATAGCCCACAAAAACCCTCTTTTAAAGTACTGAGTGGGCCCGGAAGGCGATTGCAAGTGGCCGCACGAAGCGGGGAAAACGCTGAGAGAAAGTCCTAGTCACTAGCCCACTAGTCCTATAGTCCAAGCCCCCCCCCCCCCCTGTTAGTACTGAGTAGGCGGAGGGGGGGGGGGGGGCAAGGTGGCCGCACGAAGCGGGGAGAACGCTGAGAGAAAGTCCTAGTCCTAGTCCCTAAAAGCCCACAAGTACCCCTTTCTGTTAGAAACTGAGTGGGGCGGAGAGGCTTTTTGAAGGGGGGCCGCCGAAGCGGGAAAAACCCCTGGAGAAAGTCCAAAGTACTATTCACTATAGTCACAAGTACCCCTCTGTTGTACTGAGTAGGGGGAGAGGGCGATTGCAAGGGGGCCCCCGGGAAAGCAGGGAGAACGCTGAGAGTAATCCTAGTTTTTTTTTTTTTTAAGTCACTAAAAGCCCCAAAATTTATCCCTCTTTTTGGGACGGGAGTAGGGGGAGAGGCGATTGAAAGGTGCCCACGGAGCAGGGAGAACCCCTGAGAGTAATTTCCTAGTCCTAGTAATATTTTCACAAGAAACCCTCTGTTAGTACTGAGTAGGGGGAGAGGCGTTTTGCAAGGGGGGCCGCACGAAGCGGGGAAAGAACGTTTGGAGAGTAAGTCCTGTCCTATCACTATAGTCAAAAGTTCCCTCTGTTAGTACGGGAGTAGGCGGAGGGGCGATTGAAAGGTGGCCGAACGGAGCGGGAGAACGCTGAGAGTAAGTCCTATTCACACCCACTATACCCACAAGTATCCCCCCCCCCCTTTTTAAATACTGATTAGGGGGAGAGGCGTTGGGCAAGGTGGCCGCACGAACAGGGAGAAGCTGAAGAAAAGCCCCTATTCCTAGTCCTATTCACAAGAAACCCTCTGTTGTACTGATTAGGGGGGGGGGCGATTGCAAGGGGGCCCGCACAAACGGGAGAACGCTGAGAGAAAGTCCTATCACTACCCAAACTAGCCCCACTATAGTCACAAACCCCTCTTTTATACTGAGTAGGCAAAGGGGCAATGGGGAAATATTCCACTTCCGCCAAACTGTCGAATATTTTTTTAGAAAAAGTATTTCCCCCCCGATTAAAAATATGTTTTTTTTTTTTTTTCCGGGGTGAAATAAAAATCCAGTGATTATACCTTTTTAAAAACCGGGCCACTTTTTTAAAGCGGCAAAAACGACTGTGACGTCAAAACTGTGTTGATCCAACGCCGTCTGGATAAACATACATCCAGACCAAAGATGTTGGAATAGTATTATAGTAGGATCGAGATATACATCAAGACGGCGGTGTTTTAAACAAAGCAGCGCTAGCGTAGCCTACAGTTATGTAAACAGATGGCGGACATTTTACATTTAACGCCTAGCCAGAAAACGAGAAAAGTTGACATTGCAATCAAAAAACAAAACTGAAACAGTCCTAGGTCTAGGCCTAGACGTAGAAAATTATTTATTATACAACAGTCTAGGCCAATCGTTCCTGTAGGATATAGGCATTGGTATGTGAATACTAAAATTACTCACTTGACAAGCCCTAGGCTTAACTTGCCAACCCTAGGCCTGCAACGTTCATGTTCTGAACACATCCCGCACAAAAAACCTTACTTTGATGACTAATTAAAGCCTATTGTAGATAAAGAATACCATGATATTCCTAGGCAATGCAAAAACTCAAGACAAAATGCTCGTTATTCTTTATCACAATGATCTCGCGAAATCTCCTGTCACATACGAAAAAATAAAAACAAAAGACGGGGAAAATGAACATCCTGTGGAGTTGTTTGTGTTGAGCGGATGGGCGAGCACCGCCGTCTGTATGTAATATGTACAAATATACGTACATTTAGTTTCCAATTGGCCTTGACTCAACACAGTTATGACGTAGTACCGTCCAAAGATGGCGCACGCTCGTTTTTGGCGCGCAAACTGGGGGACTATTTAATTCTTGTTTAAATTACACAAAAAACATTTTTTTTTTCAATAAAAAAAAGTGCAGTGACTATTAAGACATGAATAAGAATTAAAATAAAATAAAAAATATTAAGTGGAATATTCCCGATTGCAAGGTGGCCGCACGAAGCAGGGAGAACGCTGAGAGTAAGTCCTAGTCACTAGTCACTATAAGTCACTAGTCACTATAGTCACAAGTAACCCTCTGTTAGTACTGAGTAGGCGGAGAGGCGATTGCAAGGTGGCCGCACGAAGCAGGGAGAACGCTGAGAGTAAGTCCTAGTCACTAGTCAATAGGGAAATTCCACTTGCAAATACTAGAAGAGTTTAGAAGAAGTATGTCCGCATACCAAATATTACTATTGTTCCGAAATAATAATCCATGATTTATAAGGCGGTTAAAAGCGACTTTTAAAGCGGCAAAAACGACTGTACGTCAAACTTGTTTGAAAGTCTTGTCCTGATAAACATACTCCGACTAAAGATTTCGGAAAAAGTATATCAGTTAGATCGACGTATTAAAAGCACCGGTTGTTTTAAAAAAAGCAGCGACCAAGCGTAGCCTACAGTTATGTAAACAGACTGGCGGATATTTTACATCATCCAGACAAAATGTTGGGTCTTAAAGGTGAGGAACATCAAGACGGTGGATTTGAACAAAAAAGCAACCTGAAACGTCCTAGTCTAGGCCTAGAGTGAAATATTTAAAAACAGTCAGGCAACGTTCGTAGATTGCATTGGATGGAATAAACTAAAATAACAGTCCTAGACTAGCCTAGGCGTAAAATTTATCACACGTCAGTTCTACACATCTAGAAAAAACCTTATTTGATACTAAAATTATACCTATTATGCCCTAGGTAAAACATGAATAGCCGCAAGCTAAACTCCAGCAAAAACCGTTATCTTGATCAATGTTCGCAAACCTCCTGTCAAAACGAAAAATAATCAGAAGAGGGGAAAATAACAAAAGCTGTGAGTGTTTGTATTAAAGATGCGAAGCCCGTCCGTACGTAAAAAATAAAAAAAGAGGGGAAAATAACTCCCGTTTAGTTTGTAATTGCCTGGATGAGACATAGCGTTAGTACCTACAAGAATAGCGACCTAGTTTCGTGCACTGGGGACCTAAATTTGTTTATTACACAAAAACTTGTTTTTAATAAAAAAAAGGCAGGCTATAATGGGGAACCTATAATTACTGTTTAAAATACACAAAAAACATTTGTTTTTACAAATTGCAGTGACCAACGAAAGATTAAACTGAAAATAAGACCTATACTAGTATATATCACAATTCCGTGGTGCATACTGAAGCGGAGAAGCGAATTAGCAGGTCACTAGAACCTATAGCAAATCACGTAAGTCTGTATAGCCACAGTCGATATTCAAAGTGCCCGTAGAGGAGAAGCGGAGAGGAATTCAAGGTGCCGCAAAGGTCAAACCTAGTAACCCAGTCTATTTAGTACTCAGTAGGCAAGTGTCCCTCCTGTTAGCTGAGAGGCGGGAGGCGCTTGCAAGTGTCCTAGACAGGGAAAGCTGAAAGTATCCCTTCTAGTACTGTAGTCAAAGTAACCTTGAAGATGATAGCGGAGAGGCGATTGCAAGGGCCGCACGAAGCAGGAGAACGCTGAGCAGTAGTCCTAGTCACTAGTCACTATAGCCAGTCTTATAGAGCGGAAGGCGTTAATGGCGCACGAAGAGGGAAAGTTGAAAGGTGCCGCACGGCAGAGATACGACTAGTCACAAGTACAGTAACTCTGTTAGTCATGAGTAGGCGAAGCATTGCACAGGTAGCCCCTCGTAGAGGAGAAGGCTGAGAGTAGTCCTTGCAAGTCCCACTGAAGTGGAGTAACGCTGTAGTAAGCCTGAGTCAGGGGAGCAGTAGCAGGTGCGACGATCACAAGGTAACCCTCGTTAGTACTGAGTAGGCGGAGGCATTGCAAGTGGCCGCACGAGCAGGTAGTAAATAACCTTGTGAGTAAGCCTAGTAGGGGAGCACTATTCACAAGTGACCCTCGTTAGTACTGAGTAGGCGAGAGGCGATTGCCATAGTCCGCAGGCCAGGGAGAACCTGAGTATGTACTAGCACAAGGTATCAAGTGGCCAGATCCCTTGGTAGTACGAGTAGGCGAGGAGCCTTGCAAGGTGCGACGAAGTAGGCAGAACCTAAGTAAGTCCTAGTCGAAGCATAGGGCCTTACAAGAGAAGCCGGTAGTAAGCTAGCCGAGCCAAGTCACTATAGTCAAAGTGACCTCCTGAGCTGGAGAGCGAGAGAAGTCAAGGTGCCAGCAGGAACGATAGTCGAGAGTAACCCTCTGTTAGTAGCAAGTCACTAGTGCCAAGTACCCTTGTGCTACTAGAGGAGCAGGGAGAAGCTGAAGGTGGCGCCAGCACAGGCAGGGAAAGCGAGAATAATAGTCACAATAGCCACTAGTCATATGTCAAGTAACCCTCGTTAGTAACGAGTGGCGGAGAGGGAGTTACGCTAGTGGAGCCGAGCACAGATACCTGCATAGTCACTAAGTATCCCCTGTAGTACTGAGTAGGGGAAGCGTGATTGAAGGTGGCCGGCAGGGAGGCAAGGGAGACGCTGAGAGTAAGGTCAGCTAGTCACTAGTCACTAGCACTAGTCCTAGTCACTTAGTCACTAGTCAATAGCCTATTTAGTAATGATAGCGGAGGGGACTTGAAGGTGGCGCACGAGGGATTGAAGGAGACCCCTGAGGGAAGTTAGTCTAGTCAGTCAGTCATAGTCACTAGTCACTAGTCACTATAGTCACAAGTCACAACCCGTTAGTACTGAGTAGGCGGAGAGGCGATTGCAAAGGCGTCGCAGCGGAGAGGGGAACGCTGAGAGTAAGTCCTAGCACTAGGAAACTAGTTCACTATAGGCACTAGTCACTATAGTCACAAGTAACCCTCTTGTTGTAGTGAAGTGGAAGGCATTAGGTGCCGACGAGAGGCGATTGAAGTGGCGACGTAGGAAGCGATAAGTCCAGTCCCTGTATATAGTAGGAGTATCCGTAGTCTAGTGGCGGAGGAGGGGATTGAAGCTGGCCGAGTCAGAGAACCTGAGTAAGTCAGTCAATAGCACTTATGTCACAGTAACCTGTGAGTAGCGATGCAAGGGGCCGATGCAGGTACCGAACGTGAGGGTAAAGCCTGAGTAATTCCTAGTCACTATGGCACTAGTCACTTAGAGTAACCTCGTTAGTCACTAGACCCGTTAGTACTGAGTAGCGGGAGGCGATTGCAAGGTGCCGCAGAAGCGAGGGAACCGCGAAGTAGTCCGTCCAGTCAACTAGTCACTATGTCACAGTAGCGTTGGATGTGGTGGCCGCCAAGCAGGGGAAGGCGATTGTAGTCCTAGCACGAAAGCGGGAGAACGCTTGGTAAGTCCTGAGGCGCAGCAGGGATTCACAGGTAGGCCGCCGAGTAGAGTAGCGGAGAGCATTCAAGGTCCTCGTCACTATAGCAGAGTACCCTGTTAGTACTGAAGCAGAGGCATAGCACAAAGTCCCCCTGTTAGTAGAAAGCGTGAGAGTAGTCATCGTGCCACAAGTAGAGACCCTGTTAGTAGCTAGTACTGGCGGAGAGTAAGTGCCCCGTTAGACGAGAGCGGAGAGTAGGTTCTAGGTGGCCACGAGCAGGGAAGCGCTAGAGTAAGCCTAGTCACTAGTAGTGACTATGTCAAGTGCCCTCGAAGTAGGCGGAGAGCGATGTAAGGCTGGCATAGCACTAGCACAAGACCGCTAGGTAAGTCTGGTAGCACTAGTCAGAGATCCTGTTAGCACGAGAGGCGGAGAGAGAATTGCAGTGCCGAGGAGCTAGGGAACGCTGAAGTAAGTCCATCAGTAGTACTATAGTCGAAGTATCGTGGCCGTACGAAGAGGCGGAGAGCGATTAAGGTGGCCTGCACTTGGCACTTCACAAAGCAGAGAACGCGAGACGTAGTCTAGTGCAGTAGTCAGACTAGTGCCACGTAAGCAGGGAGACCTGAGAGTTTAGTACTGACGGGCAGCGGATTCCGTGTCGACAAAGGGCGGAGAGGATGAGAGTCCAGTCACAGCACAAGTCACAAGTATCGCTCGGTTAAGTACTGAGTAGGCGGAGAGGCATGAAGGGCCGCACGAAGCAGGTGAGAACGCGAGAGTAAGTCCTGTCACTAGGTCACTAGTCAAAGGAAACGTAAACTAGTCTAGTCAGTCGAGACAGCGTTGCAGTGTCGAGAGGCAGGAGACGCTGAGAGCTAAGCTAGTCACTAGTACTATAGGCAAAGTACCCTGTATTACTGATAGGTCAAGAGGCGATTGCAAGGTGGCCGTAGAAGCAGGGAGGACCGAGAGTAGTCCAAGGGCCGTCACTAAAGGGAAGTATCCTCTGTTAGTACGTAGGTGAGGCGATGCAAGGTGGCCGCCGAAGCAGGAGACGCTGAGAGTAAGTCTTAGTGCAGTCACTATAGCACAAGTATCCCTACTGTTAGACGAGAGGAGAGAGGCGATTGCAAGGTGGCGCACGACAGATCCCGTGTAGAGTAGGCTAGTCTAGTCAAGTAGTCCAAGTAGCCTGGTTAGTACGTAGAGTAAGGGCGATTGAAGTGGCCATGCACGAAGCAGGCGTAACGCTGAGAGTAAGTCCAGTCACTAGTCCATAGTCAAGATCCTCGTTAGTATGAGAGCGGAGGGATTCGGTGACAGCCAAGGGAAAGTACCGTAGTCTAGTAGGGGCATAGCAAAGAAAGCCCGTGAGAGAGGCGGAACGCGATTGCAGTAGGTCCCACTAGTAGACACTAGACAAGTATCCTAGTCATCATGATAGCGGAAGACCTCGGTACGAGGGCGAGAGGCGATGCAGGTAGTCCGCACAAGCAGGTAAACGCTGAGAGTAAGCCTGTTACATAGGCCGGAAGTACAGTATCCCTCTGTTCGACGAGCAGGCGATAAGCGATGAAGTGCCCACGTACAGTGAGACGTGGATAAGTCACAGTAACCAGTCAGAGTCACTAGAGTCGCAGTAGCCCTGTTATGAGTAGGCGGAGAAGCATGGACAAGGTGGCGAGAAAGCGGGGACGCTAAGTAAGTCCCAGACCTGTTAGTCTGAGTAGGCGAAGGCCTTAAGTGCGACGGCGGAGGGGATTGCAGAGAGTAAGCCCCGAGTCAGTAGCCTTGAGAGTAAGCTAGCACTGTATATAGTCAGGGGAAGCCCCTGTTGAATGGAGGCCGGAGAGCGATCAAGGCCGCAGAGCAAGTCAGCTGCAGTAGTCCCTAGTCAAGCCACTTAGTACAAGCGGAGTACCGCGTAATAGTGAGTATGCGGTCGCAATATAAGTATCACTCCGCTTTTTTACGAAGGAGTTTTTACAAGAATATGTACTTGTTCGTGAAATATTATCGTTTTCTGAGCATTAATAATCAGACTTTTAGCCGTTTGAAAAAGCACTTGTTTTAAACTGTGTATAAACGCTACGTCAAAACGTTTATCCAACGCCAAGATTTGGAATAGATTTAAGATGATCGACACAAAGATGTTGCATGTATTAAAAGGATCAGGCTATAGCGGTGTTTTAAACAGACGACTTTTAGCGTTTACTACAGTAGTGAAAACGATGGGACATTTTGACATTAACCAGCAAAACGAAAGTCGACGTTGCACAAAAAACAAATATTAGTCTAGGTCAGTCTAGCGTAGAAATTTTCCTGTAACAGGCTAGGCCATGTTCTGTGAATAGTAAATTGGCATGCTTGAAAGCCAGGAAATTAACTCCACCCAGGCCCACGTTACTTGCCAACCTAGCCTCACGTTACTTTGACACAATCCTGCATTAAAAACCTTCTTTAGATACTAAGCTCTAGGAATAAAACTAGAAATACTAGGCATGCTAAACCAAGCAAACTGAAATCTCCTGTCACATACGAAAAAATAAAAACAAAAGACGGGGAAAATGTACATCCCTGTGGAGTTGTTTGTGTTGAGCGGATGGGCGAGCACCGCCGTCTGTATGTAAATATGTACAAATATACGTACATTTAGTTTCCAATTGGCCTTGACTCAACACAGTTATGACGTAGTACCGTCCAAAGATGGCGCACGCTCGTTTTTGGCGCGCAAACTGGGGGACCTATTTAATTCTTGTTTAAATTACTCAAAAAACATTTTTTTTTAAATAAAAAAAAGTGCAGTGACTATTAAGACATGAATAAGAATTAAAATAAAATAAAAAATATTAAGTGGAATATTCCCTATTGCATGGTGGCCGCACGAAGCAGGGAGAACGCTGAGAGTAAGTCCTAGTCACTAGTCACTATAGTCACAAGTATCCCTCTGTTAGTGTAGGCGGGAGGATTGCAAGGTGGCCGCACGGAGCAGGGAGAACGCTGAGAGTAAGTCCTAGTTACTAGTCTCTAGTCTCTAATCACTAGTCATTAGTCACTAGTCACTCTTGTCATTAGTCACTTGTCACTATTGTCATTAGTAACTAGTCACTATTGTCATTAGTAACTAGTCACTAGTCTCTAGTCACTAGTCACTAAACACCTAGAGAATAATATAAAAACTGTGCCTTTACCCATTTATACTAATAGCGACAACTCAGTAAAAAGAATAAGTAATACTCATAGCCGACATTTTTGCTTGCTAGTGAAGTAAACATTTAGTATTTGTGTACTCATAAAATAAGTTGTCACTGTCAAGCGACACGTTGTCGTATTGTTAGATAGTGAGTAGGCTCCAGGTGTGCATTACAATTTAATTTCGAACTAGATGATTCGATTGAATATATTTTAACATTTTAACGTTTGAATTTTTTCCCGTCCCAAATATCTTTACAACAAACTTCTCTTTTATTTACTCCATCATCCATTATGTCAGTTTGCTTAGGTGTACATATTTAGTGGGGAAAATTCACTTTAAATCTAACAATTTAATGAATAATTATTTCGAAAACGGCTTTGAAATAATATATTTCTTTGAACTTATCTAAGTCAGGATCGAAAGACTAATTTTTTAAACAATGAGTGATACAATGTTAAAATATATACTAGACATAATTATTTCCAGACCCTTCAAAAGACGTGGACATAAGTTCAGAAGATTGTAACAAGTTCGAATTCCAACTGATCAAAGTGAAAGATGATCGTTCGATCAACTACTTCCAAGGATTCAAAGCATCATTGGAACTCTATCCACTCTTGTCCCATGACGACATCCTGTACTCAGATCATATGTTTAATAAACAGCAAAGTTAAAGAAATGCGTATTACTTTCTTAGACTGGACATCTGGGCATCTGAGCATCTGGACATACGGGCATCTGTACATCTGGGCATCGACAAATCGTAACTGATATCACAATATCACAGCCAAATCAAAGAAGAAATAATTAAATTTCTTAAATAAATCAACCACCAGGGGACAATAGTCGATTGACAATTTCAGTGAGAAGAGCAAGTGAGAACTGCAACCTCGAATTTTGTAAACCATATTAAATAGTAATAACTTATATTTTCTGTATGTATAGTTGTGTATTACCCTAGGAAGCTTCGCAAACGCATTTTCAGGCGCATTGTTGGATGAGCGTAATTGCTGCATTGAGCTGCCATGTGTTATGTGGATTTTCTGTTGTTCTGTGAAAAAATCATAACTTAGCCGAAGAATTTTTTTTTAATAAAAATAAATTTAAAAAAAAATAACTAATTTTTTTTAAACTAGGGTAATCGTAATTTAAAAAAAGAAAAAAATCGTAAAATTGCAATTTTCATAAGAAATAATTATTCGATTGCGCTCAAATTTAAGACGAGTATATTTATTCATAAAATTAAGGTTCTGTGAAAAAGACATTACAATAGGATAAAGCATGTAGGTGTTATAAGTCAAATAAGTGTTTTAAAAAAGAAAAACAAAACGTAAAATTTCGATTATCATGAGAAATAATTTTTCGATTACGCTCAAATTTCACACGAATATCTTAATTCATAAAATTAAGATTCTGTGAAAAAATCATTAAAATCGGATAAAGCATGTAGGTGTTATAAGTCGAAGATTTTTTTTTTTTAAATAAAAATAAATCGTAACATTGAGATTTGTATGAGAAATAATTTTCCGATTGCGCTCAAGAAGGTGGCAGTTCTAAGTTCAGAGATTTATCGCAATTGAAGTATCGATTTATCCGGAATCGTGTGGACAAACACACACAAATACAAACAGAAAAAAGAAAGAAAAAAAAACATTCCGGATTTTTTTCTCCAGTGTAGTGAAATGGAATCTTCGCTTCGCTCGCTACGCTTATCCAATAAACATTGGGAGAAGGCTTTAAAAGTGTTAAGTGTGTACTGTGTAATTATTGCCAGTACACAGCTTATACGCTTGCCTCAACACCGCACGCATCTGAATTCTGTCTGCAGCCATACAACGTATGAGCACTGTCAATTTACACTTTTAAAGTTTTCTGAAAATGTTTTTTTAATGTAATACACAACTACACACAAAAAATATAAGTTGTTACTATTCACTAGGAAGCTTCGCAAACGCTTTTTCAGGCGCGTTGTTGTATGAGCGTATTTTTTTTTTTTAACGAAAAAAGCGTAAAATTGCGATTTTTTGAGAAATAATTTTTCGATTACGCTCAAATTTCCCACGAATATACAAATTCATAAATTTAAGGTTCTGTGAAAAAATCACTACAATCTAATAAAGCATGTAGGTGTTGTAAGTCAAAGAAATTAAAAAATCGGAAAAAAATCTTAAAATTGAGATTATCATGAGCAATAATTTTTTGATTACGGTCAAATTTCACACGAATATATCAATTCAAAAAATTCAGGTTTTGTGAAAAAATCATAACAATCAAATGAAGCATGTAGGTGTTATAAATTTAAAAAATAAAAAAAATCGTAAAATGGCGATTTTTATGAGAAATAGATTTTTAATACGCTCAAATTACACACGAATATATTAATTCATAAATTAAGGGTTCTGTGGAAAAATCATTACAATCAAATAAAGCTTGAAGGTGTTATAAGTCCAAGAATTTTCTTTAAAAATCGAAAAAAAATCGTAAAATTACGATTTTTATGAGAAATAATTTTTCGATTGCGCTCAAAAACGTTGCAGTTTTAAGTTCAGAAATTTCGAAGGCCTCTAGAAAATTTCATCGCAATTGGAGTATTAGTTTAGCCGGAATCCTGTGGACAAACACACAAAAATACAGGGAAAAAAAAGAAAAAAAACAATCCAGATTTTTTTCCTCAGTGTAGTAGAATGGATCTTCGCTGCGCTCGCTACGCTCATCCAAAATATCGTTTACAAAATTTGAGGTGGCTGTTCTCACTTACTCTCCTCACTAAAGTTATCGATCGGCTATCGTCACTAAAGTTGTTGATTGACTTGTGACTAAAGTTGTCGAAGATGAATAATATGTTAAAGTAGTCAATGTTGAACGTAAGTAGTATATGAGTGCATATAGATCCTCCCCTAAATTCAAAACAACCCCTAAAAAGTAAACAAACCCTCGAGAACGTAGGTAAGAAAATAAAAATCATCCCCTAATTCAGGGGTTAGTGCCCTTGTGGTAGGTCAGCCTCTAGGTTCAATGACCTAAAAGGTAGACAACCCTAGGTCTAACGCCTTAATGGTAGCAGGGTCAATGACCTTGGGGTAGGTCAATGACCTAAAAGGTAAACATCCCCTAGGTTCAGCATTCATCCGCTAGGTTCAACGCCCCAAAAGGTAAACACAGGACAGGGTCAATACCCTCAAGGTCAATCCCCTCAAGCTCAATACCTTCAAGTTCAGACAGGATTCATGAGAAGGATTAATGAAATAAAAATCAGACTTATATATTATTTTTTTATTTGTCAAACAATTGATTACATAATCCTGTTTTTATGGATCAGGAGAACCAATTATCATAGTGTTTGATTGACTAGTACGTCTATTATTATTATTATTATTATTATTATTGTTGTTGTTGCGGTTTCTTCTAGGACCTGCAGTATGCCCCCTATTTTTTTTTTTGGAAGGTTACAGTCATCTTCGTGAGCAATACTCTCGCTTGGATCAGTAGTATTTCTTGTCAGTTTTCGTGGTCTACATGGAGATCTACCGGAGTGAGGTCTCTTTGGTTTTGATTTCTTGGTTTGAACATTTATTTGAAGCAATCCTGAAAATTTACGTAGATCGAAACCATATTGAGTGTTCAAATTAAGCTGAGTAGAATTTCGAATATTAGGATCTGCAGCTTCCAATGTGTTTGTTTGATCTAACACATCCCTGCGTTTTCGGTTATTTATAGGAATGTTGATCTGGGCCTGCACCTTAAACTCATCATCATATTCGGTTGCATTATTGATTTTTAACTCCTTATCATATTCGTCTGCATTATTGATCTTAAACTCATTATCATTATCAGCTGCATTATAGTTCTCTGAAATTATAAAATATATTAGTTTTTATCATTTAAAAGAAAAACTTAATCAGAAGATCAAATTTGTTACCTACTGCTAAAGACAGATCCCGCCAACAAACAGACAAGCAAGACATGTATCATCTTCAGACTTTATAAGACAACTGAACAGTATGTGTATGAAGAGTCTTAATTTATAGGAGTAGAGAATGATTAGGAAACAGAGAGAGAGAGAGAGAGAGAGAGAGAGAGAGAGAGAGAGAGAGAGAGAGAGAGAGAGAGGTTTTCAGTAAGGTACAAGAACATCATAGTTACATTTTATTTTTTATTTTTCAATGATTATAAAGTACATGGTTATTTATATTCAGCTATCAGCTCATCATACAATAGAGCATAATCAATTAAACCAGAATAACTCACAGGATTTACATACTCATTACTGGTTCTTACAGTCTGACAATAAATTTTCAACTCATCATATAAAGTATTATGTTTGTTTTGTTGTCTTGTAATGATTAAATATAAAGAAATCATTTTTTTGCAATTCAGGCATTGAAAGAATATTCTTAGATTTAAATGAAATACAATTCTTCCCCTTTCGTTTGATAATTTTTGAACTAATATTATTATCTACCAGTGTCATATTTGCTGATGCTAGGTGATTAGCAAGTATCCCCCAGTCAATACAGTTTAAAAGTATAAATTGGCCATTAACTTTTCCAATTTCAACTAGACTTTCATAGTTGTGTTCAGGATACAGACCAACTGTAATGTATTTTGTGCTCTTATTGTTTAAAAAATAGAAATTATGCAATAAACTAAAAGGTCTTGGGATTTTTTCCTCCTTCTCCTTGATGTTCTTCATTGCAATCTGATTGAAAAACGTTGTTGGAGATGATTTTATAGTCAACAGCTTGTAGACAGGAATTTCATATCATGGTGAAGAGATGGAATAGGACATGGCTGCGCTTTCTTAATTGTTTCATTGAAGGCTAGCCAGATGGCAAAATTTCTAGCATTTCGCAGTGCACATGATCTTTGGAGTTGACGATGGCATGGAAACATACAAGCTTTATCATCAAAAGTTAAATCTGCTGATTTAGGACAATTGAATTCATCTTGAAGGTTAATGAAGGTGCGTTTCGTCAAATCAGAAAGAATTCGACATTTTTCTTCATTATAAGCATACAAAGCTATAACTCCTACAACAGCTTCAACTAAAATCTGTTCAAGTTTTTCATAAGGTATGAAACCATCTTTCCAGTTAATTCCATGCTTAATATCATTTTCGTCTTCATATTGAGTATGTTTGACTGTAGATTTAGGACTTTTAAAAAGGTACCATCCTTCACGTTTATTTTCTTTGGCTACAATCGCCAATTCTTTCACAATCAAGGAACCATCAGGTCCTGTTAAGTACTCAAAATCAATAAACATAGACATGTTGTCTGATAGGCTTACAAAGCTCTACTGATCAATATTCACATGTTGTTGGTTAATATATCCAGTTGGGGGACACAATTCTGATGTTTTTCTTCTTCATCACAAGGAAGACATCTCCCAAAATGTTTTCTAAACATGTTGATTATTCGACGATCATTGACACAATAGTTGGTATTTGAGAACTGATTTGTGAATGCTGTCATCGAAATATCATGTCCCCAATACAAAGCATATACAGAACAATACTGTCCACATACATTTGATATTGCACCTTGTAGACGAATCTTGTTGAAACTCCAATTAGTTGAATGCATACGTAAAAAGTAGATCAATTTTTGTTTTAGAGGTGGTTGTCCATAAGAGTCAAAATATTCCCCATATCCAGAATCAGAGATTGAAATTGATATCCAGTGAGAGCCAGGTAGATTATGTGTATCAAGGTTAATTACAAAAACTGCAGGTAAGGAAAAGACAGATGGAAGTTTGTCAAGTGGAAAAACACCTTTAAAATTTTCAACACTTTTATCAAGTGCTTTTTGAATGTCTAGAGAATTCATATTATTAATAGAGTAATGTGACTTTACGCGCACTATCTATAGAAATAGTGCCATCATAGGCACAGTAAACCACAAAGGATAATGATTCAGTGAGTGCTGTTTTAAATCTTAATTCTATACGAAGTGTACCTGACAGAGGAAGACTGCTGTGTGAATCAAAACCGAATCCATCACGTGACAGATCAAATGCAAAAATTGCAAATCCATGAAAAAACATGTCTTTTGTGATCATATGGCTTTGATTTTGATGATGAACACCTGTTCCAGAGAAAAGGGATTGATATGCTGATGCTATTAGATTCATATTATCAAATTTAGCTCTA
Source organism: Sweltsa coloradensis (assembly GCA_024449915.1). NCBI lineage: Eukaryota > Metazoa > Arthropoda > Insecta > Plecoptera > Chloroperlidae > Sweltsa > Sweltsa coloradensis. The sequence continues at coordinate 238,412 of JAMZAV010001673.1, read as the reverse complement.
ATCGGCTCTCCAATCATAACACCATTTAAATAGACTGCAATATACTCTAAATCAGAATGAATGAATTGAAATGGATTTGTGGAATAACTTCCAACATAACCAGAATTTTTTGTTAATGTAAAAATAATATATTTTGGGATTGTTCCTGAAACAACATTGTTTAAGTTTACAGACGTTAAACCTTTGGCCAGTGTTCTTGTGTTAACTTCTACTCTATTGATATGATAGTCTGCAGTATTTTTTTGAAGATGTCTTTCATTAGCTAGAGATAGAGTCGGACATATTTCAACATGTTTAAGGACAAGACTAGCATCCAAAATCTGTATTTTTCCAGGAGTTCCTTCTTTTGAAAACATGTAAAACTCTGGTTTAGTTCTATTTAATTTTATACGTACATTTACATTTTTCAGTAATAACTGAGACACATTAGACAGATCAATATGAAGACGTCCACAAATCTCTGTAGTTTTACTATTTTTTAGAATATCTGCTCGATCTTTAAATCCTTTATTATCACTGGTACCACTAAGCGCCTTGTCTCCATCAGGTGTATCGAGATAAAACAACCCATTGGTTAGATGTGTTTTAGCAGCTTCATCCCCATAGTTAAGGTATGTTTCTATAATCGCTCTATATGGATAGTTATCAGCGCTAGTAGTCACATTTGTATCATTAAGAAACAATAAGGCTTCGCTAAATAATGTATTAATCAGATAATTTATACATCCTGGCTGTGCTGAATCAGAGGATAAAAAGTTTGATCCATCTAGTTTAACCATTTTCAGTAGAAGATGTAATCTCATATTTGCTAAATCCCTATAATACTCGCCATCTCCAGGACAATTAAATTCCAGCTGACTGTCATTTTCAAGTGTATTAAAAGGTTTGTATGCAACTTCTCTGGTGGAAAGAATTGATGTTTGAATAGGTCTTTCAGTAAACAATTCCAATTCACTTTTAAAACAGTTCATTATGAATCGTATATGTCTCTCTTAAACCTTTTGTTCTTAACCGCCCGCCCTCTTCCCCCTGACTGAATACGTTTCCTTTTAACCTTTCGTTTTAAACCAGATCCTGTCATGTTTCTATTAACAGTCTCTGCAACGCGTTTTTTTACTATACTTCCCACTTTCTCATCTTTCTTCTTCATAGCAATATCTGAAAGAATACTAGCACCTGTTTTTAATACTTCCTTGCCCTACAGTTTTTGCACCGCGCATAATCAAAGGCCTGACAATACGAAATAACCCTCCTAAAAAACTTCCAATACCATTTCCTCTTTGGACCTTAAAACCTGCATGGTAGACAGGGCCTACATCTCCATACACACCCATTGTCAACTTGGAAATAACCCTTTATTGTATTACATCATACTTATATAACTTTACCCTTTATAAAATGTAACACCACAATCGTTGGAACAGGCGAAGCCTCAAACTTTACATTATTTCCTAGTTTCGTAACAAGAGCTATAGATATTGTTTCAATAATATTCTTTTCCACAGGTAAATAGTATGAATTAAGAAAATAATGTTGTCCTTGAGGGTTTGGAAAGTGTATAACACGTTAAACACTTTACATAACTATCCCCTACAAGCTGCGGTTCAATTATATCTGTGTAAATATACACAGGTTCAGTGTCTCCATAGAAAGCACCTATTCGTCTACTAGGCAGTAATTGAAGACTTCGAACATCTGCACGCAAAAGTTTTCCAATCTGATCATTTGCAATAGAAAGAACTAAAAGATTTGGTAATCGAGATCGTATTGTGCTAATTAAATCATTAAATCCGTAATATATTCTAACAGGAAATTCAAATGTCAGATTTATAGGACTTTTACCTTGAATTACAAAATCAATAGAATTTTTTAATTTTGTGGTTATAGGAGTAGTGTCTTGTTTCCAAACTACTTTTGATTTTTTTAAAAGGGTAATTTCATTCAAGTCACTCATTATGTAATAATATAATTCATTTAAAATTGCTTCTCGATTATTTTGATCTGGGATACTCTCCTTGATTGTTGAATAAAGGTCTTCAAAGGAACTGTACTTTCTTGCAGGGAAAACTAATCTTCCGACCTTTGTTACAATAATATTAGCTACCATCTCATCATCCCCTGTAACAATCTCGCTAGCTAATGTATCATAACCATAAGGGTATGATATCTCTGTCACAGCTACTTTCCATTTATCTTCAGTATTAAATTTCAATGGGTGTGCTAATTTTGTTGTATATTTATTTAATGAGTTTTCAGGAAAGTAATTTATAGAACTGTCTGAAGGAAGTGTTAAATAAAACTGATCCATATTCATTGCTAGATTTTTTTTATTTCAGAATCTTTTACCCATGAATTAAATGTATCATCATATCCTCTCCACTTGACAAAGTGTTCACGAATGCCCTGATGACGGCGCGTCTTGATGATTTTATCTATTTTGTAATCTGTTTTTGGCGAAACTGACACATGACCTAGTTCATTGTAAAATTGACCTTCGATAGGACGATCTTGCATATCTGTTATTTCGTAAACAGGTTGAGGTTACGATTAATGACTTTAACTACTTTAAAAATTTCTTTAGTATAGTTTTCTTCGTACCCTTTTGCAAAAAACTGTTTTTCTTTTCCAATTCTTACTAAATCACCTATATGGAACTTGATGGTTCCTTGTTTTATTTTATTGTGTTTTATCATCATTCTATACCATATTTGTTTCACGTGAATAGGTTTAACCTGAGACGGAGCTAAACCTGTTGTAGAATGTACACTATCATTATAACCTTTGATGAGTTTATCTAGAACATCAATGTACTTGTAGGTGTTCTTGTATGTAAAAATACTTGAACATTCGTGTTTTTAACGAGCGGTTAAAACGCTCTACACATGCTCCTTTTTGTTTGCGGATTATTTAATGTATAATATTGAATGTTGTTTTTTTTTAAGAAAATTTGAAAAATAGAATTCGTAAACACTTTTCCTTTATCGGTTTGAAAAAACCAATGGATATTGCTTAGATTTTCTTAACACCTCTTTAAAAGCATTAGTGACAGTTGTACCTTTTTTATTTTTTATAGGGATACTGTAAGCAAATTTGAAAAAACATCTATAACATTAAATAAATATTTATACCCTTTGTGGGGACGCTGAATAGCGTAGACTGGAATAAAGTCGACCATCTCGTTTGTACAGACCTTGTAGAGACACACGCAACAAAATAAAGTAGAACACTTGATCGTAAAAATAAAAGTCTATGTTGTTCAAATGAATGGGTAGAAGACCTCTATTAATTAAAGAAATACATCTCATTACAATGTTCATATGGATGCGTTGTCTAATTATCGTTATTAAAAAGCATTTAATGCGAGTCGACATATGTCCACCGGATTAGCGTCGACCTCAGATGAAGTCGACATTTGTCCACCGGATTAGCGTCGACCTCAGATGGAGTCGACATTTGTCCACCGGAATAAAGTCGACTCTTGATTGGTCGACTTTATTCCGGTGGACAAATGTCGACTCCAAGCTGAGGTCGACTTTATTCCGGTGGACAAATGTCGACTCCAAGATCGTCGAATCTGAGGTCGACTTTATTCCAGTGGAAAAATGTCGACTCCAAGATCGTCGAATCTGAGGTCGACTTTATTCCGGTGGACATGCTTGGGTGCGATTTAAATACCACTCCGATCGTGCCATGTGCGAGTACTTTCGTACTTTTCAAACTACGGACAGGGAAATCATTATATTTTCATTCTGTTTTTTTCCTCCGATAGATAACTAAATTCTTATTTCTCGTACATAGCCCTTTTGTTCATTTAAGTCAAAACATTTCTCCCATGAGTCCTCAAAGTCCATAGAAAAATGTTCATTTCCGGTCAAAGTTTACTGCCCTTGTTTGACCAAAGAGGAGCGAACTTGCAAAATCAGGCTATGTACGTAGAATAACAGTTCATTTCTGAGTAAAATAAAAAAACTTTATTGAAATCGGACGAAAAATGTAGACGTAGTTTGAAAAGTACGAACGCCTTGCAAAGCACACTTTTGGCTCCATTTGGTGGCGCTCTCTTGTGAAATTCGATCGTGTCTACTTCGAAGCAAGTAGGGGAGGTAATGTAGGCGGGATCTGAACACCGGATGTTCTTGTCATCAGATTACATAAACACAATCTGCTATTTTGAGGTTTGCTTGCAGCTCTTTACATCGTTGTAAGAATTCTATAATATTCGCTACCAGAAATTAATGATGATGAGTTTTGTTGTTCAACGTCACTTTTATTGACATCATGCTATTCGGACTATGAGTGGTGATAGACGAGAGTGAAGAACAATTACAGATAACCTATGCCTTGTGCGGGATTCGAATCCGCGTCCTGCTAGTGTAATTCGCCAGCGTCCTATGTGCGAGACTGCGACCGCGGACTACATCAGAATTTGAGACTGCCTAAATAATATGTATATCGCGTTCTTTACTTAGTAGATTATAATTTTGATTCTCCGCAATGCAAGGTTTGTAGTGCTCCCATTCAACCAATCTACATAATTACCCGCGTTGTAAGAACTAAGCAAATATTGTTTACGATTAGTCTATGTAATTATAGTACCAAACAGAACCTTTATTCTATTTTTTAGATATCGTGTGATATCGTGTGTATCGATGTTCTTTCAGCACAATAAAGAAAATAACATCGTTTGCTAACGCACGGTAGTCGGGCCTTTCGACCGGTCATACCCATAAATAAATACATTTTTGTAGGATGCCCGCTGTAGGATATATACACATTAGAATTAACAGGTGTGACCCTCTTCTGGTGACTAAATAGGTAGTTTGCGGAAAGGATAATTAAAATAATCCGAGGGCTATTCAATCCCTTGCATTCGCATTATAGCGACTGAGGAAAAGCTCGAAAAAACCTTCATTCAGGATTACCGGTCTCGAAGGGATTCCAACCCGGGGTCATATCCATAGGACAGACATCACCCATGCACTACGTAATGATTGAATTATTATTACAGAATATTTCATTTTATTGCTCTGGGGGCAAGCAAGTCTGCCAAATAATGCTTGTGGCTTGTTGGTCCAAAGGATAGCGTCCCTGCTTCCATAGCAGAAGGTCGCTGGTTCGATTCCCGACTTGAATCAACCCATAATCTATGGGAAGGGTATCGCATTACATCCACTGAGAGTGTGGCTTTGAAACCGTCTTAGCAACGAAGCACACAACAACAAGTTGTAAATGGTTGTTCCGAAGTAGTTAGGTCTATGCTGACTCATCCGCGGATGAATCATGGTAATCTGTGAACTAGGATTTAAAATGTCCGATTATTTCGCCAATCGATGGCGTCGTCGGTTCGGATCGCTTTAATTGAAGTCCGTCACTGAAATTACATCTTTTACATGCAACATGCATGTTTGCAATTATGATTTGTATTTTTTAAAACCCTCATTGCATCAATTGTTTTGATTACCAGAACGATAATAATATCATACATAGAGGCTTGGGCGCAATTTAAACACCACTCTGAGTGTCTCAATTGCAGTTCTTCCGTACTTTACGAACTAGGGAAAGAAACATCCACATTTAATTCATTTTGTTGTTTTATCTGATGTAATTACTTCTTATTTCTCGTACATAGGTCATTTTTCCCCTGCGAGTGGGACGTGGGAGGTATATTATAAAATTACATGATCGCTTATGCACCTTGATGTTTCCAAGAATTGTTCAGATCATTAAAAAGTTTTTAAAAAAGTTTTAATATTGTTCCGGGTATAGTACCCAAATCATTGCTATTTGCTTGGATAAGTTATAATGTATAGAGATATTATGATTACTAAAATATGAATTATAATGAATAATAATTTTAATTCCCTGCACCGTGGGGATTGTTATTCTGCCAATGTACCAACCGTCTCGATTAACCTTGAAACCTTATACTTCGAATGTGATTTCCATTTTACTTTAATTTTGCAAAAACTGTTTGTCCAAGCAATTGAAATCAAAGACAAAAAAATCATCTAAGTAGAAAACCTACAACTTAGTTTTGCAATGCAGTTCATCTCTTCATTGCGTGTGAATGCCACTTCCAAAGTGTGGCCGAAGAATCAAGAAACAAAACAAATGAAACGTGAACATGATCACATTTACATATCTTTAGTTTTCTCCGTTTTTTTTTTTAAATATTGTTCCCTGCGTTTATATGTTATAGTAGACACTAGAGGCGAGCGTGTAAAGTATGTCAAACATCACATTACTAACGTATTTCGTCGCGAGTGTACGACGGTACGTGAATGTACATAGTTGAACTCAATGTATCTCATTCTATGTGTGCACATGTGTAAATAAAAATTCTCGAAGTCTATGTAAATAATGTGTAATAATCCTAACTCACCAGTGTAACACATGCCTATATGTGTGACGCTTTATAATATAAACTACGAGATTTTTGAGATTTTTTCGTGTATTTGTTTGCGATATTTGCAATGTATTTTATGTGTATCCGGAGTCTCAAATGACCACTTACTTTTTTTATTGGTTGTTATCTTGTGTATCCGGTATAATTTATTTACAATTAATATTTCTGTCGAATGTGTCAATCCTAATGTGAAAATACGTTCTATTTATCTTTGTTGTGGGTAAAAATAACTTGTTTACAAGGAATAACGTTCTGAGGTAGGGCTATATTTGCATGGAAGTGAGCGTATAGCGTAGCATATAATAAATAAATTTATATTTAGTCTACCCACTCAGTCATATAACTGATTTTCAGTGGGGGACAGTAAACTAAAGCGATCAATCCAACCCTGCAGGCCCCGACGTAATCGACGAGTGAGCGATAACCAACCAAAGATCAATATTTTTTAATATAGGAAATCTAGTAATCAGTAGTATGGACAGTGCGCCCGCGGATCAACGCCAGAATCAACAAGGCCGATTCAGAACAACTTAAATTTATTATGTGCCTCGTTGCTAGGACGGCTGAAACGGCACCGTTGCTAAATCAGCAGTTAAAACCTTCTGACTTAACGGGAATCGAACCATGGACCTTCTGTATTGGAAGCAGAGATTCTAACAACAATACCAACGAGCCACACAATACACATTTGAGTTTCAGTGCTTTGCTCTAAAGAAATTAAATTCACTTCATATCTGAATACAATAAACATTAATTATTATACTTTATATATATATATTATATATATTATTATTATAATCAATTAATTTCATTGAGATTTCGAACGCCGAACGTCTCGAACCAGCGCTCTTATCCTATGTGCCACAGCTAACGGTGTGACTGTGTTATAAATTAACATAAATAATAATGACCTAAGTTTTAACATTGACTCCTAGCTTTGACCTGCCATTCGCGCAATGTGGTTGTACAATGGTACCTCGTCAGCGCTCGTCGGGAAGCTTCTGTACGTACCAATGTCAGTTTCGGAATTTATTGCGGGCGACTTGCGACAAATATAATTATGTACAATCTGTCCTGCATAATAACTTCTAGCAAAAATACTCTGATTCATAATTTATTCTTGAGATGCGCCCCTGTTGATGAAAGTGTATTCGGTACAATACGTGGTTGATTTATTAATCTTCTACATTACACTATACCTTGCTAGGACATCTAGCTTTAGTGTGTGTATCGAACTCTTGTCCGGTTGGGTACACAACTTTGTAAGACCTGCCGTGGTGTAATTCGCAGAAAAATTATATTATTTTATTATGCTGAGCAGCCCTACTTATTGCACAATACCAATTAATGCGTATTTTTTTTGTATAAATAACAATTGCATTTAGTTTCATTTAGTTATCTAACCTGGAATTTACTATCAAATTCCTACGTCATTCATGTGGAGCTTTTTCATCCTACGAGCTCAAGATAGCCCAAATAAATTATGCATTTCGTTCATTCTGGAGTGACACAAATGTTGGATAACTTACCAATTACCGTGTTCAATATCAAATTAAATATGATATCAAATTAGTATATTATTCATTTCAATTTACAACAATAAAAATAAGAAAACAACATAAGGATGAGGATAGAACACTTGCTAGAATATCCATCTTTGCATCTATGCAGGTTTGTGGCTATGAGGTTGACCTGGCTGAATATTCGTCGCTGTAGCGAGTCGGACATTAATTAATCACGTCGAGCTGTCTATCTGTGCATTACCCCTCTCGCGGCTGGCGGCTAGTGCCATATTTGTATGCCGAAAAATCGAAGTGGGGATAAAAATGTTCACGCCTTCCTCCCCGTCCTTCACCCCGCAAGATTGAAAATTTTCCCAAAACAATTAGTTCCTACGGGTGGTTATAATCCTGTTAAGATCGTCGAAACTGAGTCGACATTTGTCCACCGGAATAAAGTCGACTCTTGATTGGTCGACTTTATTCCGGTGGAAAAATGTCGACTCCAAGATCGTCCGAATCTTGAGGTCGACTTTTATTCCGGTGGATATATGTCGACTCCAAGATCTTTGACTCTGAGGTCGACGCTATTCCTTAGGACATGTGTCGACTCCAAGATCGTCGAAACTGAGGTCGACATTAATTGTCCACCGGAGTAAAGTCGACTCTTGATTGTTCGACTTTTAATTCCGGTGGACAAATGTCGACCTCCGTTTCGACGATCTTGAAGTCGACACATGTCCACCGGAATAAGTCGACCTCAGCTTGGTCGACATTTGTCCACCGGAATAAAGTCGACCAATCAAGAGTCGACTTTATTCCGGTGGACAAATGTCGACTCCATCTGAGGTCGACGCTTATCCGGTGGACAAATGTCGACTTCATCTGAGGTCGACGCTAATCCGGTGGACATATGTCGACTCGCATTAAATGCTTTTTAAATAACGATAAACAGACAACGCATCCATATGAAACATTGTAATGAGATGTATTTCATTAATTAATAGAGGTCTCCTACACATTCATTTGAACAACATAGACTTTTATTTTTACGAGAAAAGTGTTTTTTACTTTTTTTTGTTGCGTGTGTCCTACAAGGCCCCGGTAAAAAACGGGGAATGGTCGCCCCCTTTTTTCCAGTCTACGCAAATTAAAGGCCCTTTCCCCTTTGTTTATTTTTAAAATACTTCCTAGTTCGCCCTTAGATCACCTTCAAAAAACAAAATATTTTTTTACAGTGAAAAGGTTTCCCCTTGGGGAAACGTTTTCTAATGGGTTTTTTGTGTAATGTATATGTTTCTTGTGATTCTAAACCTTTTTGTTTCCCATTTTTTTCAAAATTTTCCGCTTTCTTTTTTTTAAATTTGTTTATTGAAAAAAACCCTGAAAGGAAAAACTAAATTATAATAAAATTTTTTAGTCAAACCTTTGTTCCATTGTTTTTTTGTTGTTTTTGTTTACGGGGATGCTAAAAAAAAGTTAAAGAAAATGATATTTTTATACTTAAAAATTCTCCCTCGTTTTTATTTTCCCAAAAATTTTATTTTTTTTGGCACCGTTTTAAATTTAAATATTTTTTTTTTTACTTCGCTAGACCCTGTTTTATTTTACTTTTGTTTGGTCAAAAGGCTTTTTTTTCATACCCCCCCAAAAGCCCTTTCCCGGTTTCCGCCCAAATTTTTAACCCAAATCTACATATATGTCATTGTTTTTTTACTGTCCCCTTTTAAATCCCCCTATTTTAAAATAATGGGAGACCCTTCCTTCCAAATCCCAATTTTCATTATCAATTGATGTCTTTTTTTGATATATGGTGATATGTTTTCCCTTGCTAATTCACCAAATTTATCTTCTGAAAATTTCGTCAAGGGCGGGGTATTTTTTCAGACCTTTTTGGTGTTTTTTTTCTTGATCTGATTCCCCTTAATTTTAAAAAAAAGACCCGTCATCGTTTAAAACCCGGGTCTTTGAAAAATTGGGTTTTGGTTTTTGGGGTTTCCCCATTTCCTTTAAACATGTCTAGGTCTTTGTTTATTCTTTTTTTTTTGGGTAAATTGGGTTTGGGTCCCCCTCCCCCCTCAATAAAAAATTTTGGAAAATAGGCTCGTGCTGTTTTTTTGAACATTTTTTAAATATAAATTTTTGGAATATTTTCCAAATTCAGTTAAAGTTTGTATATTTTTTTGGAAATTTTTTTTTTTAAATTTTGCCCCTCTTTTTCTTCCCCCAAGTTTAGGGATGCGAAGAATTGGGTTTTTTTTTTAAAGCCTTTTAAGTAATTCCGCAGAAACAAGAATCATTCTTTGAAGAGGAGCCATTATTGTTTATTAAGTTAAACTCCCTACTAGCCCTGATAAAATAGTAGATAGCAAAAAGGCCAAAAAAATCCCCTTTTTTGAAAAAAATCTTTCTCTTTTTTTTTAATGATAGTTTAGGGTCGGCTATTTGTCGGAAACAAGATTTAAACTTACAAAGTTTTGTTTTAGTACCAGTACTTATTTTATGATTCCCATTAAGCGTATTTTATAACACATTCAATGAGAGCTTTTATAAGATCATCATCGGCTGCATGTAGGATAGCTTTTCTTACCTTAGGAGAGGAGCTTTTTAACACGTGTAAGATATGTTTATTTGACCTCAGTCTCTTCATTGTTAGTTGAGGCATATATGATTGGAAATTGATCAAATATATTTTTTTCTAAATTTTTAGAAAAGGGTTTGTTTTTTTGAAAAAATCCGAAAGAAAATTTACCCAAAAAGGGTTTTTGCATGTCCCCATCGGGGTTTATGCTTTAGGCAGAGCAGAAAGGAATTTCGGGGATACACTTCCCTCGTTAAAATAGGATATTTGTTTTTTTACCCGAGGATTTTAAAAGCAACTTGTTTTTATGTTTTTAAAATGAATCCCCCCCAAAGGAAAAAGTCCCTTTTATGAAAAGGTTTTGAGAAATTTAAAAAGGGACTGACGGGTTTCTATGGGGGGAATTTTTTAGAAAATAAATAAACCCAACCCTTGTTTCCCAAAAGATTCTTTCCCATTAAATCTTTTCCAAAAAACAATCAGTTAGGTTTCCCCCAATTTGCTTTTTTAAAAACCCAGGGATTCCTTTGTGAATAGAAACCCAAACCCCCAGGAAAATTCCCTTTGGGTACTAAACTTGTTTATTTATAAAAAAAAACGATCTGATTAAATTTGGGTACAGAAAAAAAGTTTCAAATGCAATTTTTCAAATAAATTTTTAAATTGAAAATTTGATTTTTTTCCCAAAAAAAACCCTAGGCCCGCGGGAGGTTTAAATGTAAAAAGGATGTAAAACCCTGTTTCATCTGGAGGAAAATTTCCGAAAAGTCCTTTTTTATAGTTTATTACTTTTGGTTTTATTTTAATTACATTGTACACAATTTTTTAAAAGGGATGTGGTCCATCAAAGGGGCTTTTTCCTGGATTGGGTAAATTACAAAAGGGTTCCTGTACATCTTCTTTTTGCCCAAAATTCGGGGTTTTCAGTGAGATGTTGGGAAGTAATTTCCGGGCAGTTTCAATGTCCATTGTAAGCTGGGTTTCCATAATAATTATTTTTGGTAAACATATACAATTCTTCTCTTGTCATAAGATAAAACCCTTTTCTCAAAAAAAAAAACCCGCAATAGGAGGTTTGTTTTCCAGACATGACTAAATTTGGGCAGAAAAGAAAAAAAAAAGGGGGTTTTCTTTTTTATTTAAAACCCATATGTTGGGAAATCGAAAAATATCAATTTTCCCCTACGTTTTTAAAAAAAAAAGGTTATTGGAATTTTGTTCCGGGTTCCCGAAAAAAACAACAGCAATACGTTTTCTTTTAATTTTTTTAGGGTTATAAACTTGTATTTTTCTCCCCTGAAAATTTCCCAAATTTTTTCCTTTATTTAAAAATTGTTTTTTAATTACAACTTTTCAAATGGGAAGCCCCAATACCAAACCAAAAAAACCCCCTCGGGTTTTCTTACCCTTAAAAATTTTAATTTTCTTTGATTTTCCCCAAGGGGGGGTTAAACTAAAATTCCTCCCGTCTCTCATTTTTGGGGAATTTTCGGGACAGAATTGTTTTTAAAAAAAAGCATGGGTTTTAACCCCCCAGAACTTTCTTTAAAAAAGCCCTTCCCTTTCTCCAATTTTAAGTTTTTGGGTTTAGTTTTTTCCCCAAAATTTCCCCAAAAACCAAAAAAATTGTCATTTTCAAAAAAGGAATTTGGGTTAACCAATGGGCCTTGCGAAACTAAATTTTTTTGAAAGGTAAATTTTAAACACCCCTTTTTCCCTGTTGTTTTTAAAAAAATAAGCCCAAAAGAAATTTAAAGAATTTCCCCGGGAAATTTTTTAAATTTTTCTTCTAAAATTTTTTTTTCCAAAAATTACCTTCGTTTTTTTTAAAAACAAATTTTTTAATTTCTTTGGGGTTTGGGGTCCAAAATTCCTGTTTCCCAACCATTTTCCTGGCTTTTTTTTTCCCAAATTTTTAAAAATTTACCCCCAAAAAGGAAAAAAGCCCCCCTTTAACACCAAAATTGGGTCCCCCCTAATTTTTTTCTTTTAAAAATTTTAAAATTTTACTAAAACTAACCTTCTTTTTTTTAAAAAACCCATAAATGGACTTTTGTTTCCACCACGGGCCCCCTATCCCCCAGGTTATTCCCTACGCTTTTTTGTTTTTAAATTTGGAAAAAAGGGTTATAACTTAGGGGAACAAATTTTGCCCCCCCCCTTTTCAAAAAAACCCCCCGGCCAAAAGGAAATTTTTTTCCCTTTTTTTCCCCTAAACTAAATTTGGGGGAAATTCCTATAAACCCCCCTTTTTACACCCCCCCCTAAAAAATTTCGAAAATTAAAATTTTCCCACCCCCCTTTTTCCGATTTTTTTTTAAACCTTGTGTGTGTTTTCACCCGGGTTCTTTCCTCCCAAAAACGGTTTACAAGAAAAAATTTAAAATTTAAATTTAAAATTGAGAATTTTTAAAATGTTCTTTCCCTTGGGTTTTTTTTTATTTTTTTTCTTTTTTTTTCCAACCGTATTTAAAAAGTTTTAAATTTCCCTCCCCCACAAAAAGGGCCCACCCCCCCCTTTTTTTAATGGTTGCTGGGAGCCCTTTTGCTTTGTTAAAACCCCTCGGTAAAGAGGTTTTCCCCTCCCATTTCATTTTTTCCCCCTTTTTTACACTTGTATGTTTTTGCGCCCCTGTTTCCCCCAAAACCAAGGGTTTTGCCCTTTTTTGCAATTTTTATGTTTAACCCCCCCATCCCCCCTTTTGCCCTTAATTCTTTTGGGGGCCAAATTTCCATTTTTCCCTTAAAAAATTTTAAAATTTTTCACCCTTTTTCCCTTCATTTACGGGTTTTAACCCCCATCTTTGTTATTAAGGGGGAGTTTTTTTTTCCAAAATTTTAAGGGGTTGTTTTTTCCCTTTTAAAATTTGGTTTTTATCTCCTTGAAACTCTGTTTTCATTTTATCCCCAAAAATTATTCCCAAAATTTCCGATTTCATGTTTTCCCCCCATCATCGGGGGAAATTTACCCCTGAATAAAAAAAATTTCCCCTGTTCCCCCAGGGCAAAAATTAAGTTTTCCTTTTCCCCTTTTTTTCCCCTCAAATTTAACCCCTTTTTTAAAAACCCCCCTTCCTTTTTGGTTCATCCAACCGTATAAACACAAAGGATCCTCCCTTCTGCACTTTTTTAAAAACTGATTTACGGTTTAAAACCCCCTTTATTCAAAGATCCACATTTTTTTTTCTTAAAAAATTTCGGGACTTTCCCCCAACTTTTTGCCCTTTTTCAAATTTAAATTTTTTTAAAGGTTAAGTCACACAAATTTCCCAATTTAAAAATTTTTTTCATAAGATTTCCCTTTTTCCCAAACTTTAAATTTTTAACCTTGATTTTTTTTAGTTTTTTTTACCCCCCCAAATATGATTTTGGAAAACACCACCTTCTTTGTTTTTCCAATTTTTAAAAAAACCGGAACACCCTTTTTTGGAAACCCCAAATTAAATCCTTTGGTTTTTTAAGGGCTGCATGGGGGTTTTTTTTGTTAAAATTAAAAAACCTTTAAATTTCCCTTTTCAAAAAGGGACCCACCCCCAAAAATGAGGTTTTCCAAGGATTTTTTTCAAAAACCATTTTTTTAAAAAAAATTGGTCCAATTCCCCCCCCTTTAATAAAACTCAAAATTTTTGGGTTTATTTAAGGGTGGGTTTTGAAAGATATTTAAAAATTCCTTTCCCGGACTTAAAAAATTTTGAGGGGTCTTCCCTTTTTTCCCCCCAAGAGAAAACCCCTTGTTTAATAAACGCTTTTCCTTCAAAACCGGAGAAAATAAATGGCCCGGTTGAATAATGTTTGTCCCTTCCCCCTTGAAAATTTTTAAACTTTTCCCAACAAAAACCCCCCCAAAAAAAAATTTTTTAAAACCCAATCTTTTTCCCCTTAAAACCCCATTTTTTTAAAACCATCCCCCCCCGGTTTCCTTTTTTTTCCCCCCTCCTCCTCGTCCCCCCCCTATTGTACCCCCCCCCGGTTTTCCCTTTTTCCCTCCCCTGGCATCCCCCCAAACCCTTTTTTTTTTTTCCCCTTTGATCTTTGTTAATTAGATTGCGAATCAAAAACCAAAGGAGTACTTTTTAAAAATAAGACCACATTCTTTGGAAATATTGTTTTTAAAACCTCCTGAGAATGAAAAAGGAAGGCACTTTCCCCCCCTCAAGATAAATAAAAAAGTATTTTTACCCTGTTGATTTTAAACCCTCTTTTAAAAACCCCCAGGTGCACCCTAAAAAAAATTTAAAGCCCCCCTGTAGCCATGGGGCCTGGTTAAATTTGTTTTTGACACAAAGTGTTTTTGTTTTTTCTTCCCCATTATAAAGTAAACTTTAACGTTTAAAATAAATTTTTTTACCCTTTGAAAAAAAAAATACCCCATCAAATTTAACCCTTTATAAACTTTTAATTTTGTAGTCTAATAAAAATAATGTTCCCAGTTGTTTCAACCCCCAATTAATACCCCCCCGTTATTTAGTTGAATGGCTTTTTAAATAAGGTTTCATTAACTTTTTTTTTTGAATCTTTTTTCCACATCGGGTCCCAATCCCCATAATTTTTGGATCGTGATTAATGAGCAACGGCTATTTTTTATAGCAGGGGCCCCCCTAAAAATCCTTAAAGCAAATGACCTTCCCCCCTTTAAATACTTCTTTTTAGTTTGATTTAAATTTTTTCCCAAGGGACCCCCTTTGTTTTTTAATTGCTCTTGAATGTCCTTACCAAGGCATGGAAAACTTTGATCAAAATCAAATTAAAAAGTTTTCAAAATTTTAAAAATTGGGCTTTTGATTGAATTACTTTTGCCCAAAACTCCCCAGAAAAAATCCCCAGTGAAATTTTGATTCTCGTTTTCCTAAAAGAACACCCATAATTTTTGCCCATTAAATTATCTGTTTTTTTAAATTTTTGATTCCAACATACCATTGGTTGGAACCAGGAGAAGTACATTTTTAAAAGTAATTTTTCTATTACCCCTTTTTTAAATTTTCAATTTTTTGTTTAAATTTCCCCCGATTCTTTGAATTAAGTTTTAACAAAAATTTTGCCCCCCCCCGGGGGCCTTTAAATCGGGGGATATGCACGGGGATTTTGGTTTTTAATAATTTTGAATTTTGGAGAACCCGGGAGGTGCCCCTATAAAGCGTTTTAAAATTCTTTTTTTTCTTTGGGGGTTTTTTTTGGCCCGTTTGGGGAATTTAAAAAGTTCCCCCACTAAAAAATTCATTTTTATATAATTTAAGTGGGCAGACCCCTAAAAAAAAATTTATTTTATTTTGCCCCAATCCCAATACCATAGCCCTTTTATAAATAATTGAAAAAACCCCATTATTATCCCCCATTTTAAAAATGAAACATTTTTTTGGGGTCGTTTTAGATCTATTTTTTCGAAAAAAAATTGGAAAATCATTTTTTTTTCTTCTTCTTCTTTTTTCCTCCCAAAAAAAAACTTTGGGAATTTTCAATTATGCATTTAAATTTTTCCCAAATTTTTTTTTCCCTTTCGGGTTATAAAAAATAAAATGAAAAATAAAAACCCCCCTTGCATACAGAAAAGGGAATTTTAATTTTATACTAAATATTGGTAAAAATTATTTGAATCCCCCCTGGGGCCAAAATTAATTAATTACAAAACAAAGTTTAACTTACATTGGGGTTCTGAAATTGTGGGGGGTTTGGTTTGGTGTTCCCGGGTTGGGGACCCCGGTGATTTTAACTAGAAACGGATCCCCTTTTATATAAAACACCCTAGACCTGTGAAAAAATTTTTTTAAATTTCTTTTTAAAAACAACAACGCCTGATTACTTTCCCGAGCATATAGACCCCCTTTTAATTTGCAAACTCCCAGGCTTTGTAGACAAACTTTCCAAAAGGTAGACAAAACCTTTTTTTACATTGTTGAAAGCTATTAAAACGGGTTTTTTTTATGGCCCCGGTCTTTTAAATTTTCCCCTAGAGGGGAATCCGTCGAAAAGCACCCCAAAATTAAAATCGTTTTTTTTTAAAAATAAAGGTTTAAAATTCCCCGGGTTCACCCCCTTAAGGGTGATTTTTCCTTTTAATATTATTTTTTCAAAAGGTGAAATGCTCTGCCCGTATAGTTTTCTTTGATTTTTTTTCTGTTATGCGTTTTTTAAACTAGAATCAATGACATAGAGACCCCCAAAATCCCCGGGTTAAACAGGACAAGTCCCATCCCAATTCTTCAAAAAAAGCAAAAGGAATTTCGATAGACCCAAAACCCTTTCCCCTTGAAAAGCCCTTGATTTTTTCATTTTCGTTCTTAAATGTATTTAAAGTGTGTAAAAAATTTTTCCCTTAATTTCATCATTTACTTTCCCCCGACCAAACAAAAATCAACACAGTTTTTCCCCAAAAGCGTGTTTTCGTTTTCCATCGTTTTCCCAGCCCCCCCACCCGCCTTTTGTCCCCAAGTGCTTCTTTCTTTTGATATGAAAGTCATACCCAAAAAAAATTTTTTTCCCTATCATAACTTTTTTTATTCAAACATTTTTTATTAAACCCCCATTTTAAAATTGCAGAAATTTTGGATACCTCATCGGGTCACCTTGCCATCCGAAGGAGGAGACAAGGAAAGAAGTCCCCAGTTGTTTTTAAGGCCCAAATGCCTCCCGAAGGGGGGGAAGAAAAGATCCCGACCCATTAAAAAAAGCGATTTAAAAAAACCAAAAGATAAAAAAAGAAAAAAAAAAAAAAATTGGGGGAAAAAAAAAGAAAAAAAAAAAAACGTTTTGTGCCAAATTACGAAGTGGAATATAAAATTTTTCCCAAATTTTAGGAGAGTTGGGAAAAAAAAAAAATTATTATTTTTAAATTTTTGGTATTTTTTTAAAATTTTTTTAAGTTTTTTTAGTCTCCTTTTTATTTTTGGGAAAAGAAGGGGAAACCAACAACAATGCTTTTATAATGGAGAAAAAACCAGGGTGGTGTTGTAAAATATTTTTCCCTTACATTATCTGTCAATGGGGAAGCTCTTTAAAAAAATTTGGGATCTTTGTGATGACCCCCTTTTTTAGGGTTTTGGTTCCCCGAAAAATTTGTAAAAAGAGGAAATTTGTAATTGTCGCCACCCGGGATAAATACGGGGGTTTTTCCCGAGAGAAAAAGGCTAAGTCAACCCCATGGGCTTTTAAGATGGATAAAAAAGGAAATTTTAAAGATTTTTTTGATAAATTTTAAGGGGTGAGGGTGAGGGGAACCCAAGGGGTTTTATAGGGGATGAATTAAAAAACTTTTTAAATCTTTTAAAACAGGAAAATATGGTGTTTGGGGGTTTCCCTGGATGAAAATTTGTTTGGTTATGGGCTTACATTGAAATATTTACTAAAATTAAAAAGAAAAAATTTTCTATAATTATTTTTGTGTTTTATTTTTTAAATAGCCCCTAAAAAACCCTTTATTTTTCACATTGTGTTTTTTTAATTAATTTTAGTCCCAAAAAAACCCTTTAATCCTTTCCCCTTTTTGAAAAAATTTTGTCTCTGTTTTTGATGTTCCCAATTGAAAATTTTTGGGTTCAAGGGGGGCTAAATTTATAGTCAAATTTCCCCTTATGCCCCTTTGGAACCCCCCTTCTTTTCATTAATTGTACTTTGGGAACCTTACATGTTTTCTTGGTTTAATTTTTAAAGGGTTTTTACATAATTGGGGAAATACAAAAAAACAGGTTTGTAATGAGCACTTTGCTGATTTACCCATTGTTATAAATTTTTTGTAAAAACCACATCGCGGCCCCAAACCCCCCTTTTGCTAATTTTTTTTAAACATTACCCACAACATGTCTCAAAGTCTGTGAGATCCCCGTTGATTACATAAAAAGGAATATATCACTGTGTTCTCCAAGATTTTCCCACTGGTTTGTTGAAAATTTTTGATATAAATTAAACACATTTTTTTTCCCCCCCACAATAAATTGTTGTTTTTTCCTGTGTATCATTTGATGAAAATTTTTAAATCCCCCGGATTAAAAGGGTTATAACCATTCACAAACCCTGTTTAGGCTGGATATTCCCGTCGTTTTTTGATGAGGAGCAGCACTAGCATGTTTTTAAACCAAAAATCCAATGAAAGGGTTGTATTTTTTTTCGATCCCCAATAAAAAATTTTAAATTCTTTCACAAAATTATGTAAAAAATTGACATTATTATTACGGGACATTGTGATAAAGGTTTTGATGATTTTAATAAAAACTAAATAGCTAAAACAACACGCGTCTGTTTTATAGTAGAATTTTTTTACATGATCACGAAACCTGTTTGACCTTGCGAGGACGACTCGATGGTGTTTACTTTTTAGAGCGTTGACTCATGTCTAGACCTGTTTGATGACGTAGTCAAGTTATGCAATCTTCTCAGATTCGGCTTGCGAATGCGATGAGGAGGTGTTGTTTACCTTTTGGGGCGTTGAACCTAGCGGATGAATGCTGAACCTAGGGGATGTTTACCTTTTAGGTCATTGACCTACCCCAAGGTCATTGACCCTGCTACCATTAAGGCGTTAGACCTAGGGTTGTCTAGCTTTTAGGTCATTGAACCTAGAGGCTGACCTCCCACAAGGGCATTAACCCCCTGAATTAGGGGATGATTTTTTATTTTCTCACCTACTTTTTCGAGAGTTTGTTTACTTTTTAGGGGTTGTTTTGAATTAAGGGGAGGATCTATATGCACTCATATACTTACTAACGTACAACTTTGACCCCTCCGCCCCCCCCCCCCCGAATCAGCCTCATGCGTTATCAGTGAGCTGCGGCGAACTAACCTACCTTGTGAAGTCCCACTAACCCAGACCCATTGACAAGAGACAGGTCGATAAGAGGCGTGGCTTAAACTTCACTTTGCCACGTGCTATGCGTTACGTCGGGTTGAACGAGGAAACTAGTGTTGGTTTCAGTTGACTTAAACTAGGCCTCTTCGCGAACGCTTTTTTTAGTCGCGTTGATGGATGAGCTTTTTTGTAAGTTTTTTGTTTGTGTGGGACCACTTTTCCTTTGCAAGTGCTTTTTGAATGCATTGTAGGTGATTGTTGTAAGTTTCTATTGTAACTTGTTGATTGTTATTATAAATCTAAAAAAACTCACTCTAAACCTTTATTCTATGAATTCTGGCTAACTTTTTCAACTTTTTCTTTCAAAGGGTACTACATCACCATAACCTTAATGTCCATGTGAAATATGAACGTTGTAGCCCCACCCGTTTGGTCAGAATCGGCCCAAATGTCACGAAAATATCGCACATAAAATCGAAAAAAATCGTAAAAGTACGATATTCATGAGAAATATTTCTTCGATTGTACCCAAAAACGTGGCAGGTCTAAGTTCAGAGATTTCGAAGGTCCCCTCCAATTTTCATCAAGGTCACATTATATGTCGTTTGCCCGGTAGAGTGCGAACAAACAGACAGAAAAAAAACAAAAAAAAACGTTGGAGCTAAATTTTTAGAGGGTTAGTGAAATTGAATCTTCGCTACGGTCATCCAAAAATATATTCACTGTGTATTTGACTATTTGTTTTATAAATAAGGTCTGTCATATTATGAATTCACGAATAGATACAGAACATATTTTTATTTTGGTTTTGCAAGGAAAAACAGTGTGATATCAGTGCTCATCTAAGTTGGTTGTCATTTGGTTCTAGAAGTAGTTTTTCTTACGATGGTAGTATCAACTGTGTAACATGAAATATTTGTATGTAAATAATGGATTGTAATATTGTTATTTAATAAGTTTCTTTCTCGATTTGGTTAGTCGGGAAACACTCCCGTAGGTGTAATTGTTTTTATTTACTACAATTCAGAAATTAAAGAAGGCAGCCTTAGCCGGGAATCGAACCACGGATCTCCCGCATTCCAGACAGGCGTCTTAATACCTGCGTAAAGGTAATGACATTAAATTAATGTTTGGTGGTCAGTTCAAAGGCAGCAGATATTCGTTGCAGTACTGTTCCATCCATTCAGATGTATAATGCAACTACAATTCAGAGATTAAAATGTACCCGTCATGGTCTAGTGGTTAAGACGCCTGTCTGGAATGCGGGAGATCCGTGGGTCTTTTCCCGGTTGGGTCGGACTTTTTTAATTTCTGAATTGTAGTACCTAAATAAAAAGAAATAAGTTGGATAGATAAAATCTGATTTAATCTTTTTAGGTAAGGTAATTTTTATATTTATTATTAGTTTTTACATTAAGTCATAAACAGCTTAAAACACGCATAAAAGTTTGTCTTTATGACTTTGGCGACAATATATTTACATTTAGCAACGATACTATCAAACTGTCGAAATTTACCACATTTATTTCGTTTGTTTACGTTCATAGACTATGGTTAAGGTCATACAGTATTGACACGTTTTCAGGTCATTTCTATTGAAATATTTTGTAATTTTGGTCTACAATATCTATCTCGGCAATGAGTTCGGTGAAGTGACTTTAAAAATATATTATTAAAATTATGGAATTACCAATGTTGTAAAATATAAATTTCATGGATTTTGCACGTAAATACAGCACATTTTGTGTTAGGATGTGTGGATTTTTGCGCACTGTCAATGGTAGAAATAGGAAATTTCATGGAATTGCGATCGCAAATAACTCGAAAAGTAATTCGGTGACATGGTCTTATAAATTGTTTTATTATCTAACATTTCTTCAAGAATAATATAAAACGAATTAATAACTATGATTGTATGCACTCACTGTACCAGTTAATTTTCCCGAGTTCACGTTCGAATTTCGCCAATCATACACCCTACCTTCCCCTACCTTTCCCTCCCTACTGCTGATAAGATAAGCCTGTGTACTAGAGAGAAAGAGAAGTAGTCAGTTGAGTGACGGGACCGAGTTCGGACGGTCGAGCGCGACATTGGTCGGATTAAAATCAGAATAAACTGCGAGAGCATTTGAAACTATTTCCGTTAGCCGAGGTGTAAAGAAACACTTGTCGCGATAAATAGTGGTTGAGGCCGTTAGGAATCAAGCTCCATTCACTTTTTGTCTTATTGATTTATTAAGTCAGACCATGACCGGGCTCAGTCAGTTTTGAGTTAGTGACTTGTGAGTGACAGTAATCAGTTTAGTGTTAAAGCAATTAAACAGTGATACCCCGTCTAATCAGTGCAGTACAATAGTTAATTAAACTAAAGAATCAGACGCAGCATACTGGACCACGTATTGGTTTTGTTGTCTGATACTACGCCTATCCCACCTCAAGCAGACGCACCACGCGAACGACACGTCACCCCCATCTACATCACACCATCACAGGAGGCTGGCTACATCCTTGAACTTGAAGTCGACTGCATGAACCAGGACGGTGAGTACTCGACAAATATATCTATATTATATATATTTAATTAAGTAGTAGTAGTACGAGACCTTTTATAATTGCGTCAGTAAAGTAGAATATTTCTCAAAAGATGGTATACAGATGACATTTGAACTTTATTATTTCTACCATTATTTTGCTTTCATTTCTTATTTACAATGATATCTCAAGATCTTTAAATCATAATGATCAATCGATCAGTGGACTGACTAAAGAAGGATTTTCTGTATTGATTTATTTACGTTACCTTGGACTTTCGAACTTGTTGTTATCAATGTGTCATGTGTGTAATTGGATTGGGCACGAGACGGAACATATACCTCGTTGTGTTATAATCACTGTTTACTTTCAGTAGTATTATTTGTAACTGTTACCGATCACGCCTAGGAAAAGAGAGGTAGGCAGTTCCCGCTCTTTCCTTCCACAGGGTTAGAACGAACTCCTGGCGCTATCGCCCCTTAACCCGAACCCACGTTTCTCATGTCAGCTATGGTCAGGGCCATGAGTCAGGGCTACACTTAAGTAAGAAGTTAAGAAGTTGATTTATAAACAATTAAACTATAAAAATTACACTGGGCATGCGTATTGCGTAGGCTTATATAAGGGCTTATTGATATTTATGTTTTTTTTAAATCCGCATGAAAACTGATTCAAAGGAACTGAAAATTGAATAGCATGGGAGCATAGATCTAGCTTTCCTTTAAAATTCTGAGTTTACTTGAGACTTTTGGCTATATTTGTTTTCCATGAGCTATGTTTGGTGCTCAATTCTTGTGCCTTCTTAAAAAAATAATAGAAGGCCAAGGGGTCGCAGCATTGTCGCCATCGTATCAAGGTCGCCGGTTAGGAAATAATACCACTATCTTTACCCACCTTAAACCTCACCTTATACCATCGGCGCGTAGCAAGGGGGGTGAGGGGATCACCCCACTTTCTCCTGTGACCCCCACTTTTTTCCTGTGGTGACCTCCACTTCAGATTGTTAAACATCAAGTTCGCCCGTTTTTTCCAAAGGCTTCAACTTAAAATCAGTATACTTAGGGCGTCCTGACTTGCATCTAGTTGTACAGAGAAGCATGCAGAATGAATAAAACCTCATCAACTCAACATTCTCCCCCACCCCCCTTCGATAAGAGCCTCGTTATCCTTCATTAGAACTGCTACCGGTATTAAACTCAAGTTAATTTGTTTGTTAAGGAGAGGTCTATGAGATATACCTACAATATTAATTTTGATGACTTCACGCCCCGTTATCAACTAAACCAATCACGCAATCATTCTCAAATTTTTTGTGAGTTTTAAGTATAATGTTTTGTAATAACCCTAGCAGACTTAAGAGTTAGATTTAAAATTACACTTAAAAAAAATTAAAGCTTTTGTTGCATTTTTTTTGTTTTTTTGGGTTTTTTTACCAAACAAATTTCATAATTGTGAAAACTATGAATTCAAATATCTTTATTCTGCTAGGGGTCTTGTAAACTGCTATGATTGACATATCCTAAAAATTTCATGAAAATTGGTCTAATAGATCCTGAAAAAAGGGGGCATATGTGCTAATTTTTAATATTTGGAGAAAAACAGCTTTAAAGTTAAAACATGCTTTTACCTGCTTGTATTCTGATAAAATGTTGTTAAGAACAGCCCAGCTCAATGTGACGGGTCATCTGGATCCTCTGCACCAGCCACACATTATTAAATAAAAACATTATATATAAAAAAAATCTAAGTTGCAAATTTTTTAGGGAAGCTATATATTTTTTTTGCGATATACTATGAATCTGATTAAAAAGTAAACTCACAACCTTACATTAAAAAATCACAAAACATAAACGGCAGTCCAATTTCTTTCAAATAAGTTGTATTTTACACAGAAATAGGCACTATAAAACTATTCGAAACAAATTGGACATTTTTGGTGACGCTGGAGGAAGTAGCCTACCTGTTCTAGGGGTCATACACCGGCCTTTCCATTTAGCCTGGGGTGTAGACTATCTGTTCAACAAGGGTTTGTGATCACAAATGTTTGTGTAAAGATTATACTAGGGGAACGCCAAAGTCGTTGTAAGACGAGTGAGTGAGCCATGTGTTGAGTACCCGCTAACTTTACTTTTCTTCCCCCAACCTTAGGCCTCCCTAGCATATCATAGGTTAGAGTGGCGAATTATGGCCTCACAGTTGACGTGCCCTTGTACCAACTAAACTTAAAACCCTATTATATACCACAATATAACTATCTAACTTAAATGCAAATGTTCCCGCGTACTCAACACATGGCTCTCTCACTCGTCTAACAACGACTTTGGCGTTTCCCTAGTCATAGTTGTTACATTTTAGATCGCCATAATAATACACAATAATTACACCTAGGCTTACATGCATCTTTCTTTAAAATAAAGATCTCTTTAGAAGGCTTATTTAGTGTTTCAAATATTTTGTTCAGTTAATTATAGTATAGGCCTAATTATGTATCAGTAGGCCCACTAGTAAATAAATAAATAAATTGTATTTAGAGTCTAGCCTACCCACTCAGTTATATAACTGATTTTCAGTGGGGGACAGTAAATCAAAGCGACCAAGCCAACCCTGTAGGCCCCGACGCAATCGACGAGTGAGCGATAACCAACCAATGAACAAGACAGGCATGTTGCGGATTGTGGTCCATAAAGATAATCGTTATCCTTTTTCTCGAAAATAGAAAATTTGTATTACTCAAATACAAAGCCTAGCCCTAAAGATATACTATACTTTCTTTAAAAAGTGGACTGTATAATAATAACTGCAATATTTGTGTATAGGCTACACTTGATAATAAAATGTAATTCTAAACAAAATATGTCGATACAGCCTGATGTGACTACGACTACCTCATTGAAGTAATTCATTCTCTTTTTAGGGCCAAAGACTAGTATTATGATATTTGAACATTGTTAAAAGTTGTGCCTATAGCTAACAGCATAAAATGTTAACATTAACTATTGATTGTCTACATACATGTGACCCAGAGCCTTTTTTTTAGTTTTATACGTTTTATACGTGTATATAAAACCTCGTTTTATACTGTATATTATACGGTATAATACATACGTATTATACTGGTTTTATACGAAACGTATTATACTCTGCCAACCCTGTGTGTACTTTGTCCTGGGTAACATTGTTCTTGTTTTCTTTAACTCGAACTGCCAAAGGTATTTTCGATTCACCTATAAACTTATTCACCTATAAAGAACCACATTGGCACGGAATGGAATATATGGAAGTTTTAGAAGCCTGTGTTTGGATCGAACTGTTTTGTTTTGGTTAGGATGGTCCTGAAAGTACCTGTTGAACTAAAAATCACCCGAATGCCAAAAGGTGCCATTATTTTTCTAATCTTTTCTGATAATCTGGGATCTGATGGTTTTTCGATTTTTAGAAAATGGATACGTGGTGACTGGTGACATTTTATGACGATGAAGGACGATAACAAAAATCCATGCCTTATGCGGGATTCGATTCCATTTCCACCCCACTTTATCATAGAACCTTTTGACCATTTTTTTTTAGGATGGCCGCTGTTGGGTATACAGTACAGTAGAGTACAGGTTTTAACCGGTGTGACCCTAGGTATATTGCGGATAGGAAAATTGTGAAGGGTTGTCCGAGTGCTATTTAAGAGATCTCAATCCCTTGCATTCGCATTAACGACTGAGGAAAACGTTGGAAAAACCTTCAGTCAGGATTGCTGGTCTCGACGGGATTCGAACCCGGGACCTTCCGAATCAGAGTCGCTCGAGCCAACACTGTCGGTGTTATGGTGTTATGCTTAAATGCCACCGCTGACGCACAACAAAAGTGCGGTGAAATTAAATGAACAATGAAAAAAGAAGAGAACAGAAATTAACGTTTAAAACTTATTGGTAATTCATAGCTTCTTTTGACATTCTTTTGCTCCGAAACGGTGAAAACTTATTTTGTGAAAAGCATTATTAAATGGAATGAAATTGCATAAAGACTGCCACACTGCCACATCTCCCTCTTAATTGGTCCGCCATTCATATGAAATCATAACCTGGAGCCAGCTTTGTGTTAATGGATTCAAAATAGAGACACTAGAAAGCAAATCCTCCGACTTAATAGTTTAGATAGCGATGGTTAAGCACCAATGGTGGAGTGGTCAACACAGCTTATGAAGTGTGTTTATAGGACGTCGCATGGTATTTGCTATTCAGACTAATTTTACGAAAAGATTTAGTGAATGAATATGGAATTAAAAGATGGCCGAAGAAATGGAATGGAGGTGTTTTAAATATTTTCTTAATTACGGGCTATTGTACTTGTAATCGTTTATACATTTTATTAATATCTATAGGTCACTGAGTCAAATATTTTGTTCATGTCATATTGGTTAGAATATTGTGGTAATGTATGTATGACGCCATAACATATTAAGCCTACGCTAATCTTAAACTTTTATGAATTATAAATATGTCAACAAACAGACACTATTAGTGTGACGTCATTCCACCATGGCCGCCAATAGCAACGCAAAGCAACGCTCAGTTTTGACTCCGCAAACACAGTTTTTTTTTTTTTTTTTTACAGAAACCAATTGGTGGTATTTTCGAAAAAGTCTCTCAAAGGTACATTTACACTTTTATCGATGGCGTATTTTTTCCAGATGACTTCTACACTATTAAAATGAGGAAAAATTATTATCACTTAAATTCCATTAATGTCTGGCTGAATGCTTTATTTCTATTAAAATGTAAGCGTACTTTGAAGGTAATGTTCGCATTACTGCATTAGAATATGTTTAAAGCTACGATTAACATATTTAAGACAAATAGTATTTGATAATCAAATCATAGGTCTACTTATTATTATACATAGGTATATTATTTTTGTGTTATTATGTTCAAGTTATGAGTCTATGAAGTATCGCTGTATTTGGTTACTGCAGGCGTCAACGTTTGTTTGGAGTCGACTGTAGACTTCTTAGTTGCTAGGGGCAACCAGTTGCGTGACGTCACCAATAATATTTAGTGTACATTGAAAAGCGTTATAATAAAGAAGCAAAGCTCTCTT
Source organism: Sweltsa coloradensis (assembly GCA_024449915.1). Taxonomy (NCBI): domain Eukaryota; kingdom Metazoa; phylum Arthropoda; class Insecta; order Plecoptera; family Chloroperlidae; genus Sweltsa; species Sweltsa coloradensis. The sequence continues at coordinate 211,530 of JAMZAV010001673.1, read as the reverse complement.
TTCTGCCCGTCTGTGCATGTGTCACGTCTCACGATAAAACCGAACCGAACTCGTTACGATCTTTCCAATATACTACGTTGTGGATGTGAATATAGAAGTAAATAAATCTGATTTATATTTTATTATATTATTAAATAAAATTATCGAGGATACCTTGGTATAGAAATGTAGATTCATTCGTATCGCTTTACGTATGATCCCTACAATCTGAATATTACGTCTTTGTGGATATGAATGCGACCATGCAGTTCACAGACGTTGCATTGAATGCGTATAATATATTTCCAGTTCTTGTGTAAATGGGTCATAAAAGCACAGAATTCAAGCTCTCGCATTTGATGTGTATAATAGAGGAAGCTCATACAACGAATTCCTTGACATGATATGATCTGATATACGGACTACAGCCTGAGATTCCAAATGAAGAATGTATATTCGCAATTTTGTCACTATAAATTCATTGAAGTTGTGAACGAATATTTTCAAGAGAATTCTCATAATATGTTGAACTGCTGAAAGTACTTTCAATATGTCCAGCCGTACGGATTTGTCACTTCAGTTAATTTCGTGTTGCAAATCGCACAGGTATGCTTCACAATAGGGCTTATTGTTGCCCTTTGTCGTATCGCGAAAGAAATAAGAGCATTTAAATATGGATCAAACACTTCGAGGCACTGTTGATATCATGTGCCCGTGAGTGCGCTGCAGCTGCAGACAAGCCGTCGTCAGCTAGTACACTCGCTAGCACATTATACAACACGCCGAATTGGGGCGTTTTAGAGGTCTTTTAAGGATCCATAAAATGTAAAACGAATTTCTTAACGATTAAAATATATAGAATCTGTAGAATATTCAAGGAAACAAGAGAATGTAGATAGCGCGCGCATTCGTCAATATGGCCGCTCGTTCGGGGGTAGTCTAGCAGACAGCATAGGCGCAATACATGTAATAACGTTGAAAACATTGTGTTTGAACGCATATTAAAAGTGGTTTTTAAGCGAGCGAAGCGAGCGTTTCCATTTGACTCTGCCGGAAAAATTAGTCACTGTTTTTTTTTTTTTTTTTTTTTGTATGTCTCGCGATAACGTTCGAACGGAGGCTCGGATCGAGTTGAAATTTTGACCATCCGCAAGCTTCGTTCTCGATTGAATGCCATTAGTTTTGTGGCAAAATCGTTCAAAAAGTTAAAAAGTTACATTAAAGTTAACCGAAAGTTTTTTTTTCAAACTAACCGGCGACAAAATCTGAGATAGCCAAATCATTTAGAATGTCCGTCCGGTCACGAATATGTTAATTTTATTTTGATCCGATAAGTAGTGTAGATGGAAATTACATTATAACAAAAGTAACGTTGCCATGGCAACGAAAAGACGCGCGAAGTTTCTAATGCACTGCCACCTAGAAGTAATCAAAATACTTTCGAGGAAGCAGTCTATTATTTGTCAACAAAGAGTTTAAATAGTTTTCCCACGGAGTCAAGGTCCTCTAGATGGCGGTGGATTTTAAAGTAAAGATTTACATACGGGTTTACCCAAATACCTTGGCAATAATAAATAATATTGGAAACATTGCCCTGTGGACAGCGAACGTCGCAAATTTTAAAATTTAAAAAAATGTGCAATGTGGGTCTAGCTATAGCACGTGCTCGCTTATCAACGCGTCCAACTGAGCGTTTCCTAGTACGCTTAAAATGGAAGTAAATACACTAGTGTTATGTATATGTTATGAGGGCGCCATATGAATCATCACTCGATATTTAGATATAAGATTAACAGTTAGAAATAGATACAATTACAATCACTAGGATGCTAGGCTACATGACATCGCTCCATGCAAGTCAAGACGGGGAAGACAGCAACTACTAACCCACCGCCCCTCAGATCCCATGACACAGAGCTCCACTACACTGCAGTGCTCTAGGCGGGTAGTTCAAATGTTCATACATCACAACTAGGTTAGTATTCGAGCCATTATAGATTGGAGAAGGATCGCGGACATTTATTGAGGGAGAAGTAGTTTTAATGCAAACCACTTCATCTTATTTGTGGTTGCACAGGCAATGATGGCAAAACTATGAATGTGTGGCCTACAGTGATGTGACAGGCTGTTGGTCAGCTGTATGAATGCGTAGAGGTGTGTGTTTTGGTTTTATTTAATAAAACCAAAATAACACGGCCAAATGGTTAAATAAAACCATATTCTCCTATTTGCTTTAAAAATATCACAGTCAATTCTATTCTTACTTAGTCACTTTTCACTAAAAACTTGCCGATAAAAACATGCTAAAACGAACAATACTTGAAATTAAAAAAAAATGATTTCTTCTGATTAAATAGTGCTAGTATTGTGTTTCCACTTTTTTTAACTTCTGCAGGAGCAATCACTAGGTGGTATATGCGAGAAAAAAACTGGGGTGACTTATGCACGTATTATTGCAATTTACTATGGATTTTATTTTTAAGTAAAGCGATTGATTATAATATCACTGTATTGCAATGCGTGAAATGCGAAAATACAATAAAAAACATAACACCACTTTTTACAATTTCGAAAACGAATTTAGGGGAAAAAACATACACATCTCTTGCACTCTGTTATCTGTGCATATATGAATGCGAATAGGGCCTACGGTCAACTTTCGAAAAATGTATTGACAAACTATTTTACACCGTAATAATTAAGACGCCATTCGTGTTATGTTCATGAAGTGCGATTCACTTCACATAACACTTTCCACACTTTTATTATCTTTGACGTAGAATTGCGTCCGCGACGAGGCCGAATGTAATGAAATCATTTGCTGAAATCATATGTCTAAATAGAATGGTAAAAAAAAAAACGACCAACATAGATTTGAACTGACGACCTTTCGCATAGAACTCAAACGCGCTACCACTTCGCCACAATGAACAGTGATATGTAGAGCTATTAGCCTATATTTTAGGTGGTATCGTCGATGACCGTACGACGAATAGTGCATAATTATTCGTAAGGCTGACCTTACGATTGATTTTACACTCAGTAATAAAAAATCACAGACTGTAAAAGCTCCGCGCAAAGCCATTTAAATTCACATTTAAAACACTTGTAGCCGCGGCGTAGGCCCATTAAAGTGTCCGTCCCAGGCCAATTATTATTACAAGTGAAGGCCTAAATTACAAATAGATGTAGCATGTAGGTACCGAGTAGGACTACTGGGCCAAATATTTAGAACTGTCATAATGATTTTATATTGGCGTATTTGAATTTTATGTAGGATATTCCTAGTTTGACAGTGTCAGGACTCAGGACACCGGCTAGACACACCAAGTAGGTCTATCAAAAAGTTTATTTTACCACAAAAATTGTAAACGTTTTAATGTTACCCCACCTTTAAACGTTATGTGCATAATATAAATTTGCCAGAAAAATAACTCGCCGGTAGTATAAGCCTATGCCCTATTAACTCAGCAGAACAATGCTGTTCGAGACCACGAAAGTGCAGACTGCAGACACACATGTGTTTATAGTGATTGGTTTCGCAATTAACAGCACCCTTTTCCACTCATTCCTCATTTTGTATCATTCGGAAATAAATGAAAGATTATAATATATGTTTTCTTTGATGAGCACTGTAGGACTGGCACCGAACATTATTTCTTTGCGTTAGGTCGGGATATATGTGAGAAACCCCTACCTCTTGCATGATGTTCCGCGATCAGTGCCCCCGAAATAATAGTTCGCGGTTCGACCACTTGGCTGCGCTAGTGTTCCTTGTTTTCTCGAATGGCTAATAGTTGTCTGATAACAAAGCCCAATTTTTGTTGGAGTATAAAACCAATCCTCCTGGGATCAAAATAATATTGAGGATTGAAGTCTTGTAGGCCTACTGCTACTATTTACAAGCTTATTTTTTAAACACTTATTTTTATTAATGCATGTTTTTTTTTTTTTTTTTGTAAATTTCACTCTTCCGGCGATTTTTACCAAACCAGTTGGTCTACAACATTAAAAAGACTAGACAAAGAATTAGTCCATCAGTTCTTGGCTTAGCAATGCGAAACCGTTGAATGTGGAAGGCATCGAAATCAAGTCTTTTTTTTAATACACTCAATTATCACGGAAGAAAGGTAAAGATTTTCCGAAGTGTTAATTTGAGAGAATATACTAACCATGGATTTAATTTAATATCTCAAGAATTGGGGAATACAACGCCAGACCACACGTCAAATACTTGAGAAACTAGGGCGCTTCAACCGTTTAGGGTATATTACGCCGCCTGTGATATTTGAAAGTTAATTAAATGTTTGTATTGAGGGCGCGTCAACCGTGAGGTCATAATGCTCTACTCTAGCCTACAGTGGATGTGGGGAGGAAAGTTGTGTTTAACACGGTCAATACCTAGTTTTGGAAAACAAGAAGTCGTCAAAGAAGTCAAAGAAGTCGATGATGTTTCATATATTTTTTATTGTAACTTGGGTGAAGAAACTCTGTCATATCAATGGCTAGCATTAAGACAAATATATCATTTCTGCTTCATTTAAATTACCCTCTCGTAATTATTTCCACTTATCCAGACAACTCACATCGAGAGTCGAGTAATGAAATCAATCAAGGAATTAAAAAACGTAATCTAAACCGGGTTTGTGTGTATATAAATTTTATTGTTTGAATTGTAATTGTCACGTTTTTACAAATTAGAAATGTAATATAACAAGCGTAAAAACAAAATATCGAATTACAAAATTCTATTTGCGTCTCAATAAAGAAAGTCGATGTGATTGTGAAGGGAAATGAAACTAGATATTGGAAATTATGAGCGAGGTCGGGAAAAATAAGTTAATATTCTCGATATTTGCTTTTATTTCAGACATTACATTAAGTTTGGGAACACAACATATATTATATAAACAGTTAACACTTGTGTTAATGAAATAATTTACAACCATTTATTTTTTGAATTTGAATTTGAATTTCATAAATAATTAATGCCATAAGTTGTGGCTAATTTACACTCACTTTATCTTATATAAATATGGTTCAACTTCAAATCATTCAATAAAATAATAAATATTGACTATTATCCCAACCAACAAAATCAAGAAAGTTAATTGTTCAATAATACAATTTTTGTAGCCTACAATATTTCTTTAAAACTTCAAAAAGCTTTATTTCATATTGACTTATGATTCTGGGGAATTCATTTTATATTTTCCAAATAAACTTAATTCTTATGTTATACTTGATGATTTATTTTGGGAATATAGGCCATACATAATATATTTTATTTTACATTTTTGTTATCGGGTTACTTCGTTGCGGCGGATTGTTGACATATCTTCGTACTTTTTAGAGTCGAATGCCAGACAAAATATGTTTATATACTTATTTTTTCTTATTCTTATAATTTGGTTATGTAATTGACATTCAAATTTCAAATTAACATACAAATATCGGCAGAATTCCCATTCAATCAGATGTATGTACACACATCATTGCTTCAGCTTACACATAGTCACACCCATTGACGAACATTAGTTTAATTATTAATAATTATACATTAATTCTTTTGAACATTAGTAATAATTTAATGGAACATTAAACATTTTTTTAGACATGACCCTGTGACATCTTTCTTTAGTTTGCATAACGTGAACTACCGACAGGACAGGATTGGCTCAAACACAACGCGTGAGACTGGAACGGGTGGCCGCAAGGTTAATCAAATTCAGCAATCCTGACTGAGAATTTAGAACAAGGTTTCAGCACCTTGCACATGGACAAGCAGTGAAAGACGTGCATCAAGCGTTATCAAAATGAAAGTATTCGCCTTATTGAAGGAAGAACCTCTTGCATTGAATTTCGTTTTGTTACGATCGTCGTAGTAGGTATCTTTCACCGCCGTCCTGCATGAGTCTCACGCGTGTCTTGAGTTATCTCTGTCTGTCGAGTCCCGCCGCGTTGATGGATGAGCTTTTTTGTAAGTTTTTAGTTTGCGAGGACCACTCTTCCTTTGCAAGTGCTTTTTGAATGCATTGTTGGTGATTGTTGTCAAGTTTCTATTGTTGAAAACCTTAATTCTATGGATTCTGCCTAATTTTTTCAACATTTTCTTTCAAAAAGCAATACATCACCATAACCTTAATGTCCATGTGAAATATGAACGTTGTAGCCCCACCCGTTTGGTCAGAATCGGCCCAAATGTCACGGAATTATCGCACTTAAAATCGAAAAAAATCGTAAAAGTACGATATTCATTAGAAATATTTCTTCGATTGTACCCAAAAACGTGGTAAGTCTAAGTTCAAAGATTTCGAAGGTCCCCTCAAATTTTCATAAAGATCGCATATGCCGTTTGCCCGGTAAAGAGCGAACAAACAAAAAAAAACAAACATGGAGTTAAATTTTTCGAGGGGTCAGTGAAATTGAAGTCTTCGCTTCACTCATCCAAATATCTTTGCTTTTTCTGAAACCTGTTCTAAATTTTAAATATTGTACATTTTTCAATAAAATCTCAGCTAGGATTATTCTTATATTGAATGGTATCTCCAATACATACAATATTGTTCAGTTGCGTGATTGAGAAATCATAATATTATGGTGATGTTACTGATATCCCTTTCATTTTGCATCTCTATTATTAAGGGCGTACTAGATATAATATGGTATTTATTCTCGTTGTGAAGGAATTGGTGAATACAGCACACGTATGTATTTACAGGTTCGTTTATGTAATAAATTCGGTGCACTACAATTTGCAATACATATAATATTGAAAGTATATTTCTTATAAAGCGTATTTTTCCCTCTATGACCGGAGTCTTAAATTTTTTTTAATCCAAATGCAAATGTTATATTAAATTAAAAATAATATACAATTCCTTCTTATTACAAAAGAATTCTATTTAATTAAAACGACAGAACAACTACTGGAAGCTTCTTGCCAGAAAATCAGCCTATGACAACGGTAAACACGTATCTATTAATTTGATTAGAGAGTAACTACTAACTGCACATGTTACACAAACTTTCGTACTGATTCTCTTGGTTTAAATCATTACGAACGTTTTAACGGGAATTTTTGCGAATTAAAATCCAGGTTTTGGATTAAACCATTTATATTCTTCCAATTCTAGATTATGTCTCGTTATGGTCTCTTTAGGCTGATTCTTTGCAACAATATGTAGATATAAATTGAAAATTTATGGGTTAATAATTAACATTCATAGACAATTAAGTAATTATATCACTGACCGTCCAGTCCAGCTGCAATCATCCTAACCTGAACGCGGACACATTATTTGCGCCACCTCAGAATCCTCTTAATAGAAAAATTTCCAAAAACATTACACACATATTATATAGATATTCTAATTTGATATTCAGATGATTGTAGTAGCACTGCTGCTTAAATATAAAATATAACACAATTCGTTTCAATACAATTTTCGATTTGAAAATTCGCGTTATTGATCTAACTGCTAGAAGTAAACCTATTTTACAAAGATTATACAACTTTTGCACAATAATAATTTGCAATCAATGTTTATGCTACTACTAACATTAGATGATGACACAATGAATTGAAATTGAAAAGCTGCACATTGTCTAGGACAAACACTACAAACTGAAACATTGCGAATCTCAAATGTGTCAGTTATGTGACGTGGTATTTCTAACAGTTTAAACACGAAAACCAGCATTTCAACTGGTAGGTATTTTTCTATGGCAGTGACTTTTTTGTTCCAGTAAATGTGCAATATTTTACTTCATTATAAACGTCATAGATTATCTTGTGGCATCCTTGATATTAAATTTAAATCCGACCAAGCTAACTCTGTAGGCGCCGACACCATCGACGAGCGTACAATGACCAACTAGAGACCAGGATATTATTTAAATAGTAAACATCGATCAATCAAGCTGGACACGATTCCACCCACGGACAATGCTGGAATTAACAAGGCTTATTCGGAACAACCTTAGAATTTATTGTGACTCGTTGCTAGGACGGCACCGTCTAAACATTTCTAAGCCAAGAATTGATGTACTTAAGTCCTCCTGCCTTAAGCAGGACTCGAACGAACACTTGGACCTCCTGCATTGGAAGCAGAGACTCAACCACAAGACCAACGAGTCACGGTCACGGTCACGGTCACGGTCACGGTCACGGTCACGGTCACGGTCACGGTCACGGTCACGGTCACGGTCACGGTCACGGTCACGGTCACGGTCACGGTCACGGTCACGGTCACCGTCACCGTCACCGTCACCGTCACCGTCACCGTCACCGTCACCGTCACCGTCACCGTCACCGTCACGGTCACGGTCACCTGATTGTTTTAAAACCTATGTTTTTTATTTTATTTTGTTTGCTTGATACGTTTTTTTAATTTTATATAATCTGAACATGGTATTGCCCAAAAAGTTATAAATATTTATAAATAATGAGTTCCTCATCCATTAAAACTAATATTAATTAAAAGCAAATTGCCTTGTTCCCAATTTTGAAAACTGTACAGATTTCACATGTGCGCATTGTAGATGAACACAATTGATATATCACCTCTTTCAAAGTCTTGTTTCAAAGTCAACTACATTGTAACATATGGTCACTATTTTTTAGTTATATACCTCCACCTCCATATCATTATGTCTCTTACTTTCATCTGTACCATTATCTTGCACCAATTGTAAATTACCTCATCGAACAATCTTCTCCAGTTATACTATCGTAAAATAATATAATACATCATTAGTAACTCACTTATTTTCAAATTCCACTTTTACTTATTAGTATTTATATTTTCCATCATTATCATGTTAATCATATTCATGAACATAATAGTTATTAAGGATTATTCATTCCCTCTCTTCCAAGAGGGGTTATATCTGTTACCAAAATCGGATGAATAAATTGAATCTGAATCAATAATTATTATATTCTTAATTAATTGATATTTATCTTACTGCACTGACTTTTTATTTCAAAACAATGTATTCTTAAGCTATTGTATCGCCCTGACATGTAACTTAAAAGTCCAAAGGGGATGGCTAAAAAGTTGGTTGGATGAAAGAGGGGCATAACCTCGCTTTCGGAAATGTGGGCATATATAATAATAATAATAATTATTATTATATATATATATAACAAATTATTATATAATATATAAAACAAATTATTATTTACAATAATGGTGTAGGCCGATATAAAAATATTTTGTCATTTTGACGAGAGAGCATAATAACGTGATGCGGAATAATATGAAAAGGGACCTTAAGCTAAAAAAATGTAATTCCCAGAAAAGGGGCAAAAGTTTTAGTAAAATTATAACTTTTCATGCTCACCCCCCCCCCCCCCCTCCCCCCAAATTGAAAATCTGGTAATCCGTTCATGCCCCCCCTTAGAAAATGCACGGCCCTACCTTGGCCCCCCACTCAAAGAATGCTAGCGTCTTCCCTGCTTCATGGTATCTATGCTGATGCGACAGAGTAGTGACCTTGGAACACCAGGACGCCTCATGGACTCATGGCTCATGGACTCATGTCGCTCTTACGTCAGATCTGGAAGAGTGCAATTCTACATTAGTACAAACAACACTTACATGCAAGTATTTGAGATTGTTACTGATAGCATGCACAATGGACATGTTAATATAGAAATACATAAACTAGGAAGCTTCGCAAACGCTTTTTCAGGCGCGTTGTTGGATGAGAGTAATTTGTGCATTGAGCTGCCATGTGATATGCAGATTTTCTGTTGTTCTATGAAAAAAATCATTACAATCGATAAAGCATATAGGCCTAGGTGTTATAATTCGAAAAAAAGGTTTATAAACGGAAAAAAAACGTAAAATTGCGATTTTCAGGAGAAATAATTTTTCGATCGCGCTCAAATTTCACACGAATATATTAATTCATAAGAGTAAGGGTTCTGTGAAAAAATCATTGCAACCGAATGAAGCATGTAGGTGTTATAAGTCGAAGAAATTGGTTAAAAATCGAAAAAAATCGTAAAATTGCGATTTTTATGAGAAATAATTTTTCGATTGCGCTCAAAAACGTGGCAGTTCTAAGTTCAGAGATGTTGAAGGCCTCCAGAAATTTCATCGCAATCAAGTAAGTAAGCGAGTATCGGTTTAGCCGTAATCGTGTTAACAAGCCCACAAAAATACAAACAGAAAGAAAAAAAAGAAGACAAACATTTTGGGTTTTTTTCTGCAGTGTAGTGGAAAGGAATCTTCTCTTCGCTCGCTACGCTCATCCAATTTACTCGTATTTAGAGTAAACCCACTCAGCCTCAGTGACTTACAAAATTATACGATCACAACCAAAGTTTAAATCCAATATGGCTGATAATTTCTAATATTCACAATATGAATACTGTTTCGTGCTGTTTTTACACTCTTTTTGTTACATCATTCACTTTGATGTTGTAGATATTAAGAACTATCAGCCATATTGGATTAAAACTTTGGTTGTTATCTCATCGTTATTTAAGTCACTATCAATGTGCGTAGAAAGAATTTTTCCTCTAATGTATTTTAGTTGCTTAAAAATGGACAATCAAATATGGCATTTTTGAGGAAATGCCAACAATGGAAAAAACAAATTCCGGGTAAATGCAAAATCCGATTTTGCAGACCTGATTTTTTTTAATACTAATGGAAGCTTTCATGAACACCGTACAAAAGTCCTTTTGTATTTAAATCGATTTCTTACGGATTTACCTGGCATTGTTTGATGCGGGGCGTGAAAATTAGGAAATTAGCTGGTACTCCAATAAGCAACATATAGGCCTACACCACGATTTTGTAACGTTACCTTTGTCCCTTCCAAAACTATAGAAGACACCTTTTTGTAGGGAATTGAATTGGGAATATTTTTGCCATTGAGACATTTTGTCTATCTCCAATTAATTTGGAGATATTCGATAACCAACACTTTTTGGCCGCCATTTTCCAATATGGCGGCCGAATCTCCAGTCCGATTGTAGGTGAGTTTTAGTATGTTTATGATTATTATAAAAGAAAGGTCTCTGCAAAAATTCATCAACATCGAAAATTTTTCCTCTAAACGTCAATATAAGATCTTATTTGACAGGATTATTATATTTTTGTAAGTTTTTTAATTTTATTTCTTGTTTTCAGAGAATAGCCCACACAGTTGGGCTGAAACGTCAAAAGCAATAAAAGCAGATTCGACGCGGCGAAATGTCCCGACCAATTAATTGTGTTAATTAATTATAAATAAATACATTTATTTATTAATTGTCTTTCATCCCTTTAATATCAACTTCACGGAATCTATTTTCCAATACATCTCAATCTGATGTCGTCTCCGTTTTTCGTAATATGGAACACACTCGATTTCCACGTCGTTTTGATAATGCTGTTCGTTGAGTATCAATATCGGGTGAAAACTTACAAATGGATTTTTTTCAAGTGGTTTGGATTGGTTTATTAAATATTGTCGTATAGTGACATAGTCTAAAAGCCCTGTTCTGTGGGTGCTCTAGACGTGCTAAAGATTTTGAGTAAAGTTTCGTCTTGAATTCAGTGGCGTAACTAGGCGCCCGCAGGGCCCGCAACTGCGGGCGGGCCCGAGCCGTTTAGGGGGCCCGTTAAAAAATCTCAGTTTAAAAAAAAAAACAGTATTTCACCCTGTTTGAAAATTATAGTATTTGTTTTCGTTGCTAAAATGACCGTTTTGTGAATCCAGCGGTTTGAAGATGAAGTGAATATTTAGGAACTTTTAGCGTCCACAACACAACAACTCACAAAAACTACATTATTTTGGTATTGCATTCAGCCCACAACTTTTTTCCTAAAACACACCAAACGCACTCTTAATTAAAACCTAATTTTCAAAAATTTTGCCTGCTGCGCTATTGTTTTTATTGAACGAGTGAGGCGTAGCGAACGTAGTGATTTCCATTCGACTTAAACGGCCCTTATTGTTTTTCTGCGTGCGTGCGTGTGTGTGTGTGTGTACGTTGAAAATCAGCCGAATCGCTGAACAGATTGCGCTGAAATTTTAAACAGACATCACGGTACGAGTTTATTGAGAACTGCTAACAAAATCAGCAAGATTCATGGCGATTTAAACCTACAAGAAATAATAAACTGAAAAATAGACTTCCAATGTTTAGAAATTATTTTAACGACAATGTCTTAGATTTTGAAAAGATATTTTTTGTTTGTTATTCGCCTGGCCGTGAAATGCCGTGCCCCTGCAAGGTCTGTCGAATATTGCACGTCAGGTACCCCCAAATTTCGCTCGTAGATTGAGTAACCTTGCAATATTTTTCACGTTTTTCGTACTGGCTATGTTTACCTTAGTAGGCCCTATTGCCACAGATGATGGACTACACTGCGTTATATGCATTTCAAAAAATGTTTAATTATTTTTGAAATACAATCAAGAAATTACAAAATCTTTCCCGACCAGGGGATTGAACCCACTTCTTTCACATCTCGGCTACAAGGGCGCCTTAGCCAACTAGACTAGGGAAACGCCAAAGTCGTAGTTAGACGAGTGAGCGAGTCATGTGGTGAGTACCCGGGAACATTTGCATTTAAGTTTGATTATATTCGTATAAATAATAGTTTTTTTAAAGTTTAGTTGGTATACGGGGACGGGCGCGTCAACTGTAAGGTCATAATGCGCCTCTCTAGCCTATGATAGGCTAGGTAGGCCTAAGGTAGGGGAAGAAACGCAATGTAATCGGGTACTCAACACATGGCTCACTCACTCGTTTAACAACATTGGCGTTTCCCTAGTAATATTTTATTGCACAATTTTCGTTCTGTTCCTCCGGGTATCTCGATGTTTTGTCTTCGCTTTTGACAGAGTAGGGATTAATTTTACCTGTTGTAATTCGCTCTGTGGAACGACAAAGAAGTATTAGTACAGCCAATTGTTTGGCGTGTGTGCATTTCTCATTTTAGAAATGCAATTTTGCTGTCGAGATTTAATTAATTGTTTTGAACAAATATCCGCGTATTCAGGGTGTATATTTTCACAAAGCTCGCTTTTGTGTTTGAACTATTTGAACAATGATAAACAATCATAGTGACGTCACATTCAGGGGAGCTGTGAGTGACTGGCTGTGAAATAGCAGAATTCCGCTTCAGGCAGAAGTATTTTTAACTTTTAATATGGATTCAAGATCTATCAGATCTTAATTGTGTTAGGAATTAGTAAACGGTGACTTTAGAGCCGTCCTAGCAACGAGACACTTAATATATTCAAAGTTGTTCTGAATCGGCCTTGTTCTAGCGTTGATCCGCGGATGTTCGCACTGTCCATACCACCGATTGCTATATTTAATTCCTATTAAAAAATAAAGATCTTCGGTTGGTTATCGCTCACTCGTCGATTGCGTCGGGGCCTACATGGTTGGCTTGGTCGCTTTGGTTTAATACCTCCCACTGAAAATCAGTTATATATGACTGAGTGGGAAGACTCTTAATACTAATTTATTTATTTATATATTTCTGGTCTGTCTGCCAAAACAGTATTGAGATTTGAACATTGCATTGGGTATTTGTTCACGTGACTCTGATAGTGGGCAAAAGCCACTCCTTGTGTTTTTTAACACTGACGACCGCTCTGAACATTATTCAAGTTTCATTGTGTTAAGTAACGTCAGGCGTAGCATGTATTTTCTAAATCTGTTATATACAAGAAGAGGTATAAATGATATCCACTTAGAAATTACATGACGATTGGCAATATATCCTAAATCGAGTCTCACTTTATATGAACGCGCCAATTACTTCTAGCTATAGGCAGCTTCGCGAACGCTTTTTTAGTCGCGTTGATGGATGAGCTTTTTTAATAAGTTTTTAGTTTATGTGGGATCTTTACTTTTGCAAGTGTTGAACGCATTGTAGTTGATTGTTGTCAAGTTTCTATTGTTACTTGTTAATTATTATTATAAAACATAAAACACTTATATAAAAACCTTTATTTCTATAGATTTTGGCCAACTTTTTCAACTTTTTCTTTCAAAAGGTACTTCATTACCATAACTAATGTCCATGTAAAATATGAACGTTGTAGCCCCACCCGTTTGGTCAGAATCAGCCCAAATGTCACGAAAATATCGCACTAAAAATCGAAAAAAAATCGTAAAAGTACGATATTTATGAGAAATATTTATTCGATTGTACCCAAAAACGTGGCAAGTCGATCTAAGTTCAGTGATTTCGAAGGTCCCCTCCAATTTTCATCAATATCACATATGCCGTTTGCCCGGTAGAGAGCGAACAAACAGAAAAAAAAAACACCCGAGCTAAATTTTTGGGGGGGTCAATGAAATTGAAGTCTTCGCTTCGCTCATCCAACGAGTCACATCAATGAGTGCGTATAATCTCAATAAGATCGGCGTTTTACGTTGAGAACGTTGTCAAGCTAACCGGCGACTAACTTGATCTTCACTACATTCACGCTTGACTGAATAAACTCTCAAATTACACGGTTTACTTAAGGAATCAGCGAATAGCGATAATACCGTCCGTTGTCTTCTTAATTACGTTATGACAAATCGATTAATTTTCGTGCAATGGTAAGGTACTAGTCGTGAGAAGTTTGCTGCAAGTAACACATCACTTGATTTCTCAATTTAATTAGCCAGCGGTTTAGCCGAGCTCGTTTAACCGGTTCCACTCGGGCGTGGTCATGGGTAGAGTGGGTGACCGCTCTGCCCTGAAACTCACGTATACCGCTGGTTAGAGCAGATGGAGGGTTCGTAAGCTAGTGTAACGGCTTCGTTCTCCTCGACGTCTGCTCGGCAGTCCGGGTTAGTGGAGGAACCTATATGACTGTCAAAGTTTCACCGTCCTTTCGGATGGGACGTGAAGCCATTGGTCCTCTTGGTACATTTCGAAAGGAGTAGGCTACGTGCCGGTACCGGGTTTCCCCTCCTCCCTTCTGTTCATACTTCATCCTCATCTATCACCACTCATCGTCTCGATTAGCCAAAGTGCATAAATATGAGACGGTTAGCAATATATAGTCAATCAATCAATCAAACTCAATTTAATTAATCGGGAAACACTCCCGTATAGGGGAAATTGACTATATTGGCAAAAATAAATACACCTCTCAGAACACATTGGCAGTGTCATTCTATATTATTCTGTAAGAATCAAGTAATGTTTATAATGGAAATCTATATAAATTTAACAAATCATCTCAGGTGAGATAGGTTTTGTAATTTCTGGATTGAGTTCAATATAAAAATTACTTGATGCTTACAAAAAACATAGAATGGTTCTGCCAAGGCGTACTGAGTGTTATATTTATTTTTGGGTATGCGCCGTATACCCACGTATACACCCCCTCCCCCTCCCACGCCACTACCAAAGACGAGTACTACGGGAAATTTGTACCCACAATTTAAAAAAAATGTAAAATGACATCCAATCCTTACTCACTGAAAATAATAGAGATACAAAAGAACGGCTATGCTTATTTACCCTTCTACATTTGCGCACTCTTAATAGATGAACTGCCCCGTGACTAGATCCTTATGATATTATCATAGACAGAAATAAAAAAAGTGCCTCCACCGACAATAATTTCTGACAATGATAAGCGTCATGGTCGCCTACTATGAGAACCAAGGTTAAACATTTACATGTATAGTTAAATGAAGGCTTTCATGGTTGTGTATTATGTTCATTATATAGCTTTCGATTCGGTTATTCTAGTAGTAGTAATTTATTTAAGACAACGTTTCCTGCTAATTTCATAGCACTTTTCAAGTCAAATACATTTTGAAAACAAACCAATAACAGAAGAAAACCAAAACAGTCTACTTTCCAATGTGTAACTAAGACATGGGTTAAACCATGGTTGAAGAGCTAAAACAATGAAAGCAATTTATGCTACTATTCGAGAGGCAATCGAGATTGGAGATTGATTAAACGTCAAGGAAGTATGAATAAACGAGATGACGGGAAATCAGCCAGCTGTTTGGAAACCTCTTTTCAAGTATTGCCATGTTACTCCACCTTTACTTCCACCATTCAGCTAGTATGGATAGTACATCAAAAATGTTAGTGATATAGTGATATACAAGTATTTATTATAATAATCATATTTTTTGTAGGATGCCTGCTGTAGGTAGCACGGTCTTAGTACATGTATACACAATATATATATAATATATAATATATAATATATATATATATATATATATATATATATATTAGTACTTTAGACAGAAATTAAAAAAGTGACTACACCGGGGTTTGAACCCGGGACCTTAGCTTACCGGGCTATGCTCTTTCTAAAGTACTAACATAACAGCGTCATAGTCGCCTACTATAAAGCTCAAGTTTAATCATATATATATATATATATATATATATATATATACGGTCTTCAGAAAACCGACTCACACTAACAGATATTTAAATTCTAATTCACATCATCATCCAGCTCAGATTCGTTCAGTAGCATACACATTAGCTATACGTTCTCGTAGAATAGCTGATGCCGATCATGCTGAAGAAGAGTTTCGTATACTTGGAGATGGACTCAAGCAGAATGGTTTTTCAAACAGAATCATTCAAAAGGCCCTAAGACGACAACTAACTCTGAAAAAGATGTAGATACAGAAAAAGAAGAACCATTTGCAACTGCATATTTGCCATATGTCAAAGGAGTAACAGACCGCATAGGAAAAATTCTTGCTAAACAAAACATCAAAACAGTCTTTAACACTGACAGAAAGATAGGAGAGTTGTTAAGAAGCAGTAAGGACCACATTCACCTAGAAGGTAGTGGCGTGTATGAAATTCCATGTGGGAATTGTGACAAATGCTATGTGGGTCAAACAGGAAGAAACATGTTTCAACGAAAACAGGAACACAGGCTAGCTGTTGAGCACATGGATAAAACATCAGTCCTTGCTCAACATTCTAAAGAAAGTGGTCATGTTATCGACTTTGCTGGCATGAAACCCATTGCCACCGTTGAGGAGTTTCTTCCTAGAATGTTACGGGAAGCCATTGAGATTAATAAACGATCTCACAGTCTAAATAAACAGCAAGATAGCCAACGTTTATCTGTAACGTGGAAACCTGCAATTTCAGGGATACATGTACAGCCACATAGGCTGGCTGTGAAACCAATGGACCAACAACCAACGCCCCAGTTAGTTCCTGCAGATGATATGTTGCAAGTAAATACATCGACAGTCAGAGTGACAAGATCCATGACGAAAAGCAATATGAATGACATGTAGTGACTTTCTTCTTTCTTTGCAACGTCAAGCTTTGCAGTGATTCTTTGAGTTGTTTTAATTTGCCATATGTGCAGTGATTTCTATTGTTTATATTTTGTTGTATTTTGTTTTCCCAGTTTTGTTCTGAATTTATCAATGTAATGTAGTTTTCGTTTTTTATATATTAATTTGTATTGGCCCTGAAGAAGATGAGTGAAATTTCATCGAAACGTTGGCCTAATGTGAATAAACGTGGCATTATAACCGAAAACCTAGTTATATATATATATAATATATAATATATAATTTTCAACTATTGATTGACATGGAATAGTTCGTGCAAATTCCATTTTGCAAAGCTTTTGTAGTTCCTTTCTTTCGTTTCTTCTCTAATAAATAAATGAAATAAATAAAATAATTAATTAAATTGTATTTAGAGAGTCTACCCACTCAGTTATATAACTGATTATCAGTGGGGGACAGTAAATCAAAGCGACCAAGCCAACCCTGTAGACCCCGACGCAATCGACGAGTGAGCGATAACCAACCAAAGATCAATATTTTTAATAGGAAATATAGCAATCAGTGGTATGGACAGTGCGAACACCCGACCCGCGGATCAACGTCAGAATCAACAATGCCGATTCAGAACAACTCTGAATTTATTTTGTGCTTCGTTGCTAGGAATAAACTATAGATAAATATCTTGTTCAATGAGATCTAGTGTCAAGGGTTGGTGTGGGAGGAATAGTCTGGGTGAAGCTCTAGGCATCCGTTCAGTGTAGGGTGTAGGTGTTGATGTGGGTGGGGTGAGTGGGCCACCTGCAAGTTTACATTCGACGCACCCCACAACAGTCGAGGACAACTTGTATTGATTTTATATGTAGGTGTATGTATATTTTGTATTGTCGGGATTTTCATTGAATGGCATTTTGTATAGAAGGGAAACGATAGAAATTACAATTGTCTGGACCGGCACCCCCACCAATAGTATATAAATCCTGGACCAGCACCTCCACCAATAGTGTATATAAATCCTGGACCGGCACCCCCACCAATTATCAATAGTATACAAATCCTAGACCAGCACCTCCACCAATAGTGTATATAAATCCTGGACCGGCACCTCCAACAATAGAGTATAAATCCTGGACCTGCAACTTCCCCGTGTATAGTTCCAAGAAAAAAAGTTTGTCATATCAATTTTTAGTCGAAACTTTTCTTCTCGTCTTTTTTCTTTCTTTCTTTTTTTCTTTTCCTCCTATTTTTATATTTGATTATAATTTCCAAATTAATCATTAACCAATTTGAATTAGTTACCAACATTATTGTCTTATTAGTTATTATGCATTGTTGTAATATGACAATTTCAACTTTCCTTATAACTATAGTTCTTGATTGTGTCTGCATTGATGTAAATCAGTTTTTTTAACTGAATAGGATGGACGTTAAATAAATTAATAAAATAAATAAGTAAGTAAATAACGTAGCTTACTCAATTCGAATGTGAATTTGTTTTTGAATGATTAAATTATTTAAAAAAAAAACTAGGAGAAGATTTTGAAGATATTTTGCTCTCGCATATTTTAGAAATATTTTATTATATTATATTATAACATTATTTGTGTAAGTATTGAGATCTAGTACCACAGACTAGCGAATAGCTACCCTCACTTGATCATTGACCCGATAATTAGGACTTAATCCGCGTTGCTATGTTACTTGCCTTGGAGAAGAGTGAGTGGGAGGGTGGTTGGGGGGCGGGGGCGTGGGGGGCAATCAATATTAATTTCATTCTCTGTTTGTTAGCAAACTAGCTCTATCAAGATTGAGGCTAATAAAGGCATCTGCCCTGGATTATTTGTACGTTAGTATTTGAAGCGCACTTGTATAATTGGATGAGCGAAGCGAAAACATCAATTTCACTGACCCCTCCCCCCCACAAAAAAAAAAATATCTCGGGTGTTTTTTGTTTGTGTTTATTTTTATTTTTTTTGTTTTTTGTTTTTTGTTTGTATTTTAGTCTGTTTGTTCGCGCTCTACCGGGCAAACGGCATAATTATGCGATCTTGATGAAAATTTTAGGGGACCTTCGAAATCTCTGAACTTGACTTGCCACGTGCAAACTGCTACTCCGATCTTACTGAAACATCTATGAAACCGTTTCAAATATCACTGAAATTATATGTGTTATGATTTTAGAGACCTTTGAAAAAATATTTCTCATAGAAATCGTACTTTTACGATTTTTTTCCGGTTTTTAATACAATATTTTCGTTACATTTGGGCCGATTCCGACCAAACTGGTGGAGCAACAACGTTCATATTTTACATTGACATAAAGATTATAGTGTTGTAGTGCCTTTTGTAAGAAAAAGTTGAAAAAGATGGTCATAATTATAGAAATAAAGGTTTTAATACAAGCGTCTTTCAGGTGTATAATTAACTAGTTAGACGAGTGAGCGCAGCGAACGTAAGTCTTCCCTAACGCTATACTCGATCGGGCCTTGGCCGTGAGCATTGTCCAATGTATGTATGTTAAATGTCTGTCTGTCTGTCTGTCTGTCTGTCCAGGCTCATACGGCCGAACGGCCAAATAGACTGAGCTGAAATTTTAAACACACATCCGTGACCAGGTAACTGAGAACTGCTAACAAAATGAGCAATATCCATTTCGATTTAAACCTACAATAAATAAAATGGGATTTTTAAAAATATCGGTAGCGTTTGTTTAGATTTTTCATATGAAAAATAGGCCACAGCCTACGATATAAAAAAACAATTCAGATATAGTCGCTATCAGTCGGTGATTTTTCGTATGTTTTTGTTGTCAATACAGTATGTCATTCTCTAAAGTAATGTCATTATTCTTGTTTAAATTCATCAATTAATTAATAATGATGACCACTTGACCATCCACAAGATACAGTGCAATACCGCAGTAGACCTATACAGTATACACGCAGTACTACGCCATATAAAGGTATAATTAAAATCGTAGACTATACAACCTACTTTATTCTAACCTACGTCATGAATGTGAGATATGTGTACGCTTTACGTAGGCCTAAACCATATGGTCGTGCATTTGGCACAGAGCATTGCTCTGCATATCGTATCTCATCTCGCAAACATCAGCTGGTAAGTACAAAAGAGAAGTATATTATATACTCCCCGAAAAGATGCGACCTCTGGCAGTCGTCGTCGGGGACCTCTACCCCTTCCCTGACAACCCCCTTGACGACGATGACCATGATAACACGAACGATGCCAAAGACGATGACGACCACGACGTGAGAACCCCCTTTTCTTTCACCTACTCGTGGCTGGTTCTGACCAGCATAGGATTTTCCTCCCTAAATCCCTTAAAGTGGAGCATCATAACCGAACGGTTGACGCGCCCTGAAACCAAAACTAAAAACCATTTTCTCTGTTCGCCTCCCTAAGCTGAAATTGTCTTTAATTTTTCATTGACGCTGGAGGCAGCATTATACAAGTGTAGGAGTCGTACACTAGCTGGCCGTTCCATTTAGCCTGGGGTGTATCTGTTGATCAAGTGTCTGTGACCACAAATGTTTGTTCAATGATTATACTAGGGAAACGCTAAAGTCGTTGTTAAACGAGTGAGTGAGCCATGTGTTGAGTACCCGGTAACGTTCCCTTTCCTCCTCATATACCAAAGGCCTACCTAGCCTATCGTAGGCTAGAGTGGCGCATTATGGCCTTACAGTTGACGCGCCCGTATACCAACTAAACTCAAAACCCTATTAATTATACATGTATAATATTATCATCAAACTTAAATGCAAATGTTCCCGGGTACTCAACACATGGCTCACTCACTCGTCCAACAACGACTTTGGCGTTTCCCTAGTAATATCAAATAACTGTAAAAAAAGTAATGGTATCCTACTTAGAAACAGAAGATTGGACAGAAATATTTTTTAAAAATAAAAATCTCATCCTTCAACGCGACTTGAAAAGGCGTTCGCGAAGCGCACCGCAGCCAAGCAGCCGTGCGCTAGAACACTCCAGCACCTTATACTGCGAGCATAGTTGGGCCGTTTTCGGGGCATCGCACAGGCAACACGGGATGTGACATGAAGTTAAAAACTGTCTTAATCGGGGGGGTTTGGGTACCTGACAACATAAATTAAATTTGGTTGAGGTGAGACCATCCTTTCTGGGCGAAAACGTGGGTTGAAACATGCTTAAAATCACTTTCAGGATGTTAGTTACTCCTACTACTACTGCCTAATTCGCCAAATTAATAAAAACAACGATTGTGCGCGAACGGGTCAATGTACACCATTCAAACTTTGCATGGCTATTGAACTACGAGTTCTTCGAAAACCTTTAGAAAAAAAGTGTAAAAAGTTAACGGGGAGTCATGCAAATTGGCCATTTCATATTAATAATTGTACATAAATAATTGTTGTTAGATATACGTAAAAGTGAAGATAAAATAGAAAGACTGCGTGTTATTTGTCTTGAAAACCAATATTCATATTAAAACCGGCTTTTTTATAATTCCATTGCTTTATTTCAAAGATCAACCACGTCAAGTAAATTGTGGGTCTCGTAGCGAGTACAGCGGCGGGGCCGCGGGAAGTGGAAGTGGTGCGTGTGCGTGCGTGTCGTTCTCTCTCTCTCTCTCTCTCTCTCTCTCTCTCTCTCTCTCTCTCTCTCACAAATTATAATGTTTTCAAGGACGAAACGAACAAGTTATATCTTCTGCAAAGCCTCTCCGATGCCTGATTTACTTTTACTTTAATTAACCAACCTCTAATCTAATTTCTCATAATATTAACTATGTAATGTATCTTCTAATACAATGTGACGTACATTACATTGTGATGTTTTATTTATTTTGATAATCAGTAGTATTTAGTAGTAATATGAAGTTGTCTCCCTTCTACAGTAATGTCGTTGTACCTAATGTTTGGTTACAATACACTCTTAGGAATGAATGAGATGTGTGAATGATTGTGTATTTTAAATAATATAAATATTTTAAGTAGAATTACACGCGGACTTATATTTTCTTTAAAAATTGTTTTGTGCTTACAACGCACATACACAACTAAGTTCTATAACAGTCAATATAAGTTCATTATTATGTAAGTAACCTTATACATGTATTTTGTTTATATAGTTTCATTTCATCATTCATATGAAATATTCTTTGTATACTTTAATATCTAGGATAAGCTGTAACAATTAAATTAAATTATTTTTGTAGTGTTTATGTATTACTAAAATCAGGTTGGATGGAAGATAAGGCTTCACTAGCCTTAATCCCGCCTTAATAAAGACCTCAATCAATCAAATCAATCTCTCTCTCTCTCTCGCTCTCTCTCGCTCTCTCTCGTGTGATTTGTTTATAGTTTTACGGAAAGATGTAGAGCGATGTCTGGACGGCGAGCCAGGCATTTGTCGAAAAGTATTGGGGTGGCAAATACCTATGCAACGGAGAGCGTGCAGCAAGGGTCGAACCTCCTAATAAGAGGTGGTCAATACCGACTGTTTGACAAGTACAATAATTTATATTTACTTTAAAAGCAAATAGAAAATATGTCTTTTCGGCAATTGATAATATCTGCCGTGTGCCTTGAGTGCAAGTGGTGGACGAATCATTTAATATCTATGCAACCTATATTTAATTGGCGCTAGTGGTGGTGGAAATATTTAACATTTAACCTTGTTTTAATTGATGGATTACTAACAATGAATTTATTGTATCAATAAGAACTAGTAGCTATAGCCCCAAACTTAAAAAAGTAATGAAATCCGACGACTACAAAAACTTGTAAAAAGCCAGCCAAGCATTTCGCATTGAAAATGATTGGGATAAAAAAACAAGCCAAGCCACCTTAAAGTGTAGAGATATACTTGAAGAGCCAAGCGATGTTTCATCCAATAGTTGTGCCCTTCAAAGTTATGATATCATTTCGCCCAGAGACTAACGCCAAGCTATAAATTTCAACGTTGTGTATACCTGTACAAAACATTATGAATCAAACATAAATTACAGTCAATTTATATTAATCAAAGCATTCAAATATATAATAAAGAACACTAATAAAGCTTGGCGCATTGACAACGGAGAGTTCGCAGCAAGGGTAGAACCTCCTAAAAAGAGGTGGTCACTAAAAACTGTTTGACAAGCACAATAATTTAAATTGACTTACAACAGGAAAGAAATATGTGGCGTTTGGGTAATTGATTTCTGTCGAGGAGTGTGGTGGGGGGAGGATGTTGCTAAGGCTACGAAACGGAGAGCGTGCAGAAAGGATAGAACCTTCTTTCAGTGCGCCAAGCTTTATTAGTGTTCTTTATTATATATTTGAATGCTTTGATTAATATAAATTGACTGTAATTTATGTTTGATTCATAATGTTTTGTACAGGTATACACAACGTTGAAATCTATAGCTTGGCGTTAGTCACTGGGCGAAATGATATCATAACTTTGAAGGGCACAACTACTGGATGAAACATCGCTTGGCTCTTCAAGTATATCTCAACACTTTAAGGTGGCTTGGCTTGTTTTTTTATTCCAATCATTTTGAATGCGAAATGCTTGGCTGGCTTTTTACAAGTTTTTGTAGTCGTCGGATAGAAATATCAATCACCCGGTTCCTACATGAGTCGGGTCGAGGGGTGATGCATCACCGATTTCTCTGGCTAAGGATTCTTCTTACAGCTTGCTATAGGTTGAACCAGATAAGCTGGCGGCCGTCAAGGTCAAGCGCGAGCACGGACGCCAACGTTGACAATTTACACACAACTGACATTAAGTAGGGCCTACCGTATTTAGTCATGTTATCGTGATATGTTATCACATAAATCAACATTTTATAAGCTGTGAATAAAGTAGTTCGTCCCACAGTCAGTATTTTAGCGAAAAAATGATTTTAAGTAATCACGATTACGAAAGTGATTTTTGCCTTCTTGGTAATGGTGTGTCCAAAGTTAATGCCAACCTCGCCAGATGTGATGTCAATGTTTAGCAGCATCAAAATGTCTTGATTTTATTCGTACACTTCATAAATACTTTATTTTTAAGATATATTGGGCAAGGCTTGGCTTTAAAATAGTCGTGTTTTTCTCTAAAAGCAGTTTTTGAGACCGTTATTTTATTTACTTTTTGCCGATCCTGTGGCCAAAGTGCGTGGACGACAGTGCTGCGATCCCTCGGCGACCGCCACCTTATCTGGTTTCACCTATAGCCAGGCTCAGCACATCACCGTCTTCCTCGCTTCACTGGTATAAACTAGAATAGCTACCTACTCAGTATCATAACTGATTTTTGGTGGGGGACTTTAATTAAAAGCAGACCAAGCCAACCCTGTAGGCGCCGATACCATCGACGAACGAACAATGACCAACTAGAGACTGGCATATTTAATTTGGAAACACCGAGCAATCAAGCTGGACACGATTCAACCCGCGGACAGCGTTAGAATCAACTAGGATATTCCGTAGGAACCTTAGAATGTTAGTTAGTTCGTTATATAAGATTGCTCCAAAGCAGGCACAAAACTTATATAAGACGCCAATATAGTGGATTTTAACCAAAGTTCGTATACTCATTGTGGTGTCACCTTAAATTATTTTATTATGTTGGCATTAAGTTTAAGTACATTTATTGTGTTGAGATTTAAAAAGAATGATTTACATAGGAGGATAATTAGATAAATCGAATTACATAAATGCAGACATAACAATAAACAAAACAATTCTGAATTGTATTAAATATTAAAAAGTAAAAAGTTTAAAATGGTAATGTTACAACAACAATGTATTAATAACACAACAAATTTCCTACGTTATTAGACTTTATGAATAGAATGAGCGAACCAATATCATTTTTTAGAACAACTCAATCCTCTTGAGTTTCACACACCTCTCATCAACAACGCGCATGATATCCCTTGTTACGCCTTACACATTTCTATAACTTCTTATCCAAGTCTTGCTTACTCTATCTAACCTATAAAAATACCCCCCATAATTTAAAATTCGTAATCATTTAAATTTGACATAAAATGTTGCATTTTTTCTCTTACTGAATTTTATTTTCCCTTTCCATTTCATATATTTGTAATTCATATTTATGTGTATAATTGTGTTTGTGTACTGTTTTTGTTGTATAACTGCAATATCTTTGTATAATAAGCGAACTTAAAATCATAAGTGTGCTAGTCATGTATCAAATGGACTGAAGTAAACAATTAATACACTTTCCTACACAATAGTTTCTTTTATAATTCATTTTTAAATAAAAAAATATTTTATTTTTAGATATTTTTCTGGTCAATGCATGTCAACTGAATGTTACGTGAACACAAAAGATATAAATTTGAATGAAACAAGAAGTCGGAAAGATAATTCAATATTTCTTACCTTTAGAGAGAGAAGCACAGCTGATGTTGTCATGTCTTGGTGAATATATAATACTTCGATTATTCATACATCGCTGCGATGCGAATTACAAATATGATCACCGCAATAAAAACCAACACCCACAAAAACAGAAGAAGAGTCATTGCTGTTTATAGTGCGCTTTGTCAATTGGTCACTTTTAATTCTCGTAGTTATTTGTCTTCGTGTTTATTTGCTTACGATGATCGACGTCCTCATTGCAATAGGTCCTTCATGAGGTGAGGTTTTACTGCAAAATAAAATAAGAAAGTTATTAAGTTAAACTAAATATGGTTAAATTGGCAGTTGGGGAAATCTCTAGAAGACTATTTCCGGTCATATTCAACAATTCAAGTGGTAAACACTTGTTAGTTTTAACTTGTTATTTTGTTGTGCAAATTACACAACAATTATAAAAAATCATATACAAAGAAATTACAGACATATTTGAATAAAAACCTTCAAACAATGCTAGGAACGTAAATAGTGTTGATAAAAAAAAACAAGTTCGAAACTCGATCATATTATCTGAGATGGGTCAATTTCCATTTTAAACAATAAAATTTACCAAGGCATGCCGAAAATTGCCGAAAATTGTATACCACTCCGAAAAAATATAGCATCAGTAGGCCTTAAGGGGATCCGGAGTTTGTATCTTACATATGTTAAATTAGCTATACTAAGGTACATTTTTAAAAATAACCATACAAGCTAGAGCTCTAATTTTTCCCCACTGGTTTTAGAATTTAATTGTTTACACTTTAAGTTTGACAAAAAATATTGTATTTTATTTGGCTTAATGAAATATTATTTTCCCTTTCCATTATTTGTAATTCAAATTTATGTGTAAATGTGTTTGTGTGTTGTTTTTATTGTTGTAACTGCAATAGCTTATAATAATGTGCTAAATTAATATCCTGTTTAATTAATTTATTGTATTTTACCTGCCCAGAGGGCAGGAAGGCTAATGCAGGGCAAGTTGGCCCTCTGTAGCCTAACACAGTGATAACAGAGTTACAAATTAAACATTACATGAAAAACAACAAGAGAACATGACATTTATAAAGTTAGACAAATTGAAAGGCAAAAGGCGGATAGGGGTACTTGAATCGCGGTAGAGGTCTGAAGACTCGAGGACGCGAAACGAGGTCGTGAAGCTCATTCCTGCCCCTGCTTGAAGACGTTGCACGTAAGCCCCTGCGAGGGGTGTCGAGTCGAGCGCGGGATACCACCGACGCCGGTTTGGGCATACACGTCCTTCATTCCGCGTCATCGGAGGAAGCCGCGCGATCCCGGCGAAGGATTCTTCGCTCCAGCGAGAAGTATTGCTGGAGACATCCTCCAAAAGGGACGGGTGTCAGCGCCGGGCCGACGTTTCAAAGAGGGACGGATGAAAGTTTTATAAGTGTGCCGTGGAGTGCGGAAACTGCATCCAGAAAGTCGCCACGAAGCATCACGAGTAAATTTAGTCTCGACCGCGCACGGTTGATGACGTCACGGCAATGAGCACCCCAGTTCAGAATGTCTGTAAAGGTTACTCCAAGGTACTTGGCAGACCAAACTAGGGTACACCGTAGCGCCCCCAAAGTGAGATGGATGACGGAGTGGTCGTTGAGACATTTTCTGCGTTTGTGCCGGTGATCCTGTTTACTAATTATGTATCAAATAGACTAAAATAATCAAATACATTTCCCATTCCCCAACACTATGCTTTCATTGATAATTCATTTTTAAATACAAAATAACAATGGTTTATTTTGCGAGATTTTGCTGGTCAATGCAATTCAATTGAATGTTAAGTGAACACACAAGATATCAATTTGAATCAAATAAGAGGTCGGAAAGATAATTCAATATTTCTTACCTTTACTTGATGAAGAGAGCAGTCATTCTTTGTGAATGTACAATACTTAGATTTTTGGTGGATCGCTGCGATTTCGAATTACTATTAAAAACCCCTTTTAAGAAAAGCAAAAAACCACAACAACAGTAGAAGAAGAATCATCGCTGTGTATCGTGTGTAAATATTTTTAATGATTACTTTGTCAATTGATCACTTTTAATTCTTGTATCTTCGTGTTTTGTTGGTCACGCTGTGTTCGACGCCCTTTTCTGCGATAGGCCCTTCATGAGGTTTCACTGCAAAAAAAAAATAAGAAAAAGTTATTAAATGGTTATATCAACAATTCAAGTGATACTAGTGGATATTTGTTGTGCCATTTTACAAAAAAAAATTAAAATTCGTTTTTAAAATACAAAATTACAGACATATTTGAAAAAAATTACCTTCGAACGATGCTAGAAAAAAAATTTGTTGATAAAAAAATTTGTTTTTTAAAATCAAATCAAATCTAAAAAGGGAATTATTTTTTAATAAAAACAATAAAATTCAATAATGCATGCCAAAAAAGGGAAAAAAAAATAGCTCCCCACTCCAAAAAAAAATAACATCAGTAACCCTTTTTAAAGGGACGTATTTTTTAACGTATTTTACAAATATTTTTTAAGGGTTCTTTTTTATTGGGACCATTAGGGCTCGGGAAAAGCGACCCCCCCCCCCCTCGAACTTTTTTTCACTATAGAGTTTTGTTCAAAAAAAAATAACGTTTAATTTAATCCACCTTTTTGCCCCCTTGGCAGCTGGGGCGTTTGCCTTCGGGGGTGCCCAAAAAGCCCAAAAGTTGGGGAAAACTTTGACCTTTATAACGGCCCAAAGTTTTTGAAAAAAACCCCAAAAATTCTTTTTAATTACATTTAACACATTATTTTTGATTTTTTAAAAAAAAAGCGATTGCATTTTTATAAAGGGGTCCCCCCAAAATTAAAAAAAAATCGTTTTTTACGGTTTTATACATTTTAAAACATGAAAGATTGGACATATAATCCGCATTTAAGCTTTATTTTACACATGAAATGAAAAAACCCACTGAATTTAAAAAATAAATTATGAAAAAAACAATTTCAAGGGCTGCCCAAAATGCGGGGTTTTATATAATTGCAATATAAAAACATTTTTTTTAAAGTGCAAAAAATGTGTTCATTTTATTTAAAACAGAAAAAACCTTTTTAAAGGGAATACGTTTTGGGTAGTGGGCTAGAAAAAAAATTAAAATTTTTTATAAAGGTTTGCCCAAAAATTTTTGATTAAAAATAACGGGAAAATTTGAGAAAAAAACCCCCCCCCCCCAAAAAAATCGGGCAAAAATCAATGTTTTGGGTTGGCCAGTTAAACCCGAATTTATATTAAAACCTAAAAAATATAATGATGTGCTTTTTTAATACGGGGTTTGGCCAAAAAAAGTGTGTTGTTTTTCTTGTAAAGAATTTTTTGGAAAGGTAAAACCCGGGTTTCATAATTACCGCCCAGGTAAAAAAGGAAGCGACCCCCCGGGGGCCCCCCCCGAACAAATTTTTCACTATACCAGTTTTTTCACAAAAAAAATCACGTTTAAAAAATCCACCTTTTTT
This sequence comes from Sweltsa coloradensis, assembly GCA_024449915.1. NCBI lineage: Eukaryota > Metazoa > Arthropoda > Insecta > Plecoptera > Chloroperlidae > Sweltsa > Sweltsa coloradensis. Next base: position 182,418 of record JAMZAV010001673.1, on the reverse strand, counting down.
TCCCAATTGGCAGCTGGGGCTTTGGAAACCGGCAGGGGTTTTAAAAAAGTAGCTTAATGTTTTTTTTTTAATATTGCCGTATTTTCTCTTCTTTCTTTTTTAAAATTTTTAAATATCTTTCAAAATAAAAATCACAAAATAATTCCCACATTTTTTCCCCTGCCCCGAACCTTTTATCTACAAAAATTTTTTTCTCATATGTGAGAAAACACACACCCCAAAAGTATAAAAGAAGGGAATGTATTGAATTTTAAAATGTTTTGGAATCAATGTGTATGTAATTTTTTGCCCCTAATAATCATTTCTAAAAGTCTTCAGAAGTGCTTTTTTACCGGCCCATATTAAATTTCACATGTACATACAGACAACATACCGATAGGTACAGTATTACGGAATCCCCTGTATAGTAATAATAATTATACACCCCAATTTTTTTTGGGTATTTCAACTAATTTTTTAATTTAGAACAGCTAATCTCTTTCTCATTCATCAAAATACCCCAAAAGAAAATAACCCTACTGACTTAGCAGGAATTGTATCACCTTCACATGCTATTGTGATGACCACAGGGTAACCAAAAAGTTTTTGGGTGAAGGGTGAAGCCATAAATACTGATTAGAGCTGCACGTACGGGCCCATAGCTAGAGGTTTTTTTATCTTTAAATTTTTTCGTTTGTTTTGTTTTACAAATTTGAAAAAAATAATTTTTGGTATAGAGAAAGTTTTTCCCCTTTGGCCCAGTTGTGATACTTTTCAGCTTACACAATGCCCCCAATAGGGGTTATAGGGGGCATATTTCAGCAGTCATAGCCAACTTTTGGATTACTTTGGGAAAAAAAATGATAGGTAGAACTGTATTCGTATTACCCAATTTTACACCGCTTTTGGGTTTTGTATATCTAAATTTTGGCAATTTAGGGGGGCTTCTTTTTCGGTGATTAATCAAGAGTTCAATTTTTTCGTTATTACGAGAATTTTTATTTGGGATTACTAATGGGCAATGATGCCCCTATCAGGCCAAAAAGTAAATCAAGGGGTCTAGTTATTGACTACACCCATCCCTTTATTTACTTCTGTTGAGGGTGTACGTGTCAAGAGGATAAGAAAAGAGCTACTTTTTTTCATATAAAACCATTTCAAAAACTCTCCGGGAAAAGGTTTTTTTCTGCCCTATAGTGGCCTAAAGCTTTTGAAACCCATCTATTTTGACAAGGGTTTCCCCGTGCATACTATAAACAGGGTTGAATGTGAAAAAAAAATTTTTGCGTCCCTAAATTTGTTTTTAAAAATATACTCAAATGTACATTTAAAAAAAAAAGAAAAAAGCTGGCATATTTTTTACTGGAGATTTTGGGGCAACCCTTTTGGGAAAAATAACGAAAATAGTAAAAAAACCCCAAAAAAATGATAAAAAAACATTTTTACCGTTTCAACCCCCGGGGGTGCATGCGGTTTTTGGGGGTTTAAACCCTTTAAAAAGTATGCATAATTATTGTTGATCAACTTGCAACACACGAAATATTCAAACATTTTAATATAATAGAGGGGTTTTAGATTCAAAACCAGCATCTCCCTTTGACTTTTAATAGCTATTTGTTTTCATTGAAAATAAACTAATAGTCAAGTTTCAAAACAAGGCCATATCCATAGATAACATACCTTCCCAAAATCCAATGATATCCCCAAAGAAAAATCAGACATCAATTTCAAAACAGTATATCACAGGCAGTGTTTTCCAATTTCGGAAATTCCCAAAATAAATATGTCTGTTTTGCTTCTAACCCCCAAATTGTAATTTCCACACGAACTCCAAAAAAATTAGAGTCCCAGTTACCAAATGACAAATTTGCATTCGTGGGAAAGCATATAGTTTCAGCTTAAGAGCATACCCTTTTTTAGTTCGAGGGGGAGATTTACATACAGATTAAGAAGCTGCTATTTTTGCATAACATCTAATTTTTTGGACAACCCTATATTACCATAAACAAATCCGAAATTTGTTGTTTTGGGTTCATCTGCACAATGTTAGGTTGTGCAAAAAAAATTATGAAATGCAGATAAATTTTCCCTAGGAAAAATAAATGAACATATGTTTGCATATGAGACTTGGACACCCCATCGCTAACCCCCCAGATTTTTAACTGACAAACATGCATGCAAGAGAAGAACTATTTTCAGCGTGGAAAACCCACACTGTTATAAGTTCGAGGGGTTTATACGTACAGATGAAAGAATGGCCGCCACAAGTTTCATATATTTTGTGATTTTTTGGGGAAAACCCCTGTGTATACTTTAGCGAATCAGAGGTTTTTTATGTTTTGACATCAGTAGATGTTAGGTCTTGCAATCAAATTATAAAATGAAGATAATTTTGCATTAGAAAAAATTTTTTAAAAACAAATTTTTTGCATAGTGCTTTGGAACCCTCCCCGTCTAAACCCCCCCAGTCCCAATTGGCAAAAAAGGGGCAAAATGAAAAGAACGTTTAAATTTTTCCTTTAAGAAAACTATGTAGCATTATTTCGAGGGGGGGGGGGGGGGTTTTAAGAGCCCCTAAGGGTATATATGTGAGATCTCATACCAGTATGAAAGATATTTATTTGTAGATTTTGGCACTATTTTTAGAAGAAAAATGTAATTTTGGTTCTTTTACGTTTAAAGAAAGCAACATGCAAAAAGAAATGGAACAATTGCTAGAAATATTTTAATTTTAAAAAAAATTACATGATTTTTTATACAAGACATGGTAATTCTGACTTAAGGGGTATCAACAAATTTTTATTGAAGTTTTTGGTAAGGTTTTATAATTAGGAAGTGTTTGATGGGCGTCTTTAGCGTAATTTTAAAATTATAATAATAAAAATGTGTATTTTTCCTTTCATTTATAATTAGTTTTCGTTGTATGTTCTACTTTGTTTTCATTTATTATGACATCACCCATGATTGATAAAGTAAAAAAATGAATAAAAATTTTTAGCCGGATGTACTTTTCCCATTGAACTTGTTTTTAAATCGGGATCGCGTATAGGCCTACTGTTAAAGTGCAAATTTTGTAATAGCCCTAAATTTGAATCTGAATATGTTTTCCCGAAACCAAAAATTGACGACTGTCCGCCCCCTTTAAAACCGAGCTTCCCAATTTTTACATTCAATAAAAGAATTTAAAAAATTTATTAAATTTTTGAATGAAATTCATTACAAATTTAACATTTACTACTTCTTAATTTTTTTAATTTTTATCATTTCACGCACACTAAAATACAAAAAATTAAGAATACAGCCACTAAGAAGACACTAAAAAGGGGCGAAAAAATCATTTTTCCTTTTCCATATGCGCACTTCCTTTAAAAGCGTAACAAAATTTTATTTTCAAATATTGCTTTCAAATTTAAAAAATTTATGCAAAAAATTTTCAAATTTAAAGATAATAACGACAAAAAAAATAAAATAGGTTATTTTTGCAATTTACAAATTGTATAAACTGGATAGTATAAATGGGATAAACATATCCCCTAAAAACCCCTGATGGGCGAAGAAAACAATTGTTTACAACACAGAAAAACACCCAAATCCCCCGCAATTCCCGGATGTTCGAAATTTCGGGAAAATTTATTAAAGGGTTTTTATTTTTTTTTAAATCATTAACATTAAAAAAAACAAATTTATAAAACAATATGCAACCAATTATTTAATTTGGATTGGAAAATCAATTTGAATTATAAATACCCTTCTGAAAATTTTTTGTAATCATTATTTTTTTACATGTTAGACAAAAAATAAAAAAACATTTAAACTAGAAAAAACAATAATCAAATAATTACCACAAGCGTTTTAGTTCTATCCTATTGCCAAAGGGAGTTGTATATACAGTGGGGGTACTAAAATCGTTATCGAGACTTTTTGGAGAAAGTGTAAAATACTCCCAATAAACTGCAAACACATAAAACCACCATTTGAGGGCTGTCTACTGGGTTTAAAGTGAAAAGATTTCCGACCACCCTTTCCCTCACTTGAAAGTATTTATTCCCCTAACGATCAAAACAATTATTTTAGTTTAAATTTTAAAAGAAAATTTGTTTCGCAGGGGGGGAATGTTTGGTTATTTTTTGTGAAGATGGGAACGCGTCGCCTACATCTGATGTCGACGACGATATTTCTTTAGAGCGGCACCCAACAGGTGGTGATAAACATTGCCGCCGACTCCGACCATGCGCAAATCACATCCAACGTTAAAAAAAACGTACCCTGGCCCCTTTTTGACCCGAATAAACTCAAAATTTAACCCTTCAATAAACATTTTGCGAAAAGAGGGAAGCTTAATAAGAAATAAGCACTTAATTAATTTCCCAAAATGTTCTTTATACCTGTTGATTCTGGCGCTGTCCGTGGGTGGAATCGTGTCCAGCTTGATTGAGCGGTGTTTCCTAATTAAATATGCCGGTCTCTAGTTGGTCATTGTACGCTGATGGTGAATGTGATAATTTATTATGAAATGATTATTATTATTTAATGAATTTTACCTGCCCATAAGGCAGGAAGGCTAATGTAGGGCACGTTTGGCCTTCTGTAGCCTGACACAGATTGCAGAGTTACAAATTTAGATAAATATACAACAAATACATCAAGAGAACATGAAATTTTAGTTTCCTTTGTAAATAAGTATTTAAACTGAATAGTATAGACGTTAAATAAATTATTAAATAAATAAATTTCAAAAACAAATATAAACTTCCATGTACTTCTTAATATGGACATACTCAACGCAAATATTTGAAAATATTTGTCCGTAGTCGCGTGCTTGGAAAATTCTCCATATTTCTGTAGTTACCCACATAATTTTTCAGTTGTACAATAGTCAACAAGCAAATAAATAAAAAACTTTCCCTGGATTACTTTCAATATAGGCTTGAATAAAAAATAATACAATTATATGAAAGATTATTTTAAAGAACATTTGTTTCGCTTACCGGTAGCGGTGCTTCGCCTATGATTCTCAGACGTCGTTCTTTTCTAAAAAGTAATTGGGTAATCATAAAAAAACACTGAATAATACAAGTTAAAACGAGTAATATTATAATAAATAGAAGAACGCACACAGCAATAAGTGATTGAAATAGGGTAAGACTTAAAGGCATATTTTGCCAATTTCCAGTAAAAATTATAATAATTTGATAATAAACATAAATCACACGAGTTCAATGTTTTTAAGATTTATTTGTACGTGTCTACCCAGAACAAAAATTGGTATTATTTTTCGTAATTGAATAATAATAAAATAAAAAAATCTTATTGAACGTTTTTTGGTAATTAATTATTTCCTTTAGATTTTATTTTTTGCGTAAATCACAATTAGTTTTCCTGGAATCCTTACTACGTGTCGTGTTGTATCTAGTGGCACAAGTCCGCCTGTCGACGTCGGGAGCTGACACTAATATGGCGTGAGTCACTCGCGACTGTCACTACACTACCGCGCAGTCTTGCCGGCGAGCTCTCATACGGCGCTCGAGCAATCGAAGATTTAGTTAGACAATGCGTGGGGGGTGCTGCAGCAGTGATTAGTAACGGATTTAATGATTTATTCTGCTTGACGTCTCATATTAATACACAAAACAAAAACTCATGCCTTATGCGAGATTCAGCTTTTTTCTTTTCGTTTTTTTCTTTTTTGATGTTTTTTTCCTTTCTTTTCTTTTTTTCTTTTTTTCCTCACCCCTTTTTATATTTGATTCATTAATAAATTGCATTTAATAAAATGTTTGCATTTGTTACCAAAAAGTTGAGTTTTAATGCATTGTTGTTGTACTATTACAATTTCAAATATTTAACTTAATAACTAAATAAGTTTTAATTAGAGTCTACCCACTCAGTTATATATAACTGATTTTCAGTGGGGGACAGTATTAATCAAAGCGACCAAGCCAACCTTGTAGGCCCCTACGAAATCGACGAGTGAGCGATAACCAATCAAAGATCGATATTTTTAATAGGAAATACGTTTAGCAAACAGTGGTATGGACAATGCGATCACACGCGGATCAACGCCAGAATCAACAAGGCTGATTCAGAACAACTTTGAATTTATTATGTGCTTCGTTGCTAGGACGGCTCCAAAGTCACCGTTTACAAATTCCTAAGACAAGTACTGATGGACATAAGTCCAAATCAGAAGTTAAAAAACTTCTGACTGTCGCGGGAATCGAATCCTGGACTTTCTGCATTAGAAGCAGGTACGCTAACCACAAGACAAACGAGCCACACTAGTACGCTATATAAATATACGCAACTGTAGTTCATTGTTGTGTCTGCATCTTTGTAATTAGATTTATTTCATTGTCCTCTGTAAATCAGTTTTTTAACTGAATAATACGGAAATAAATAAATGATTAAATAAATAAATAAATAAATAAATAAAAATAAATAAATAAATAAATAAAAATAAAAAATAAATAATATATATTTTTTATATATAAAAATAAAAAATAAACCCACTTCCTCGTTTATTTAGTGTTCATGATTTTTTGTGCTAAATCGGTGAATACGTAGTTTATAGTTTATTGGTCAATTAAAACAATATGAGTTACATATTTGTATCAGGTGACAGATACAATGAACATTGGCCCTATTTTCGAGAAATCTACCATATGCAAACATTAATAAAAAATGGTTTTCCCTTATATATTGAGAATAAGTTTAAAAAATTAATTGAATTCACTATCTTTACTATTTGCAGATGATGTTAAAATATTCAAGGTAATTAGGAGCTTGTTGGATTGTGTTAGACTTCAAGCGGACCTAAGCGTCCTTAGCAAGTGGTGTGGCAAGTGGCGCCTGAATCGAAACATAGCAAAGTGTCAAATCATATCCTTTACAACAACAAAAATCACTAAACTTTCGATTTCAATTACAGCGTGGCCAATTTACCATTAACAAGTGATGTTCAAAGTGAAGGATCTTAGTGTGACTATATTATCATCTTGTTGTTTCAACGATCATATAACCACAATTGTAAATAAATCTTTCCGTATGTTAGATTTTATCAAGCGAAATTGCTCCACATTCTCAAATTCGACACTTTGTCATGTTTACAAGGCACTTATAAGACCTAATGAATGGATTTTGCTTAACGTCTCATATTTATTCAACTTGGCTAATCGAGACGAGGGAGGGACGTAAGGGATGACGCGGGGGGACAAGGGGTGGACAGGCCTGTGCTGGTCAGAACCAGCCACAAGCGTATGGGGAGGGCAGGGGTTCCCCCACGTCGTGGTCGTCTCCGTCTGTGTCATCATCCGTCCGTGTTGTCATTGTCGTCGACGTCGGGGAGGTAGTCAAAGGGAAGGGGAAAGTTCCCCGACGACGACCCAGAGCTCGCCATTAGTTTCAGGGAGAAAAACTCCCCTAATCACGGGCCAAACCACGAGAAGGTTGCGAGTTGGAATTTGATGTTGAATATGCCTGTTCGATATGGAACCCTCACTACATAACATGGGTGAACAACATTGAGTGTCTGCAAAAGAAATTTGTTAAATGGCTTTGTGTTCGAAATGGGCGTGATTACCACAGAGATGATTACCCATCACTTTGTAATCAGTTCAATCTACAAACCCTCGAATGAAGAAAGCAAGCAACTGATGTGATTCTGTTAAAAAATATTGTTAACCACTCCATCGATTGCGACAGCCTTCTATACAAAATTAACTTTAATGTCCCCGTTCGTAGGTCTAGACACACTAACCACTTCAAAACACGCAAGAGCAGAACAAACCTATCTTAATTTTCAGTAATCAACAGAATTCAAGAAACATATAATGACATCTAAATCTATTCCACTAAAATAATCAGAGATCGCATTTTCATGCTAAGTAATCACCAACATAACTTGTTATGCTCATAACTAGTCGTCCGGTCTTCACTGTATATTAATGCTAAAGTGTAACATTTTTTAAAATATAAACCTAATATTTTTATTTGTCTATGTGTGAAAAGTGAATTTGGATTTGCAATATTGTTCTACTTCAATCGCACTTACCTACATGTTATATCTGTATTGTTCTATTCTGTATTATCCTTGTCCTATTGTATTTGCCATTGTGGTACGTAGTACTGTTGCAAATAAATACAACAAAACAAAAACAATCAAAACAAAACGAACACTTCAATTTCACTGACCCTGAGAAATATAGCTCGAGTGTTTTTTTTTTTTTTTTAGTTTGTTCGCTCTCTACCGGGCAAACGGCATATGCGATCTTGACGAAAATTGAAGGGGATGCTTGAAATCTCTGAACTTAGATCCGCTAAGTTTTTGGGTACAATCGAAGAAATATTTCTCATGGATATTGTACTTTTACGATTTTTTTCGATTTTTAATGCGATATTTTCGTGATATTTGGGCCGCGACCGGACAAAGCTACTCCGATCTTGATGAAACTAGGAACGTTTGAAACCACTTAACTTAGATATGTTATGATTTAAGGGACAATCGAAGAAATATTTCTCAGAGAAATCGTTCTTTTAGGGCAACGTTAATCAACCATAAAAGCTCATCCATCAACGCGACTAGAAAAACGTTAGCGAAACGAACTAGTGTCTTCTTACTTTTTTTGCGTCTAGATCTAATTTTCCCAAAAAGTATTATTTGTTATTTCCCTTTAGAAGTTCCAAGACCCCCGACATTTCCGGGTTTGGTGTAAAGAAAAAATATATATGTAAAATCGTAAATTTGAAAAAGGGTAATATGCTAAATGTTCAATATTTGGATGAGCGTAGCGAAGACTTTTTGTCTGTCTGTCTCTACCGTGAAAACGGCTGAACCGATCTTGATGAAATTTAAAATGGACCTTTGAAATAATTGAACTTGGACCTGCCACGTTTATGTGTATAATCAAAGAAATATTTTGTAATGAATATCGTTCTTTTAAGAATGGTTTCCATTTTAGTACGATATTTTCATGATATTTCGCCCGGTACCGGGCAAACGGCAACCCTGATCAGGATTTACTTTATGGGAATGTTCGAAATCACTGAGCTTAAATATGTTACGATTTTGAATATAATCTAAAACAATATTTCTCATAAAATTCGTACTTTTAGTTTAGGTTGAGGACGACTTTTATTACCTCGGTGCCCCGCACCTTTCTGCGGCTAGCACAACGAAGTACTTGTCGGTTCTCTGCCTCTCTCTGACTCGCAGGCTTATTACCTCGCCGCCCCGCACCTTTCTGCGGCTGGCACAACGAGGCGCGTGTCGGTTCTCTGTCTCTCTCTGACTCGCAGGCTTTATTACCTCGCCGCCACGCACCTTTCTGCGGCTGACACAACGAGGCGCGTATCGGTTCTCTGTCTCTGACTCGCAGGCTTAATAACCTCGCCGCCCCGCACCTTTCTGCGGCTGGCACAACGAGGCGCGTGTCGGTTCTCTGTCTCTCTCTGACTTTCAGGCTTTATTACTTCGCCGCCCCGCACCTTTCTGCGGCTGGCACAACGAGCGCGTGTCGGTTCTCTGTCTCTCTCTGACTCGCAGGCTTTATTACCTCGCCGCCCCGCACCTTTCTGCGGCTGGCACAACGAGGCGCGTGTCGGTTCTCTGTCTCTGACTCGCAGGCTTTATTACCTCGCCGCCCCGCACCTTTCTGCGGCTGGCACAACGAGGCGCGTGTCGGTTCTCTGTCTCTCTCTGACTCGCAGGCTTTATTACCTCGCCGCCCCGCACCTTTCTGCGGCTGGCACTACGAGGCGCGTGTCGGTTCTCGGTCTCTGACTCGCAGGCATGCATGTGGTCGTCTTACCTAGAGCCCTCGGACATCCCTTCACAAAAATGTCCTTAATCTATCACCTAAATAGGGGCATGCACTGCACCCTGGGCAGGTTTCCCACGATTTTAAATATAAATTTTATATCTAAAGGAAGTACCAAGCGTATGTACCCTTCTTCATATACGCACTCTAGATACACAATCATCACTGTTCCCCATGACTGAAAACATGACAAAATAAAGTAACATGCTCAAAACAATGGTTGCAATAAATTATTGCTAAGCTTTGCAAGGGTGAAGTCACGGGGCAAAGTACCCGAGTGCGTGAATGTAGATAAGAACATACTCTTGTCCCTTCTCAATGGTTTTGAGTTTCTGTGATTTGGCTGTTCTTTTATAAACTTGTGTGGTGTGAAGTTTTTCAAATTTCCTATGTATTCCAACATTATGTTTTTTCTACCAAGTCACTTTTATATCTTCCAAATGAAAGGTGACCTGTAATCTTTAACTCTAGGTATAACCACGTATTTGTGTTTTCGTGGAACGACTGATGCGTTGTTATAGCAACTCGCCCTCAATCATGCCATGGTAACCGAACATCGACCGTGTTTGAAGGACGCTTGTGAAGCTGTAGGACTTACCGATTCTCAGTATTCGGTTACCAAAAGTTAATTAAATCTTAAATGAGCGTCAGACTTGGTTCTGAATAGAGATAAATATCGTATTTCCACGGCGGTCTGATGTCATAATACCCACGCAAGACGACTGCAAAGATAGATGAATCAACTATAGGTAAGAGACTATCCAAAATATAGGGAGCGAAAAAGAGAAAAATATGAATAGATTCAAAGTGTATCGTATCATGTCAACCACTTGGTCTTCAACATTCGAACACAGACCTCCGTTTGGTAGTGTGAAAATGATTTTTTTTTAAATTTTCTTTGATCAGTTGGAAACAAACTACTGCCTTCATGATAGATATTAGTGAGAAGGAGACCAACCCAGATTTTATTTTTTATTCTTAATTCAAATTTTTAAAATGTGATATTTGTGTGACATGAAGAAAGCAATGGGTTGCATTCCAATACAAACAGTTAAAGCTGCATTTTATAAATTAGCTTTAACTTTATCTCCAATTATCTAGGGGAAAGGAAATGTGTGGTTCGGTCCACTAACCCCACTAACATAGGGTTAAATATTATTGGATGAGCGAAGCGAAGACTTCAATTTCACCGACCCCCCAAAAAATTTAGCTCGGGTGTTTTTTTTTTTTTTTCTCTCTCCGTTTTTCTGTCTGTTTGTTCGCTCTCTACCGGGCAAACGGCATATACGATCTTGATGAAAATTTGACAGGACCTTCGAAATCTCTGAACTTAGACTTGCTACGTTTTTGGGTACAATCAAAGAAATATTTCTCATGAATATCGTACTTTTACGATTTTTTTTCGATTTTTAGTGCGATTTTTTCGTGACATTTGGGCCGATTCTGACTAAACGGGTGGGGCTACAACGTTCATATTTCACATGCACATTAAGGTAATGGTGATGTATTGACGTTTGAAAGAAAAAGTTGAAAAAGTTAGCCAGAATCTATAGAAATAAAGGTTTTAATTTGAGTTTTTTGAGGTGTTAAATATTAAAACCTTTATTGCTATAGATTCTTGCTAACTTTTTCAACTTTTTCTTTCAAAAGTCAATACATCACCCTTACCTTAATGTCCATGTAAAATATGAACGTTGTAGCCCCACCCGTTTGGTCAGAATCCGCCCAAATGGCACGAAAATATAGATTTTAGATCTTTCTCACAGCCTTGTATGAAAACTTCACAGGAGATTTTATACCTTACTCACAGCCTTTTACAAACAATCAAAGATCCAACAGACCTAATGATTACTTTGTATGGGACGTTTTGAAATGTTTTTATTATTATTTGAAATTATATAATTAAAAAGCTCATCCATCAACGCGACTAAAAAAAGCGTTTGCGAAGCTTCCTAGTAAATATTATAACACAAGGTCGACCTACACCAACTCACTCTCACAAGCACTCAATATCAGGCTGAGAATCTGTTAGAATTTATGAAATGACATTGATTATATATTTTAGGAGATACGACGCATTCGATATTATAAATTAGTAATTAATTATTAAATTAACACTTACAAATATTTCTGAAACTTCTCCGAACCTAGCAAATCAAGAATCTTAATTATATTATAGAAGAAGTTAATAAGTTATAACTTATTTATCTCGGCACCTGCTTGCTTACACCGACAGGTTACGTCTCAAAATAATTTAATTGAAATCAAGTAAGAGAGTGGAGGAGGAGTCAACAGTCTCACTAAGATATTATAGGCGACAAGTGTGTTCATTCAAAGGGCTTCTCATTAAGAACTGATGCCCCACTTCAAGTTATGTTAAGCAAATGTAGACTGCCTAGCTGCTCATCAGAGAAATGCAGTATATTTACGTAGGCTATAAAGGTACAGACTTTTTTATGTTCTAGACAACATTTGGCTTAACCTCCATTTCAATAAATTTTTCTTATTCAATGTTGCCAGCTACCTGATTATCTAAATGGTACACCCCTGCCTGGAAATTTAAATATGTAATTTCGATTTTTTATTTTTTATTTTTATCACGGCTGCAGCACACATCGAAATAAAAACCTATTATGGTTTATAGTTTTCTCATTAAAGGGGTTTTCAACCGCTTAACTCAAAAAATATATTTCATTCAGGCTAGCAAGTTATGAATTTCGAAATTAACAGAAAAATTATTGGGTCCACCATTAAAGGCCGATGCACAATTGCCCGGTAACGAGAACGGGAACGAGAACGAGAACGGGAAGACGCTAACGTTAAGAGCTTCGATGCACAACAGCCAGTGAAGCAAGCCGACGGGAACAAATCAAATAATAAGTGTGTTAATTATATTTTGTTATTTTGTTATTCCGCTCATGTTTATTTAATTTATTTCGCATATTACTCGCGTATAAACCATCAATCAGCTGATAAAATAGTGTCAGGCCGTGGACATCTTGATTCTGATTGGTTCCGGTAAGGTACTGGACGGGAACGTTACGGAAAGTTAAAACTTGGTGATGTTCCCGTTGTCGTTGCCGGGATACGGGAACGACCGGCAACGGGAAGCTCTATTGTGCATCGTGTCGTAAGTTAACGTGTGATTTAACTTTCTTCTCGTTATCGTTCTCGTTCTCGTTCTCGTTACCGGGCAATTGTGCACCGGCCTTTACCCCCAAAAATTATCAAACTTGGTATTTTTCGAGCAAGATCCCATCGGCAAAAATCTCTCATAAGAAATAACATGGGGACGATCTTTATGCCCCGTGACCAAAAAAAAATATTGGCCATTACTGACGTACTCTACAGCCTTTTCTAAAAAATCCTCTATATTTTGTTTTGTAATTTGGGCACAAGTGATTCAGTCAAAATATGCAGATTACCAAGAAGGGGTGTGATTTTGGAATGCATATTTTTGTGTGTTTGAGAATATATTTGTGCCCAGTTTCAAGACACGATGTTACAATGGGCCATTTTAGATCGGTATGATGCTCTAGTATCTATGTCGAACAAAAAAGAAGGCTATTCCACCGCGTTTTTCTATTTTCCAAAATATGCTACTAAGTCAAAATATAGTGAATGGCTTTGAAACATGGCTATTTTAGAAAATCAAAAACATTTTTTTCAATTTTTTCTGATCCGGTACACGGCCAATATAGCCACCTCAAAATAATTTCCAACTTCAATTCGCCAAGGCACACCATTCAACGTAGGGTGTTGTGTTTTTGTGACATTAATTTTCAACTGTTTTTCTATGGACTGACTGAGAGAAAACAGATTTATTTTAACAATTGTCTTTCCCGTGATTTTTTTCGTTTTGCGGTATTTTTTACCGATTTGTACCGCCAAACGAAAAAATTCGCAGGAAAGACAATTGTGAAAATAAATCTGTTTTCTCTCAGTCAGTCCATAGAAAAACAGTTGAAAATTAATGTCTCAAAAACACAACACCCTACGTTGAATGGTGTGCCTTGGCGAATTGAAGTTGAAAATTATTTTGAGGTGGCGATATTGGCCGTGTACCGGATCAGAAAAATTTGAAAAAAATATTTTTGATTTTCTAAAATAGCCAGGTTTGAAAGCCATTAACTATGTTTTGACTTGGTGGCATATTTTGGAAAATAGAAAAACGCGGTGGAATAATAAATTTCTCAAAACGCCAATTCTCGCTATTTTCTGGATCAATTTTTTTTTAATTCTTATAAAATCACAGTTACAAGAAAACATTTTTTAAACAATCATTTTATTGTAGTATTGTGCTATAGATTATGTGGTAAAAATAATTTTGGGTTAATAGCCCCTTTAATACAAATTTTTTAATACTAAATGCATACCCGATGAATCGTATATAAAACTGATACCAGTTATAAAATTGTTCTTTGTAAATCAGTTTTTAACTGAATAGGATAGACGTAAAATAAATCCCCACATATACTTAAATTTGTAAAAAACGGCAGCCAAGCTCTCCTTCAAAAGTTTTCGGCTGTTAATGGTGTGAGATATAGTATATATATATAAATAAATAAATAAATAAATAAATAAATATAACAATAAATAAATAAATAAATAAATAAATAAATAAATAAATAAATAAATAAATAAATGAACAAACAAATAAATACAAAATTGAGGGGGATTGTGGATAAAAGTTTAAAGGTTGTGGGAGCCTTGAGAGACGGGGAGTTGAGCACACAATAAACTATCTCACCAGCTCGAGTACCTAATAGAGAAGCTACATATTATGCAACAGATCGACAAAGACGATTACACAAGTCAATTAATAATACTTTCTTTCTATTGGTCAATTTTATCGTTGATAGTGGCGGTGCCGAGTATGTTTATGTCAAGTTTGAGTGACGCTAGGTGGCTAATGACTGGTTGGCTAATAGTAGCTAATTAATTATTTTGTATTCTAATTTTATTATGTTAAGAATGGGACAGCATCACTGCGGTGTATGGGCCACAAAGGCCTGCTTTCCTGTCTCATTATATTTTTTTTATCAAATGTTCAAATCTCAGAAAAAAAATATAATAATAATTATTTGCCGGTTTGTGGGAATAAGTTTGAGAAAACAAATTTTCACAAATGCTAGTCTCTTCCAGTCATCATTCACAAACTAGAATTTAATTGGATGACAAATTTAATGCCTCTACTTTCAGGGAGTTCTCTTCTAATTGCTAGCAGATGTTTGCGAGATGGACCTTGTCTCTCTCCTCGTCTTTTACGATAAGCAGAGCCATGCTCTGTGCCTAATATTCTACCCCGGGCCCAGACAGGGATTGTATTATTTTAAAAGGCACAGACAAAATAGGAAACTTGACAACAATTACCTACAATGTGTATTCAAATCGGTGTTGGCGCGAGCGTAACTTACATTAAACTCTTGAATTAGATCATACCAGGCCAACATGTGCAAACTATAACCTGGGGGACTATTTACTAAGTGACACTTTAGTGTAAATACTCACGCATCTTATGCAGCGATACAAACTTATAATCTGTGTATTGGCAACAATTACACCTTCAACATTTTTAATGCAGACTGTCAATTTTAAACAACTACATACAGCAAATATTAAGTCTTGTGGTTAGCGTATCTGCTTCCAATGCAGAAGGTCCAGGGTTCGCTTCCCGCTAAAGTCGGAAGTTTTTTAACTTCTGGTTTGGACTTAAGTCCATCAGTTCTTCATCATCTTAGGAGTTTGTAAACGGTGACTTCGGAGCCGTCCTAGCAACGAAGCACATAATAAATTCAGAGTTGTGCTGAATCGGCCTTGTTGATTCTGGCGTTGATCCGCGGGTGCTCGCACTGTCCATACCACTGATTGCTATATTTCCTATTAAAAATATCGATCTTTGTTTGGTTATCACTCACTCGTCGATTGCGTCGGGGCCTACAGGGTTGGCTTGGTCGCTTTGATTTAAAGTCCCCCACTGAAAATCAGTTATATAACTGAGTGGGTAGACTCTAAATAAAATTTATTTATTTTATTTATTTAATCGGCCTTGTTGATTCTGGCGTTGATTTGCGGGTGTTTGCACTGTCCATACCACTGATTGCTATATTTCCTATTAAAAATATCGATCTTTGGTTGGTTATCGCTCGCTCGTCGATTGCGTCGGGGCCTACAGGGTTGGCTTGGTCGCTTTGATTTAAAGTCCCCCACTGAAAATCAGTTATATAACTGAGTGGGTAGACTCTAAATAAAATTTATTTATTTTATTTATTTAATCGGCCTTGTTGATTCTGACGTTGATTTGCGGGTGTTCGCACTGTCCATACCACTGATTGCTATATTTCCTATTAAAAATATCGATCTTTGTTTGGTTATCACTCACTCGTCGATTGCGTCGGGGCCTACAGGGTTGGCTTGGTCGCTTTGATTTAAAGTCCCCCACTGAAAATCAGTTATATAACTGAGTGGGTAGACTCTAAATACAATTTATTTATTTATTATTTATTAGTTACTTTTTTATTTGGTATGATGAAAATTCGAGGTGGCAGTTTTCACTTGTTCTTCTCACTAAAGTTGTCGTTTCGCTCGACTAAATTGTCGTTGTCACTTTTTAGTAAATAGACCCCTAGGAATGATGCAGGCTGGTTATGTTTAAACCCGTTCTGAAAAGGACTTGAGTCTTGGAAGTTAGTTAGCAAATTGGACAGTAGTTTTACGGCTTCATTCGATTAAACCACGTCGGATTTAGCCGATAGATTAAAAAAAAATACTGTAGAAGGAACTGAGATGTTAAAAATACCTATGTCATCTTTGAGGTCAAAGATATTTCATCATCGGGCATGAAAGTTTTTCTTTAGGTTATAGAATGAGAGACGGAGGTCAATATTAATCCCTTCAGTAGAAACGTAGGCCTACTTCTTCTATATCAATATAATTTGATGCTGTGGTATATACACCGACAGTGTCGGTTCGAGACGACTGATTCGGGATGTCATTGGTTGAAATACCGTCGAGCGACTGGCTCTCTTTTTAGCATTTTACTAGGTTTCTCACAAACTGAAAAGAAACATAGCTTTTTTCGAATAAACAAAAAATATAAGAAATCGTCGAAAATAATGTTGATGTGTTTGCAAAACTTTATTAATATTTTGCACAACTGTGTGCTCGTTTGGCTTCGTGCGGTTGTATCAATAGCTGGCGAGATTGTTGTTCGCGAATGCGAACTATACCCACGCTCTCTACGTCAGAATTGTACAATATACCTACCCTCCTACTGGATCTGGATCCACAAAGGGGATGATTGAAAAGAGAACTCTGAGTTTTGGACTTTCTCACAAAATAAAACAAATTTTTATTCATGTCGACCCTTGGCTGGGCCTTATATTATGATAAGATTTTTGTTATGGGGAAACAATCGCGTTTTTCTATTTTCTCAAATATGCAACCAAGTCAAAATATAGTAAATGGCTTTGAAACCTGGATCTATAAGAAAATAATTTTTTTTTTTTTTCCTAATCGGGCACAAACAAATATCGTATCTAATGTGATATTAATTTTCCACCTGTGTTCTAGGAGCTGACTGAGAGAAAATTTTTTTTTTGCAATTGTCTTTCCTGCGAATTGTTTAATTTGACGGTATTTTGTACCGATTCGTACCGCTAAACGAAAAAATTCGCAGGAAAGACAATTTTAAGAAACTTTTTTTCTGTCAGTCAGCTTCTAGAACACAAGTTGAAAGTTAATGTCACAAAAACACAACTACCTACGTTGAATGGTGTGCTAGGGCGAACCAAAGTTTGAAATTTATTTGTAGAGGCGATATCTGCCGTGTGACCGATCAGAAAAAATTGAAAGAGCTTTGATTTTCTCGTAGAACCAAGTCTCAAAGTCATTCACAATATTTTGACTTAATTTCATACTTAAGAAAATAAAACGCAGTTGATTTTCCTTAAGTACACATAAACTTAAGCTGATATGAGCAGTTTTCATGTTTTTATAAATATCGTGTTTACCAAGTATGTCCATAATGAAACGCTACTTAAATTTTGAGAAGGATTTGTTGCCACCATCTTCTTCAATTCCTCTGTCTGATAATTTCTGATAATTAAATCAACGTTTTATTGATGACATATTTTGTTTTCTGATCAGGTTACCTGTCTGGCGGGAATAGATCATGAGACTTACGAGGTCAAAGATTCGTGAACTAGCTCTCTGAACATTGCTAAATAAGTAGATTGCTTTACGTTTCAATAAAATATGTGATATTTCCAACGTTATTGATTTAATTCAAAGAATATGTCAAATGTTCTTTCAAAAAAACAAATTTATTGGGTTTGAATATCAGATTTAACGAGTCGATAATATCATCTAACCAATTATTCCACGAACAACTGATTAACCTTATCTATATTAAATTTCTTGTTCGGAAAAACATCTTCAATTTTACTTTTTTAATATGAAAATATGAGAGACAATACAGTTTAATATATAACGATTCGAAAATAAGGGAATTACAAAAAAATTGCAATAACTCTGTGTTGGTTTCAGTTTCCAATCTTTTCTTTATTAAGAAAGTAAATTCGATATCAAAATCGTCATAGTTCTTTCTTTAGATAAAATAACTTTGATACATGGACTTTTTCGAAATTTGTTACAATAAATAAATTATATGTTTTGTCACAGCAATACAGGTTTAATCGCGTTTTTGGTAGAAGGTGCTGAGATTTTATATGTTATAACGCTAGCCCCAACTCCCTGACTGAAGCGTTCCCTATCATCTTGTTTCAAGGTCAATGTCACATGCACGTAGGAAAGGTGGAAGAGGAGGATTAATGAATGAATTCCCCCTTACTATTTCCTGTGCCCCTCCTCCTCTCCCCCCGACTTATAATGTTAAACACCAGTTCATCGTTCATCACCACGGCTATAACTTGAAAACCGGTTATTATCAAGTCTCTATTTGCAACGGATAATGCAATCCGCTTGTGCAAATTTAGTAGAGAAGGGAGGAGGGGCAACCCGGTACCGGAACGTAGCCTAAGCGTACTACATTCGAAAAGTACCAAGGCGACCAACGGCTTTACGTCCCACCCGAAAGGACGGTGTAACTTTGACAGTCATAAAGGTTCCTCCACTAACCCGGACTGCCGAGCAGACGTCGAGGAGAACGAAGCCGTTACACTAGCTCTCGAACCCTCCATCTGCTCTAACCAGCGGTATACGTGTGTTTCAGGGGAGAGCGGTCACCCACTCTACCCCTGACCACACCCGAAGGTTGCTTAACTTCGGTGTACGAGACCGGCTGGCTATGGCAGGGTGTGCTGACTTGTGTCAAGAATGCAATCCCCTGAATGTCGGAGGTTGCGTTCGCACACAGAAAAACAGAAACGCGATTCTGAAGAGGTAGCATCGATCTCAATGTGTTGCTAGGGAGACCGTTCAAGAGCGTTCTCCATTCCGCTTGACTTGTTCGCAACCCTAATTATATCTTGGCGTCCTCATTGTGACGTCAAAGATATTGTACAATACTAAAGAGGAGTTCTTGAAGCTAGTGCGGAAGCTTGTAGTACACCATACCTTTGTGTTTGTGTATTAAATATACACAAAGACCATACTCCATACCGACTTAAGCCGGTTTCCCATCCTGGCAAATGACATAGGGTCTTCTTACGCCTTTTTTATTTCGTGATAATATAATCTGTTGAACAATCGTCTCAAAGTGACAATTTTCCTTTCTCCATGCCAAAAATATTGTGTGAAATTTTCATTGTAAGAAATATTTGCACCAAGTGCCCGCGCTGCTAAAAAACAATGAACTGAACATGTTTTGTTCTGTTTTTTGTCTGTTAGAAAAATAAATTTAAATTTCTCGAACATTTTCATTTTTTCACTTAAGGCTCCATTTTTTCTTCCTAGTCCTCAAAGCCCTAACAAAATGTTTACTACGAGTAAGTGTTTGCCAAGTTTTTTTAGAATCAAACAGGATCGTATTTGAGAAAACGAGCCATATACGAGGCAGCCTCTCTATCCTTATTTACAATGGAGATAGAGAGCGTTGAACCGTTGATGGATGAGCTTTTTTGGTTGACTTCTGTCCAATGATTACTGTTTTGTGTCGTCAATGTTAAGGCTGTTCCACATTGTTTGTTTTTTAATTTTCTAAAATATGCAACCAAGTAAAAATAAAGCGAATGGAATTGATGCCTGTCACTATAAGAACATCAAAACAATTCTTGGAAATTTTTCTGATCGGAAACACGGCAAAATATTGCATCATCAATATAATTTCAAACTACAATTACATCTAACAAAGCGTTCAACGTAGATGGTTCTGTTTAAGTGAGATTAATGTTCATCTGTTTTTCGTGAGTTCATTTAGATTTTTTTCGAAATAATGCTTCCTGTTAATTTTTCCGTTTGGCGTTGTTAACTATCAAAACATATCAGGAAACTAAAAAAATTGTAGAACATACTATATAATGTGTTAAATCCCACTTTTTCTCTGTAATTAACTGAATAAAAACAGTTGAACATTAAGCTCACATAAACAGAACTATCTACGTTGAACGCTGTGCTGTATGTAGTTTCAGTTTGGAATTATATTGGTGGTGAGATATTTACCATGTGCCCGATCAGAAAAATTAAAAAAATCGTTTTAGTGTTTTTTAAGCGTCAGGTTTCAAATCCATTCACTATATTTTTACTTAGTTTTATATTTTAGAAAATATAACAAACAGGGTGGAACAGCCTTACATGTTTCATTACAGTACTTTACATGTTATGTAAGGACAAGAGCAAGAGTGAACCATATCTGCCTTCAACAATGCGCGGCGACCGACTCGCATAGCCAGCCGCGAAATAGTTGGGGCAGCGGGTTAAATTGTAAAGCGTTGCCCTAAAAGTACGATTTTTATGAGAAATATTTTTTCGATTGTACCCAAAACCATGATTAAGTTCTGTGATTTTTAACGATCCCATAAATTTTCATCAATAGCAGACAGAGTAGACGTTTGCTCGGTCATGGGCCAATTAACACAAAAATATAGCATTAGCCCTTTTATTCCCGAATTAATTTTGTCTTTATTAGGTAGTGTAAATCTTCAATAAAAATTCCAATTTTTTTTCTGAATTTTGGTATTTAAAAATCATTATCTTGATTTTTTAGCAATTTTTTGAATCTTAATTAATTTTTGGATTTTGATTACGATCTTTATTTTTGGGTAAAATTTAAATTTGAAATATATTTCTAAAACAATATTTTTTTATTTTTTTGCATATTTTAGATTTTGTGTATCTCAAACCAGTACTGAAGATTTATTATTTTTTCGGGACAAACAAACATTTTTCTGTTTTTAGCCTTTCTAGTACCTGTGTATTAACAACCTTCTGTCAAAAAGGCACTATTTGTCCCATTGAATTGGGAAAAAAATCTATATATTTTTGATATACCAATAAAAATGGGGGTTAACTAAAAAACCAAAATTTACCCGCAAATACTTTTTGAATTTTCCGTTGCCATATGGCTACACTGGGAACGAAAGGGTTAGATAGAAATAAAAAAAAAATCGTAAAAGTACGATTCGTGAGAAATATTTCTTTGATTGTACCAAAAAACTTCACAGGCCTAAAGTTCAGAGATTTCGAAGGTTCCCTCTAATTTTCATCCAGATCGCGTATGCCGTTTTCCTGGAAAAAATATATCAAAAGCATTCATTATTATCTGATTAATGCCAACCACAAAACGCGTGTCAATCGTACGTCATGTTCGGTTTTTATTGCGAGGTGTGACTCACGCCAAGACTCACAGAACGCGATGCTTTGATATCTAATTCTCATGTCGACTAGTGCTCGCGAATGGCGCGGCGCGAGCGATTAGCTTCACCGTGTTGCGAGGAAAACCTTTCAACATCATCATCCTTCAGTAATCCGCTTGTCCGCCTCCGTAATTCTATCAATGGCATTTCATTCTGCAAATTACGATTAATATCTCATTGTATGTTGGGGGTCCTGAGGCTAGCGTGGAGACTACTGTGACAAGCGCTTGGGTTCTGCCTTTTCCGGATTAACAGTTAATAACATAATATGTTATAACAAAAAAATGATAATGTTAATAATGATAATAATAATATAATAGTAGGTTTTTAAGCATAAGCCGCTTTGAGGATGTGACAGATCATGCAACATATCACTGGATGGAATGTGTCCTGAGAGGCCCGATGTGTGTGACGATCCTTGGTGGCCCAGAGGGTGCAAGCTCGAGGGGAGAGTTGGCGCCAACACATGTGTGTGTAGGGCAGGCAGTCTCTTGCGAGCAGCCTCCAGGTTACGACCTGTAGTGCTTTCATAGTCCTATTATTATTTGTATTGTGTAGTGAGACTTTGTAGTCTAATAAATTCATATTATCTCCGGATAATTGAGTCTAGTATTATATTAACCCTTCTTATCCCCTGCCAGGCGTGTGAGAGGGTATATTTGGCCCCACGTTGGGCGCCCCCCCCCTCGAGCTTGCACCCTCTGGGCCACCCAAGGATCGTCAAACACATCCGCGCTCTCAGGACACATTCCATCCAGTGACATGTTGCATGATCTGTCACAAGGATGATATTATGGATGTCAACAGTCACAAAAAATAGCAATTTAATGAAGGTGTGTCTTGTGTCTCGAAAGCTCAATTGGTAGAGCTATGGCGCGTTAAGCTAGATATATACGGGGTATACGTTTATGACAATTGCTATCATTCACTTCTAATAAAAATAATAATAAAATATGTTATACTTCATGCAAATTATTATAATGGATCTCAACGTTAAAATCAATGTACACGCGAAGGTTAATTTTGTTAAACATATAAAATACGAATTGAAATCCATGTTTTAGATTTAGTTTTTTTCTTTCTGAACTATGTCTCGCAATGAATTTTCGATTTACTTCTTTGTAACCGAGTGCAGATATCCATAAAAAAGTTAATTGTTAATATCAATCCAATATTTGGTAAAGTGTTGCTAATTGTCCAGTATTTCATCATCAATATCTGAGGGAGTGCAATTTAGTTGAGCCAATTTTAGCGACTCCTCTCAAAAGACAGTCACTTAGTTAATTGCTAATTCATATTGGAAATGAAGTAAAGGCGATTAGGTGAAGCGCTTCGGGCAAAGCTGTTAAATCATTTCAGTAAAATCGAAACATATACGAGCTAAAATGTTCAAACAACATTCGTTCTGGCAGGAAAGAAAGAGAGGGAGCTGGTGGGGAGGTAGGAGTGGGTAGTGGGAGTGGGAGTGGGAGTGGGAGTGGGAGTGGGAGTGGGAGTGGGAGTGGGAGTGGGAGTGGGAGTGGGAGTGGGAGTGGGAGTGGGAGTGGGAGTGGGAGTGGGAGTGGGAGTGGGAGTGGGAGTGGGAGTGGGAGTGGGAGTGGGAGTGGGGGTGGGAGTGGGAGTGGGATAGGAGGAGGGGAGGGGGGTAAGGGTGGAGGAGGGAGAGGGGGAAGTCGCAGAATGTAAATTCTAGACTTTTAGTTAACATTTATATTATTATTCTTCCTCTTTTTAGTATTCATAAGACAGATATTTTTAAAGTTACAGCTAAGCAATACAAATTTAAATGTATCATGAAAAACCTTTCAGGGTGCAATGCTGGTGTCTAAA
The DNA here is from genome assembly GCA_024449915.1 of Sweltsa coloradensis. Lineage (NCBI taxonomy): Eukaryota > Metazoa > Arthropoda > Insecta > Plecoptera > Chloroperlidae > Sweltsa > Sweltsa coloradensis. The sequence continues at coordinate 158,981 of JAMZAV010001673.1, read as the reverse complement.
TGGGTATTTTAGTGTAAGATAATTGCGAAGGGATGTCTGAGATCTGGTTGAGAGGACTTAATCGCTTGCATGCGCATTCACTACTGACGACAACATCGGAAAAACTTTCAGGCAGGATTGCCGGTGGGCGGTGGCGGGATTCGAACTCGGGAATTGTATCGCCCTCTTACCGATATTTTAAAAGTCAAATGAAGATGACTGAAACCTTAGCTCAATGAAGGATTGTCTTTAGTTTAACAGGAAATTTTTGTTTCTATTTTTTGAGGTTGGGACGTAACGTCCTTGTCGGACATTATTTTGCAATTTTTTACACAAAAGTGGTAACACTGAGCCAGGAGCTACACTTAATTTCGAATGAAGATGTTTTAAATATTGTTTCTACACATAAAATACCTCCCACCTCCTTATAAGGAAATACGTTTGTCTGAAATATCGACCAAAGTACTTTTTTTTCGTCCGCCGGTACAAAATTCTTATTTGAACCGTCTGCAAAAAAAATCGTACATCGAACGTTATTTCAGCAAATCGTTTTTCCTTATAAAGAGGTGGAAGGCAATGATGGGTATAGAAACAATATTTAAAAAATCGTCGATCGAAATAATTAAAAGTAGCATCTGGCTCAGTGTTTCCACTTTTGTCCCAAAATCTACATATATAATGACGACGTCCCGCCCTCCCACAAAAAAATATTTTCCTGTTAATTTTAAAGACTCTTGTTGATAGCTCATACTGCAGTCATTTTCCTTTGGTTTCGAAATATCGTTTAGAGGGCAAAATATCGTTTTAAAGCATAAAAGGCAAGAATAATTATGTGGGCCGGAAAAGTGAACCGACCCTTAGGGTGAACATCTTTGAAATTCTTGTTTTGAAATATTATGTGGGTAACATTTTGGTGCAACATTTTATTAAATTGGACTCAAATTGGCAATGTTATCCTCATTTTAGTCAATGTTTACAAAAAATTAAGTTATAAATTATAAGTAAATACCAAAGTTTGGCATCCCGTGCAAACGGTCATAAACTATTTTACATCAGTTATCAAAATTTAAATCAAATTAGTACAACATGTTATTACGTGGTATTCCTAGGATAGACCTACGTATAAAACAGTCATAAAATAAAAATCAACTTTTTACACATTGTTGTCTGTTTTTGCCTGTTGCCTAGCAATTTAGTTTGCAACCTTAGGGTCAGTTCTCCATTCCGGCTCACATAATTATGGTTAATTACTAATTGGCTGAGCGAAGCGAAGACTTCAATTTCACTGACCCCCCAAAAAATTTAGCTCGGGTGTTTTTTTTTGTTTGTTTGTTTTTCTGTCTGTTCGCTCTCTACCGGGCAAACGGCATATGCGATCTTGATGAAAATTGAAGGGGACCTTTGAAATCTCTGAACTTAAAGTGTATATATCCTTGAGATACAAAGTGACCATCCACGGACGAGACCGGGATCGGTCGTCCCGTCTATTGTCTGCAATTTTTCCTTTCCACCTTTTTTGGCGTGACCGAATTTGGGAGCGAACATGGGTTTTTATCTTCCTGCCTCCGCACATTTCAAATCTATTGTGATAAAAATAAATTATTCAGCGAAATATTTTTTTTTATAATTGCATGTATTTGATAACGTGGTTCAAATGTGAAGCTTGAGTTATGAAATGCGTTTTTTTCTCTAGTGTCTACGATCAAAACTGACTGAAATATAAAAATATTATTATATTACTAAATAATATAAACAAAATATATTATAGAAGCATTATCCGTAACTCAGTCAGTTTTTATCGTAGAATTTCGTCCAAAAAAATGACATTCAAGACGCATGCTTAATATTTTAACAACGTTATTATATATTTGCAGTTAAACAAAAAAAATATCAATAAATAAATAGAACAATAGAACAGGAAGAGATTACAGCAGGTAGAAAACCCTCAGCTTCTAGGATGGTCTATTTTACGACTACACGCGACAACCCTTAGCAGCTGCCTCATACCCATACCCGACGCGTCCGTCGATGGTCACTTTGTATCTCAAGGATAAATAAACTGCTACGTTTTTGGGTACAATCGAAGAAATATTTCTCCTGATTATCGTACTTTTACGATTTGTTTCGATTTTAAGTGCGATATTTTCGCGACATTTGGGCCGATTCTGACCAAACAAGTGGGGCTAGAACGTTCATATTTCACATGGATATTAAGGTAATGGTGATGTATTGCTTTTTGAAAGAAAAAGTAGAAAAAATTAGCCAGAATCTATATAAATAAAGGTTTTACTATAAGTTTTTTGAGGTTTTAATAACAATTAACAACTAACAATAAAAACTTGACAACAATCACCTACAATGCGTTCAAAAAGCACTTGATAAGTAAAGACATCACACTTAAACTAAAAAATTACAAAAAAAGCTCATCCATCAACGCGACCAAAAAAAGCGTTTGCGAAGCTTCCTAGTATGATTAACAAACCTTTTTTTCACTTTAAATTTTCTGATTCAACTTAAAGCGCTCTTCTCACGTTTCTGTAGAGATTATTGATTACGTTGGTGAAAGTTCGTTGTGTTCACCGTAGACTCTTCAGCCGACGCTAACATACATGACAGCCTCCCCATGCACTCTGTCGGGAACTGCGTTAACTGTTCGGCGTCGCGACGTCGCGGACACAGTAGCTCCACACTTTAGACGTAAGACGTTATTTTAACTAGGAAGCTTCGCAAACGCTTTTTCAGGCGCGTTGCTGGATGAGCGTAATTGGTGCACTGAGCTGCCATGTGTTATGCAGATGGTATTTAAATTGATTTCGTTTTCCCATTGCTATGCGTGTCTCGCAGACACGCTTGGTAATATTGTTTTAATTTTTACGACGACGACATGAGGATCAGGGGCGCACATTACATTACATTACACACTACATTACAATGAATAAAGCATGTAGGTGTTATAAGTCGAAGAAATGTTTTAAAAAACGAAAAAAGCGTAAAATTGCGATTTTCATAAGAAATAATTTTTCGATTGCGCTCAAATTTCACACGAATATATTAATTCATAAAATTAAGTTCTGTGAAAATAATCATTACAATCGGATAAAGCATGTAGGTTTTATAAGTCGAAGAAATTTAAAAAAGAACGAAAAAAAGCGTACAAATTGCGATTTCCATTGAGAAATGATTTTTTGATTGCGCTCAAATTTTATACGAATATATGCATTCATTAAATTAAGGTTCTGTGAAAAAAACATTACAATCGGATAAAGCATGTATGAAGCATGTGTATATAAGTCGAAGAAATCTTTTAAGAATTTTGAAATCGTAAAATTGCGATTTTCATGAGAAATAATGTTTCGATTGCGCTCAAAAACGTGGCAGTTCTAAGTTCAGAGATTTCGAAGGCCTCCAGAAAATTTAATTGCAATTGGAGTATCGGTTTAGCCAGAATCGTGTTAACAAAAACACAAAAATACAAACACACAAAAAAAATACGGATTTTTTTCTCCAGTGCAGTGGAATGGAATCTTCGCTTCGCTCGCTACGCTCATCAAATATACGAGTCCACTCGGAGACAATCTTGAAAAATATTGGTACAATTCGAAAGGAGTCGGCTACATTCCGTTAACGGTACCTCCTTTCTGTTCATCTATCATCCTCATCTATCACCACTCATCGTCTCGAATTAGCTTTAGAGTTTTATTATGAGATGTTTAGCAATTCATATCAATCAAATGAAAAATAATAAAGTTGATAAAAAATTATTCAATTTGCATTTTGATATGGCTAATTCGCTCATATTGGAGTCCTGAGAGTCTTTCACTCGAAAAATACCAACATATTTGTAGAAGTTCTTCCCATAGATAATACATTATAAAACTAGACTAGCTAGAAAACACTTAGAACACAACAACTTTTAAATTTTATTTCAAGCCACAGGCATACATCCAACTACAAGTAATACAAGTAAAAGTAATTCACTTACAATTCTAGTATAGATTATAGAGAAGACTCTTTGCCAAGCTCGGGCCAACTTATTTTACAATGTTAAATGACCATTTGAAAATACGCTTTACCGTCAAATCCAGATAAGTACACATACAGTCAGGACCGTTTTTTTCACCTCAAATTTTCATTAAAAAAATATGCATTTTTAGGGGGCTGTTCAGAAAGGATGAGCGCATGTCGCTATCAATGCACATTTTGACATTTCTACACAAAATTGGGAAGTAACTACCAAATTAATTGTTTGATGTCATATTTACGGTCTGTTTAAGAAAAGTGAGCAATATTTGGAAAATTGGCTGTGATACCGCATATAACACATTCTAACTGCACATTTTGGTGCAAACCCCAAACCGATAGGACAAACGATAGAGCTTCCAAGTTATCCAGACTTTACGTGTGCGTTCTGCGTCAAAGCATGGTTTTCTGGAGCTCAGCCAACAGTCCTACGACGCAAGTCGAAAGGTTCTTCCTCGTGACAATGTCTGTCTGTCTGTCTGTCTGTCTGTCTGTCTGTCTGTCTGTCTGTCTGTCTGTCTGTCTGTCTGTCTGTCTGTCTGTCTGTCTGTCTGTCTGTCTGTCTGTCTGTCTGTCTGTCTGTTTGTCCAATCCCATACGGCCCAACAAACAGATTGAGCTGAAATTTAATCATACATCCGTGATAAATGTACTTAGAACTGCTAACATAATGAACATAATGAGCGAGATCCGTTGCGATTTAAACCTTCAAGAAACAAATAAATTGAAAAATAGGATGTGTTTGATTTCATGAAAAAAAACATTTATATCGAATCATATTTTGAATGTCAGTTGGTGGCCAAGGTGTGAAGAATCTAGCACGCTAAGGGTACCCAAAATTCCGCTGGGAGATTGAGTAAACCTTGCAATCTTTACACGTGTTTCGTACTGGCTATGTTTTCCATAGAATTGTATGCATTTCAAAACATGTTCTTTAAATTTTCTAATGCAATCCATAAATTAAAAAAAATCTATCCCGACCGTTGTTTGAACCCGGGTCTCCCACATTCCGGGTATAAAGGCGCCTTAGCTAACTAGACTAGGAAAACGACAAAGTCGTTGCTAGACGAATGAGTAAGTCATGTGGTCAGCCAGCGGTTTAGCTAAGCTCGTTTAACCGGTTCCCACTCGAACCCCGAAGTTAAGCAGCCTTCGGGCGTGGTCAGGGGTAGAGTGGGTGACCGCTCTGCCCTGAAACTCACGTATACCGCTGGTTAGAGCAGACGGAGGGTTCGAGGCTAGTGTAACGGCTTCGTTCTCCTCGACGTCTGCTCGGCAGTCCGGGTTAGTGGAGGAACCTTTGACTGTCAAGGTTACACCGTCCTTTCGGATGGAACGTTAAGCCGTTGGTCCCCTTGGTACTTTTCGAAAGGAGTAGGCTACGTGCCGGTACCGGGTTTCCCCTTCTCTCTTCTGTTCATACTTCATCCTCCTCTATCACCACTCATCGTCTCGAATTAGCCTTAGAGCTTTAATATGAGACGTTAAGCAATATCCAATCAATCAATCAATGTGTTCAGTACCCGGGAACATTTGCATTTAAGTTGATTTATATTATTCAAGGTAGGCCTATACACGATAGGGTTTGAGTTTAGTTGGTATAAGTGCGCGTCTACTGTTGGACTATGATAGGCTATAGGGAGGAAAGAACCATGCTGGATCTAGCCTTAGGTAGCGGGAGGAAATGGAATATTCCCAGTCCCAGGTACTCAACACATGGCTCACTTACTCGTTACGACTTTGGCGTTTTCCTAGAAATAAAGATAGGACTGGCACGTTTCAAAATAAATCATTGCATTGTTAAGTAAATAATTAAATAAATAAATTCGTATTAAGAGTCTTTCCACTAAGTCATATCAGTGGAGGATTTTAAACCAAAGCGACCAAGCTAACCCTGTAGGCCCCGACGCAATCAAACGAATCAAAGGGAGTCTTAAGTGTTAGCAATTATATACATTACAATTGTTAAACATTTTGCGGGGATTATTTCCGCAATATTTCGGAAATGAAACCAAAAAATAATGAAACAATTATGTAGTTACTAATTTTCTTGTGTATGCTACAGACGTTCTCTCTCCGTATTTACTGTTTTTTTTTTCATGGGAAACCTCTCTCTCCGTATTTACTGTTTTTTTTTCATGGGAAACCTGTCCAGGGTAAAACGCATGCCCCTCTTCATGTGCAACTATTGTTTTAAATGTAAAAGTTCGTGTGAATTTATTTTGCCAAGCTTTGCAAGGTTGCAGTCACAGGGCAAAGTGAATAACTGAGTGGGTAGACTCTAAATACAATTTATTTTTTATTTATTTTAAATTTTTATTTATTTATTTATTTATTTATTTATTTATTTATTTATTTATTTATTTATTTATTTATTTATTATTTTATTTATTTATTTATTTATTTATTTATTTATTTATTTATTTATTAAGATTGCGAAAATGAAGAAGGTTACATAAGCTTGGTATTTCATTTAGATCACATTTCTTTTCATTGTGCGAGGTTTGGCTGTATTTTTACAACTTTTTTGTTATGTGTGGGATATCATTACTTTTTCAAGTTCTATTGCAAAATGTTTTCTTAAAATATAATTATTTTTATCAAAGTCGATTTAATTGCTATAGTATTACCAATTACCAATAGAATAGAAAAATATCTAGTGGTCCAAAGACTTGTTTTTTGTACACAATAGTAGAGTGTGAGCCACTGGGGAGTCAAAGGGATGCCGCCTAATTAATTATGCAAATTTTTAATTACCCCTAATAAATTAATCATACAAATTTTTTAATTATGCAAATTTTTAATTATGCAAATTTTTAATTACCTCTAATTAATTATGCAAATTTTTAATTACCCAATTAATAACGCAAATTTTAATTATGCAAAAAATTTAATTTTCAAGATGGCGGATGCTACACTAGAGTGTGACTGCTTTAACCTAGCTTTTTTATGGATTCAAGATGGCGGATGCTACACAAGAGTGTGACCATTTTAACCTAACTTAACCTAACATGATGACGTCATGCAAACCTGTCAAGACTTGTCAAGTTTGGTTGCAAACATGACAAGACTTGTCAAGACAGGCATTGAGTGACGTCACCATACACAGACTTGTCAGGACATGCATAGAGTGTGTAAGATGATGAAGGACTGGGAATCATGGTATAACTAGGGTGAATAAATTTAAAAAAGTCAAGACTTATTCATGTGTATAACAAATCTTATTTATTAAATAAATCACATAAGTACATGTAACCACATTCTTACAGTACATATCAAGCAGTCGCATTCATCGACTCCACTTCACTGTAGATAAATTCACTACCAAGTTCATACACAATTCTTTCCATATTAACAGTAATGTACTTCTCCTCATGACCTACACGTTCAGTATAGGTCTTCACAAAGTCATGTAGGCTAACACACGTAGAACCTGACATTTTTGCTATTAATGCCTGTTCATCAAATTTGTTTTTAATTCTCATAAGAAAATTAAAGTACCACTTGTTTATATCGCGATAGCTCAGTTCAAGATCACTTAATATATGCGAAACACTTTGAGAATATTTTACTAGATTACGGCACGACACTTCGCCAAGGTATACACGACCATTTGTAGATTTAAGTCCCAACACAATAGTACCGTGATGATTATACACAAACAAGGTATAGGGTCCAACCTCTGTTTCTGGTACACTGGCTGCATCTTCACCCATGTTGAAGACGTAATCATTGAGTAGTTCCATTTCACGAACAAGTTGACTCCAGTCGTGAAGCTTGAGCTTGAGTCCCTTTCCTTTTGCACATTGGATTTGTACATATGGTTTGAAGCAGTCTTGCATATGACACCCGACCACCAGCATTTTCGTACAGGATCCATTTAAAAAGAAAACACTTTTACAAAGAACAAGTTCGTACTTTTTGAGATGGTCCACATAAGCAGGCGTAGGCTCAGCAACAGTGGTAGTGAAGTCTGCTTGAAAATTCATGGTGATATAGTTGAAGACACGGACCAGTATGCGACTGTCCTCGACAAAAACTCAGACGCTGACTGACTGAAGCTCTAGACTCCTCGCGCTCTTGAAGGAGCCCCTAGCGGCAGCTTCGTGAAGCTCCGCCCCTTTCTCTTCCATTCGTGTTGAAACTTGCAAGTCATGACGTCATACAGACATGTCCAGACTTGCACACATACAGACCTGACCAGACTTGATGCTATATAATGAAGGATATTAAGTAATGTACAATAAATAAATAAAAAAAAAAAAAATCAAGACAATTTTTAAATACACGTCCTTCCTCGACGAAGACTGGACTGAGACTGAAGATTTTGAGCTCGTCTTGTCTAAGACCTACCCGCACCATGACGTTGTCGGTGCGCAGAGATAGATGCGCAGTGGTTTTATTTTTATTTTTTTATTATTTTTTTCGTGCAGAGTTAGCTGCGCAGTGTTAGCTGCGCAGTGGTTTCATTTTTGCCATTCGTGTATCTTCGGGAATCTCCGGAAATCTTCGTGAAGCTCCGCCCCTTTCTCTTCACATCACCAATTTCGCGAAACTGTCTGGAGTTGCAATCTAAGATAACATGATTTCAATTTACTTTTTAAAAATTACTTCTTCAGTCCTATTATTTCCACTGCAGACAGACGTCTAGACATCCCAATTATTTTTTAAACTTGAATAGTCTATTCATGAAGAAGTGAATGACAGCCAATTATAGGAATTCAAAAGCCTATTCACAAGGAGTGCATTGTATTTTGCAAAACGAATGGCTTACAACAATTTTCATGTTCAGATTTGTTGTTCAGACTTACACCTATTATTTAAACTTTTAGATTTTAAAAAATAAGGGCGCCGTCATTCAATGTTGGTACAGTATAAGTATTGTATAGGAGCTTTGTTCAGACGAGCCTGACCTGATTTTCGTCCAAACCTGTTGGTTTGTCGGAAAGTGCCCTTGGGCAAAGTAAAGCACATTGTTCAAAAATATTGGCGGTTTACGACCCCAGGCATAGCATCATATTTCAAATAGCTTGGCGGTTGATGCCCTGAGGACAAATCTCAGAGGAAGGGAGGGCATTGTGACCCTAAAAGCCAAAAGTTTTATCAAGTTATTATACTCTAGAAGAAAAGGTGTAAACTTTTCCTTGCAAAGTTTCAAGTTCTTACTATGCTGTAGTGAAAATGTGTGAAAATAAGTTTTCACATTACAAACTTTTAATGTTGTTATAATACCATGTAAAGAAAATGTGTGCAAAAAAGATAGTTTTTCTGCATGTGTACGTATTTCATTATATTATTGTTGGCAATTCAGAAAAATGTTAAAGTATTTTACAAAGTTCTTATACTCTGTAAAGAAAATGTGAAAAACTGACACAGCACTATACATACATACACAACACAGCTTCTCACACAACAATTCACCACATCACACATAGTACACACTGTAAACTACTTCCCACACTACACCATGCAAAGTACACACTGTACACAACACTACACACATAGCCATTTCCATGCAAAGTAAAAATTCTTACTACTTTGTAAATAAAATGAGTGCAAATAACTTGTGTTTTACATGTAACACACATAACAAAAATTTTAGAAATACAGCCAAACTTACACACTCAAAAGAAATGAGATCTAAAAAAAGGGCCAAGCTCATCTACCCTTCCACATAAACGTACAGTGTCCCATAACAGCATCCTCGAAAAGCTTGGCAAAATAGAATTTGCGATTATTAATTTAACGTAATAGTTTATCCAAGTTCTTTTTTCTAATTAATTTAAACGTAATAACATGCAAATTCTATTTTGCCAAGCTTTTCGAGGATGCTGTTATGGGACACTGTACGTTTATGTGGAAGGGTAGATGGGCTGGCCCTTTTTTTCGATCTCATTTCTTTGAGTGTGTAAGGTTTGGCTGTATTTCTACAAGTTTTTTGTTTGTTGAACTTTTTCAAGTTCCATTACAAAATTATTTGCTAAAATATAATATTTTTATCAAAGTTGATTTAAATTCTATGGTATTAGCAGTAACAATATAGGATGTAAAATATCTAGACCCGGATTCATGTACATCCTGGGTATAGGTGGTATAACCATGGTATAACGACGGTATAAGGACTGGACCCCAATTCTTGAGTTCGTGGGAGATGAGTTGAAAACGCAATTTGAAAACGAAGTCGTTTTCGTTTTCGAAGGAATTGGTATTCTTGAACGGTATCGTGGAAAACGTCATGGGTTGTGAGTTGAAAGCATTGATATTAAACCCCTATAGTAGGCTAGATTAGCAGTCTCCTATACCTCCGCACAGGCGCGAGCGTAGCAAATTGAAGACTCAACCGGCCCATTTCAAGATGGCGATTTGGTGTTTTAATTTATGCTTTTTTAATGCAATAAAGTATTTTACTGGATTGTTTGATATGGTTTTAGCTTGTGCAGCATGGTATTAAACAAAAGAAACAATACGAAGTGATTGCATAAGGGAATTTAGTAATCATTTGGTGTTAAAGGCTAGTATGCTTACCTGTCAACCTGGCGGCAATCTTGAGAACTATTTGGCCATCGCTCCCATTTGATTAACATGTAAACTGTCATTTTAAGATGGCTTCTAATTGTACCGGAAGTGGACCACCGACTGCTGGTCTAGCCAATTATATAGGGTGTCTATGGTTGAAAGAGTATCACGAAATCCAAACACTTTTAAAAAGATTTGCGTATAGCAAAGAGCTCGAAAAAGTTCTATATTTATTCTAGATGGCAGTGCCTTCATAAACGCCGGCCAATCGAAAGACAAGTTGTATGAAATGATTTGATTGTTGCAATTATGTAAACAAACAGATGAGCAAGTTCATAATGTTGTGCTGGCATAGGGTTGGCTAGGCTTGTCAAACATGTAATGTAAGTATGAATTTTACTAGTCCTATAGCCAAATGGAACTTTAGACCTACACTTTTGCATTATAAATAATTTTCCACATCTGGGCCTAGGCCAGGGACGGTTTCTGATTTGTTTTATGAGAGTATAATGACACCTTTTCTCGTTCCACACAAAGAAGAAAAATTTTAAATGTCCGCTATTTGTTTACGTATCGCACTTTCCCGCCTAACTCTGCTTATACCGTCAACAAGTGTCAAGTAACTATGGTTACTTGTTGATTGTATGCCAAGTGTTTAAGGCTTATTTTAAAACCTTTATTTGGAAGCCTTCCAACAAACTTTTTCAACTTTTTTTTTCAAAAGAGACTATATTTCTATAAACCTTAATGTCCAGTAAAATATGAAACATTGTAGTCCCACCCGTCTGGTCAGAATCGCGGGCCGACGTATTAGATGTTAGCAGTAGTAGGCAGTAGTAGGCAGTAGTAGGCAGTAGTAGCAGTAGTAGGCAGTAGCTAACATCCTTAAAGTGATTTTGAGCATGTTTCAAGCCATTTTTCACCAAGAAGGATAATCGTACCCCAATAAAATTTGGCATGTGTTGTCAGGTACCTAAATCCCCTCGATTGTGATAGTTTTCAAGTTCACATCACGTTACATGACGGCTGGGTAACACCTCGAAATCACCCAACTCTGCTTGGTGTATAAGGTGCTTGAGTGTTTAGCGCACCGCGGCTTGGCTGCGGCGCCCTAACGGGCACCTAGATACATATTCTTTGATGCAAGAAAGTAAAGTTTCAAATGTTTTACACACTCATTAAGAAAATGCATGAAAATAATATCTTTTACTTGCAAAGTTTTCAAAGTTCTTACTTCTTTGGACGCATTCATTATATTATTGTTGGCAATTAAGGAAAATGTTAAAGTATTTTACAAAGTTCTTATCTTCTGTTAAAGAAAATGTGAAAAACTGACACAGCACTATACATACATACACAACACAGCTTCTCACACAACAATTCACCACATCACACAATAGTACACACTGTAAACTACTTCCCACACTACACCATAAAGTACGCAAACGTACACTACTTCTCCTCACACTACACAGCACTATACATACTTACACTATACTTCTTCTCACACTACACCTACGAAGTACACACTGTAACACAACACTACACACATAACCTTTCCATGCAAAGTAAAAAATTCTAACTACTTTGTTAATAAAATGAGTGCAAATAACTTGTGTTTTACCATGACATACATATTCTTTGTTGCAATAAAGTAAAGTGTTAAAAGTTTTACACACTCATTAAGAAAATGCAGGAAAATAATTTTTTTTACTTGCAAAGTTTCAAAGTTCTTACTTCTTTGGAAAGAAAATGTGTGCAAATAGATAAGAAACTTACAAACTTTTTAGTTCTACTAGTTTTCCTCACTATTCAGTAAGAAAATGCGTGCAAGAAAGTTAAGTTTTCCCTTTTAAAAAAACTAACCAGTTCTAGTTTGCAAACTTACAAGTTCAGATAGTCTGGAAAGAAATTGCGTGTACATAAAATTACTTTTACTTAACAAACATACAAAGTTCTTATACTCTGTAAACAGAATGTGTGAAAATAAGTTAACACTCTTACAAGATCTTATACTCTGTAGTATAAAATGCGTGACAATAAGTTTACAAACTTGCAAGTTCTAAATGTATGTAATGAAATTGTGTGCACATAAGAAAACTTTAAATTAACAAACCTACAAGTTCTCATACTCTGTGAAGAAAATGAGTAAATAAGATTACAAACTAACAACTGACTATAACAAAACTTCAAGTTCTTAAACTCTGTAAAGAAAAATGCGTCCAAGTAATATGTTTTCCATTCAAAACTTACAAGTTATTATACTTTGTAAATAAAATTGTGTGAAAATTAGTTTAAAAACTAAGAAACTAACAAGTTCTTATCTTTTGTAAAGAAAAAAATGTACATATTAGAAAAAAATGCACACATCAGATAACTTTTACTTAAGGGACCTACGAATTGATATACTCTGTAATGATACTGTGTGTACATAAGACAACTTTTCTCATCAAACCTTTAAGTTCTTATACTTTTGTAAAGAAAAAATGTACACATTAGATAACTTTTACTTAACAAACCTACTAGTTCTTTTACTCTGTAAAGTTATTGCGTGTACATAATACAACTTTTACTTAACAAACCAACAGGTTCTTAATACTTTGTAAATAAATTGTGTGAAAATTAGTTATCAAACTTACAAACTAACAAGTACTTATACTTTTGAAAAGAAAAAAATGTACACATCAGTTAAAGTTTACTTACCAAACCTACAAGTTCTTATACTTTGTGAAGAATAAATGTACACATCAGATAACTTTTACTTAACAAACCTACAAGTTCATATACTCTGTAATGATACTGTGTGCACATAATACAACATTTTACTAAACAAACCTACAAGTTCATATACTCTGTAATGATACTGTGTGTACATAAGACAACTTTTTCTCAACAAAACTTCAGGTTCTTAATACTTTGTAAATGAATTGTGTGAAAATTAGTTTACAAACTTACAAACTAACAAGTTCTTATACTTTAAAGAATAAATGTACACATCAAAAAACTTTTACCTACAAACCTACAAGTTCTTATACTTTGTGAAGAATAAATGTACACATCAGATAACTTTTACCTAACAAACCTACATGTTCTTAATACTTTGTAAATAAATTATGTGAAAATTAGTTTACAAACTAAGATAACACACATAACAAAAACTTGTAGAAATACAGCCAAACCTTACACACTCAAAAGGAATGAGATCTAAAAAAAGGGCCAAGCTCATCTACCCTTCCACATAAACGTACAGTGTCCCATAACAGCATCCTCGAAAAGCTTGGCAAAATAGAATTTGTGATTATTAATTTAACGTAATAGTTTATCCAAGTTCTTTTTTTCTAATTAATTTAAACGTAATAACATGCAAATTCTATTTTGCCAAGCTTTTCGAGGATGCTGTTATGGGACACTGTACGTTTATGTGGAAGGGTAGATGAGCTTGGCCCTTTTTTTAGATCTCATTCCTTTTGAGTGTGTAAGGTTTGGCTGTATTTCTACAAGTTTTTGTTATGTGTGTGATCTCATTACTTTTTCAAGTTCCATTACAAAATTATTTGCTAAAATATAATATTTTTATCAAAGTTGATTTAAATTCTATGGTATTAGCAGTAACAATATAGGATGTAAAATATCTAGACCCGGATTCATGTACATCCTGGGTATAGGTGGTATAACCATGGTATAACGACGGTATAAGGACTGGACCCCAATTCTTGAGTTCGTGGGAGATGAGTTGAAAACGCAATTTGAAAACGAAGTCGTTTTCGTTTTCGAAGGAATTGGTATTCTTGAACGGTATCGTGGAAAACGTCATGGGTTGTGAGTTGAAAGCATGGTTGAAAGAGTATCACGAAATCCAAACACTTTAAAAAGATTTGCGTATAGCAAAGAGCTCGAAAAAGTTCTATATTTATTCTAGATGGCAGTGCCTTCATAAACGAGGGCCAATCGAAAGACGAGTTGTATGAAATGATTTGATTTTTGCAATTATGTAAACAAACAGATGAGCAAGTTCATATCAGAACGATGTTGTGCTGGCATAGGGTTGGCTAGGCTTAGTCAAACTTGTCATGTAAGTATGAATTTTACTAGTCCTATAGCCAAATGGAACTTTAGACCTACACTTTTGCATATAATAATTTTCCACATCTGGGCCTAGGCCAGGGACGGTTTCTGATTTGTTTTATGAGAGTATAATGACACCTTTTCTCGTTCCACACAAAGAAGAAAATTTTTAAATGTCCGCTATTTGTTTACGTATCGCACTTTTCCCGCCTAACTCTGCTTATACGTCAACAAGTGTCAAGTAACTATGGTTACTTGTTGATTGTATGCCAAGTGTTTAAGGCTTATTTTAAAACCTTTATTTGGAAGCCTTCCAACAAACTTTTTCAACTTTTTTTTTTTCAAAAGAGACTATATTTCTATAACCTTAATGTCATGTAAAATATGAACATTGTAGTCCCACCCGTCTGGTCAGAATCGCGGGCCGACGTATTAGATGTTAGCAGTAGCTAGCAGTAGCTAACATCCTTAAAGTGATTTTGAGCATGTTTGAAGACATTTTTTCACCAAGAGGAATGGTCGTACCCCAATAAAATTTGGCATGTGTTGTCAGGTACCTAAATCCCCTCGATTGTGATAGTTTTCAAGTTCACATCACGTTACATGACGGCTGGGTAACACCTCGAAATCACCCCAACTCTGCTTGGTGTATAAGGTGCTTGAGTGTGTAGCGCACCGCGGCTTGGCTGCGGCGCCCTAACGGGCACTAGACTAACAAGTTCTTATTCTTTTGTAAAGAAAAAATGTACACATTAGAAAAAATGCACACATCAGATAACTTTTACTTAAAGAACCTACAAGTTCTCTTACTCTGTAAAGATATTGTGTGTACATCGTATAACTTTTACTTAACAAACGAAATTACAAACTTACAAGTTATTATACTCTGTAAGATAAATGCATGCAGGTAATTTATGTTTCAAATTATGATTAAACAAAATGCATGAAAATGTGTTACAAAGTCTTATACTCTGTAACCAAAATGCGTACAAATAAGTAACGGACAAAAAACATTAGCAGTTATGCAAAAAGCTTTCGACTTTTGCAAACATTTTCTGCACATAGTATTAAGAACTTGTAGGTTTGTAAGGTAAAAGTTTTTTGATGTGTACATTTATTCTTTACAAAGTATAAGAACTTGTTAGTTTGTAAGTTTGTAAACTAATTTTCACACAATTCATTTACAAAGTATTAAGAACCTGAAGTTTTGTTGAGAAAAAGTTGTCTTATGTACACACAGTATCATTACAGAGTATATGAACTTGTAGGTTTGTTTAGTAAATGTTGTATTATGTGCACACAGTATCTTTACAGAGTAAGAGAACTTGTAGGTTTGTTAGGTAAAAGTTATCTGATGTGTACATTTATTCTTTACAGAGTATAAGAACTTGTAGGTTTGTTAAGTAAAAATTATATTATGTGCACACAGTATCTTTACAGAGTAGATGTGTCATTTATTCTTTACAAAGTATAAGAACTTGTTAGTTTGTAAGTTTGTTAACTAATTTTCACACAATTTATTTACAAAGTATTAAGAACCTAAAGGTTTGATGAGAAAAAGTTGTCTTATGTACACACAGTATCATTACAGAGTATATAAACTTGTAGGTTTGTTAGGTAAAAGTTATCTGATGTGTACATTTATTCTTCACAAAGTATAAGAACTTGTAGTTTTGTAAGGTAAACTTTAACTGATGTGTACATTTTTTTCTTTTCAAAAGTATAAGAACTTGTTAGTTTGTAAGTTTGATAACTAATTTTCACACAATTTATTTACAAAGTATTAAGAACCTGTTGGTTTGTTAAGTAAAAGTTGTTTTATGTACACGCAATTACTTTACAGAGTAAAAGAACTTGTAGGTTTGTTAAGTAAAAGTTATCTAATGTGTACATTTTTTTCTTTACAAAAGTATAAGAACTTGTAAGTTTGTAAGTTTGTTAACTTATTTTCACACAATTTATTTACAAAGTATTAAGAACCTAAAGGTTTGACGAGAAAAAGTTGTCTTATGTACACACAGTATCATTACAGAGTATATGAAATTGTAGGTTCGTTAAGTAAAAGTTATCTGATGTGTGCATTTTTTTCTAATGTGTACATTTTTTTCTTTACAAAAGAATAAGAACTTGTTAGTTTCTTAGTTTGTAAACTAATTTTCACACATTTATTTACAAAGTATTAGAACCTAAAGGTTTGATGAGAAAAAGTTGTCTTAGTACACACAGTATCATTACAGAGTATATAAACTTGAAGGTTTGTTAGGTAAACAGTTATCTGATGTGTACATTTATTCTTTACAGAGTAAAAGGACTTGTAGGTTTGTTAAGTAAAAGTTATCTGATGTGTACATTTCCTTGCACCTAAGAAATATGTACACAAGTAAGAACACGTAAATTATTTTCAAACATTTTCTTCACAGAGTATAATAACTTTATAGTTTGTAAACTTTATTTCACGCAATTTTCTTTACAAAGTATAATAACTTGTAAGTTTTGAATGGAAAACATATTACTTGGACGCATTTTTCTTTACAGAGTTTAAGAACTTGAATTTTTTGTTATAGTAAGTTGTTAGTTTGTAATCTTATTTACTCATTTTCTTCACAGAGTATGAGAACTTGTAGGTTTGTTAATTTAAAGTTTTCTTATGTGCACACAATTTCATTACATGTATTTAGAATTTGCAAGTTTGTAAACTTATTGTCACGCATTTTAACTACAGAGTATAAGATCTTGTAAGAGTGTTAACTTATTTTCACACATTCTGTTTACAGAGTATAAGAACTTGTATGTTTGTTAAGTAAAAGTAATTTTATGGACACGCAATTTCTTTCCAGACTATCTGAACTTGTAAGTTTGCAAACTAGAACTGGTTAGTTTTTAAAGGAAAACTTAACTTTCTTGCACGCATTTTCTTACTGAATAGTAAGAAAAATAGTAGAACTAAAAGTTTGTAAGTTTCTTATCTTATTTGCACACATTTTCTTTCCAAAGAAGTAAGAACTTTGAAAACTTTGCAAGTAAAAGATATTATTTTCATGCATTTTCTTAATGAGTGTGTAAAACTTTTAACACTTTACTTTATTGCAACAAAGAAATATGTATGTCATGTAAAACACAAGTTATTTGCACTCATTTTATTAACAAAGTAGTTAGAATTTTTACTTTGCATGGAAAGGTTATGTGTGTAGTGTTGTGTACAGTGTGTACTTTGTATGGTGTAGTGTGAGAAGAAGTATAGTGTAAGTATGTATAGTGCTGTGTAGTGTGAGGAGAAGTAGTGTACGTTGCGTACTTTATGGTGTAGTGTGGGAAGTAGTTTACAGTGTGTACTATGTGTTGTATGTATAGTGCTGTGTCAGTTTTTCACATTTTCTTTACAGAGGATAAGAACTTTGTAAAATACTTTAACATTTTCCTTAATTGCCAACAATAATCAATGAAATGCGTCCAAAGAAGTAAGAACTTTGACAACTTTGCAAGTAAAAGATATTATTTTCATGCATTTTCTTAATGAGTGTGTAAAACTTTTGACACTTTACTTTCTTGCATCAAAGAAATATGTATACATGTAAAACACAAGTTATTTGCACTCATTTTATTTACAAAGTAGTAAGAATTTTTACTTTGCATGGAAAGGTTATGTGTGTAGTGTTGTGTACAGTATGTACTTTGTATGGTGTAGTGTGAGGAGAAGTATAGTGTAAGTATGTATAGTGCTGTGTAGTGTGAGGAGAAGTAGTGTACGTTGCGTACTTTATGGTGTTATGTGGAAAGTAGTTTACAGTGTGTACTATGTGTGATGTGGTGAATTGTTGTGTGAGAAGCTGTGTTGTGTATGTATGTATAGTGCTGTGTCAGTTTTTCACATTTTCTTTACAGAGTATAAGAACTTTGTAAAATACTTTAACATTTTTCTGAATTGCCAACAATAATATAATGAAATACGTACACATGCAGAAAAACTATCTTTTTTGCACACATTTTCGTTACATAATATTATTATAACAACATTAAAAGTTTGTAATGTGAAAACTTATTTTCACACATTTTCAGTACAGCATAGTAAGAACTTGAAACTTTGCAAGGAAAAGTTTCACACCTTTTCTTCTAGAGTATAATAACTTGATAAAACTTTTGGCTTTTAGGGTCACAATGCCCTCCCTTCCTCTGAGATTTGTCCTCAGGGCATCAACCGCCAAGCTATTTGAAATATGATGCTATGCCTGGGGTCGTAAACCGCCAATATTTTTGAACAATGTGCTTTACTTTGCCCAAGGGCACTTTCCGACAAACCAACAGGTTTGGACGAAAATCAGGTCAGGCTCGTCTGAACAAAGCTCCTATACAATACTTATACTGTACCAACATTGAATGACGGCGCCCTTATTTTTTAAATTCTAAAAGTTTAAATAATAGGTGTAAGTCTGAACAACAAATCTGAACATGAAAATTGTTGTAAGCCATTCGTTTTGCAAAATACAATGCACTCCTTGTGAATAGGATTTTGAATTCCTATAATTGGCTGTCATTCACTTCTTCATGAATAGACTATTCAAGTTTAAAAAATAATTGGGATGTCTAGACGTCTGTCTGCAGTGGAAATAATAGGACTGAAGAAGTAATTTTTAAAAAGTAAATTGAAATCATGTTATCTTAGATTGCAACTCCAGACAGTTTCGCGAAATTGGTGATGCTAAGAGAAAGGGGCGGAGCTTCACGAAGATTTCCGGAGATTCCCGAAGATACACGAATGGCAAAAATGAAACCACTGCGCAGCTAACTCTGCACGAAAAAAATAATAAAATAATAAAAATAAAACCACTGCGCATCTATCTCTGCGCACCGACAACGTCATGGTGCGGGTAGGTCTTAGCCAAGACGAGCTCTAAATCTTAAGTCTCAGTCCAGTCTTCGTCGAGGAAGGACGTGTATTTAAAAATTGTCTTAATTTTTTTAATTTTTTATTTTTTATTGTACATTACTTAATATCCTTCATTATATAGCATCAAGTCTGGTCAGGTCTGTATGTGTGCAAGTCTGGACATGTCTGTATGACGTCATGACTTGCAAGTTTCAACACGAATGGAAGAGAAAGGGGCGGAGCTTCACGAAGCTGCCGCTAGGGGCTCCTTCAAGAGCGCGAGGAGTCTAGAGCTTCAGTCAGACAGCGTCTGAGTTTTGTCGAGGACAGTCGCATACTGGTCCGTGTCTTCAACTATATCACCATGAATTTTCAAGCAGATTTCACTACCACTGTTGCTGAGCCTACGCCTGCTTATGTGGACCATCTAAAAAAGTACGAACTTGTTCTGTGTAAAAGTGTTTTCTTTTTAAATGGATCCTGTACGAAAATGCTGGTGGTCGGGTGTCATATGCAAGACTGCTTCAAACCATATGTTCAAATCCAATGTGCAAAAGGAAAGGGACTCAAGCTCAAGCTTCACGACTGGAGTCAACTTGTTCGTGAAATGGAACTACTCAATGATTACGTACTTCAACATGGGTGACGATGCAGCCAGTGTACCAGAAACAGAGGTTGGACCCTATACCTTGTTTGTGTATAATCATCACGTACTATTGTGTTTGGGACTAAATCTACAATGGTCGTGTATACCTTGGCGAAGTGTCGTGCCGTAATCTAGTAAATATTCTCAAAGTGTTTCGCATATATTAAGTGATCTTGAACTGAGCTATCGCGATATAAACAAGTGTACTTTATTTTCTTAATGAGAATTAAAATCAAATTTGATGAACAGGCATTAATAGCAAAAATGTCAGGTTCTACGTGTGTTAGCCTACATGACTTTGTGAAGACCTATACTGAACGTGTAGTCATGAGGAAAGTACATTACGTGGATATGGAAAGAATTGTGTACGAACTTGGTGCTGAATTTATCTACAGTGAAGTGGAGTCGATGAATCGACTGCTTGATATGTACTGTAAGAATGTGGTTTCATGTACTTATGTGATTTATTTAATAATAAGATTTGTTATACACATGAATAGTCTTGACTTTTTTTAAATTTATTCACCTAGTTATACCATGATTCCAGTCACTTCATCATCTTACACACTCGATGCATGTCCTGACAAGTCTGTGTATGGTGGCGTCACTCAATGCCTGTCTTGACAAGTCTTGTCATGTTTGCAACCAAACTTGACAAGTCTTGACAGGTTTGCATGACGTCATCATGTTAGGTTAAGTTAGGTTAAAGTGGTCACCCTCTTGTGTAGCATCCGCCATCTTGAATCCATAAAAAAGCTAGGTTAAAGCAGTCACACTCTAGTGTAGCATCCGCCATCTTGAAAATTAAATTTTTTGCATAATTAAAATTTGCATAATTAATTGGGTAATTAAAAATTTGCATAATTAATTAGAGGTAATTAAAAATTTGCATAATTAAAAATTTGCATGATTAATTAATTAGGGGTAATTAAAAATTTGCGTAATTAATTAGGCGGCATCCCTTTGACTCCCCAGTGGCTTACACTCTACTCACAATGTATGTGATCATTGTCAAGTAACTATAGTTACATGTTGATTATATGCCAGTAAAAGGATTAAAACCATTATTTGGAAGCCATCCAGCAAACTTTTTCAACTTTTTCTTTCAAAAGGTACTACATCACTATTAGGCCTACCTTACTGTCCATGTAAAATATGAACGTTGTAGCCCCACCCGTTTGGTCAGAATCGCTGGGCAATTGAAACTGACGAATTAGACAGTAGTAGCTTGATTTTGAGCATGTTTCAAAGCATTTTTTCACCAAGAATTAATACTCGTACCCCAACCAAATTTTACATGTGTTGTCAGGTACGTAAATCCCCTCGATTTTGATAGTTTTAAAGTTCATATAACGTTTCATGACGTCTGGGTGACACCTCGAAATCATCCCCAACTTCTGCTTGCTGTATCAGGTGCTCGAGTGTGTAGCGCACCGCGGCTTGGCTGCAGCGCTCCGACGGGCACCTTGATTGAGACTTACCTAGTTGAACACAAATATAGGCCAATAACAACATTAACATGATTGTTCTAGTATGCCGACAAATGGAAAATAAAATGGATTTTAATGTTTATATTTATAAAAATCGCATAATAATACAACAAATTAATATTTTGACCAATGCAAATCTAATTAGCTGACATTCTACCAAGATAAACAAATATAAAAATAATAATCTACACCGTCTTGTGTTTGAAACTAAGCATATAAAAATCAGATGAAGACGGTGTAAGCGTTGAAACTAAGCATATAAAAATCAGATGAAGACGGTGTAAGCGGCTATTTCTTCTATGGGGGAATGATGCTGCCCAAAAAAGCCTTCATACATTAAAAATCAGTCCATTGTGTCGCAATCGATTAAATTCCCGAGTGCAAGTCTAGTACAAGAATCAATGCAGTAAGTTCTATTCGAGTTTATTAATACTGGCTTCGTCTTCACCGCTGGCTTTCGATCGGTAAATCCGAATTCAATACTAGATCATTGATACATTATCTAAGTATCGATAATGTTAAACCCTACGTCATGTTATTAAATATTTCCAGTGTGAAATATCTTTCTTGTCAAGGTCTTTACCGAGAAGAGCTCAGAGCTTCGGTGTTGGTCCTTCGGGGGATTCCGTCATCCCTCGTGACGACCCGACACTGCACCCGACCCTTTTATCTGTGCAGAGTGTATATCGCACATAGGGCACTTCAACGTCTTCCCCCGTCTCATCTTCGCAGCCGATCTCAAGTATCAGTGTTTTCACATGAATTGGTATTTTCTTCTTCGAGACACTCTCCACCAATTCCGAAATCGGCATTTCCAGACGCTCTAGACGTTTCTCTTTCGTCATGAAGGTCGAATAGAGAAGACTTGCATCCTGACTGACAAGGTTAACGTCCAGTTTGTGTGTGTCCTTGAAGAACTTAATGAATTCCTGTAAGGTCATTTCTCCATGGACGTCAAAACGGGACCACAGGTTCCACTCTTCGGCGTTGTATTTAAATTTGGGGGCTGCGAGAGGTTCGGAAAAACCAAAGAACGGCAGTGCGAGATTCACAAATCCGTTCTTGTAAAGGGCAATGTTTTCATGGCATTGCGCAAGTTTGTAGAGCTCTAGACACGCAAGACCAGCGACAACTGATGTGGTGGTGGCAATCGCAGGGATGATCTTGCCGGCAATCATCTTACTCGTGAGACGATCGGCAGGGGGGATACGATAGTTCTCGGCGCGGAGGTTGGAAGCAGCGACGATGAAGTCAATGTGGAGGTTCGTATCGTCGTCCTTCTCGAATTCGAGCGGTGTGATATGTAGAGTCTTTCCCAAGGTCATCTTTGGATGGTAGCTCTTTGTAAAGACGCGCGATCTTTTCATCAACGTTATCGTTACTTGAATCTAGCTGGGAATCTGTCTCCGCAATGTTTACCCCGGTTTTCGGGGAAAACGCGGGAACGGATACCTTCTTCAAACTATGAACTATGCTACTGCGGTCTCTGTTTTGGGGAATGCCGTATACTTGTGCCTTGAGATTGGCAGCAGCAAAAATGAAGTCAAGATGGAGTGGAATGTCCTGAGAGAATGTGAGCGGAACGGGACAGCGTTTCTGCCCGGACCAGAAAGGTTGACCACTGGATGTTACATGACAGCCAGGAAAGTTGAAGAGAAGCTGTTGAATTTGATTACTGAACTGGTCTTGCCAATAGCACCGGGCCCATCCGACACAATCTTCGAAAGTGTGTGGTCGTTTGTCTACAAGATCTATCTTTAAAGATTCAAGGATCTCTACGGACTGAACGGATGGTAGTTTGAGTATCCGATCGAGGAAATCCGGATCGGTAAGGTATTTTTTGGCGTTATCGGCGGCACGTGAGAAAATCCCTTCGAAACAGTCGCGTGCCCACTGCAGGGTGTGCTCTATAGCATGGGGGAAGTTCTTCAGAGTGCACATGGGTATGTCTTTCTCTGGTTCATCTTGTGAGGAGGCGTACGATTCGGTCATCAACGGAATCACAACCTGGGTGTTGCCTTTCGTGCCGAGTGTACCGGAATCTAACATTGGCTTGTGGTAAAAGACGCATCTACGATCCATGTAGACGCGAGCCGGAATGTTGTCCAAAGCATTGGCGACGACATCGAGCGACTCGTAGAACTCGTCGTTGAAAACCCCTTCTGTTTCTGGAGCAACACGATCCTCGTAGGCAATCACGTTCATAGCCGGATTCATAGCTCGTACGGCACTCGCGGCTGTAAGCGACTTTGAATTTCGCAGATCCGACGGTCGGAACAAAAATTGTCGATTCAAATTTGACCTTTCAATGAGATCCATGTCGGTGACGATCACCGACCCGCCTTTTTCTGCATTAACACCCATCATCGCTAGATTCTTGAGGAGTTCCCCACCAATGGCACCGGCGCCGACTACAAAACACTTCAGTGAACCCAAACGTTTTTGGAATTTTCTACCAAACACAGCAGTTTGTCCGTCGTAACGATTATGGTTCTCTGCGCATTCTTCAATGTTTAGCGTCTGCAACACAGCCGGTAGACACTCGACTGCATCGAAATACAACCATTGACAAATCGGGGTAAACTTTCCGCTGCACGCT
Source organism: Sweltsa coloradensis (assembly GCA_024449915.1). Lineage (NCBI taxonomy): Eukaryota > Metazoa > Arthropoda > Insecta > Plecoptera > Chloroperlidae > Sweltsa > Sweltsa coloradensis. Next base: position 134,802 of record JAMZAV010001673.1, on the reverse strand, counting down.
TTGAGTACCTCCTGTGCCGCGATGCCGCCAATGGTAGCAGTGATAGGGCCCAACGTTCCTCGACATACCTTCGAGAATATCTCAAGTAAAACATCATCAGTCTCCGTACGGTTTCCACTCTCCAAGTATGAAGCTTTCGCCAGTGATATAAATATAGCCGCATGTTTGTGACACCACGATTGAGGTAGTTGTCGTTTCAAAGCTAAAAATTTGTTCAAAGTTTCAAACGCCAAGTGTAGCTGTTCCGACCGTCCTGGGACCCAAGTTTTGAATCAAAACGTCGATAATTTTTCGACGTTTTTGAGTGGTCACGTGGTCTGATAACGTCGATTTTCTCAAAAAGCTAGTTTTGAATTCAAAACGTCTATTTTTTGACGTCCCACAACGTCTTTTTCTACCCACGGAAAAATAGCTTGTGGGACATGCGTGGGATGATGCTTTTTGACGTTACGCCCTCTCAATATAATGTACTCGTTCGTCCTAAGCATGTTTATACAAGGCTGTGGTTAAATTCGAACACTTGGGACTTGGCATTTGGCGCTTGGCTATTACGATGTATTTGGCATTTTCAATTGATAAATAAACTAATTAATCTTGATCTCATGGCCCCACACAAGGGTAAGGCCTAGGCCCTACATCAAATAAGGGCTACCTAGGTTGAAAGCCTATTAATAGGCTACGCCTAGCACCTTGGACCTAGGGCCGCCTTGGAAAGGCCTTGGCCCCTAGCTCTTGTCAACATTCACGACACCTCGCGTTTTATTTACCTTTTAGCATGCATGCGAGTTATTTCCACGACGCATCTTTGCTATTTTTATGTTATGAAACGTTGAGTTTTGCCTATTCAAATCGTGTATTGATGAAATAAGATCTTCTTGCTGTTCAAATGCACGTTGATTGTATTTTATAGGTTATGTTCGGCACTACGCTGGGAGAACGTAAACAAACAAGGAAATGCAAAGACATTAGATAAACATGTAATATGTTCAGTAGGCCTATCTTTGTCTGAGGTCTTTGGGTGTACGGGCATAGAATACTCGCATTTGATTGGTCCAGAATTCGGCAATGTTCAGCTAGCGGGAGAAACAGCTGACGGGAAGAACGTAGAAGAACGTCAGTAGAAAGATTCAAAACTAGCATTTTGTCAAACCACAAAAAATCGACGTTATCAAGTGGCGTTATGAAAGTGACGTTTTGATCAAAACGCTTATTTCAAAACTTGGGTCCCTGGCTTTGCAAAATCAGTCACTAAAAATTCTGGAGCCATTACAGAATCTCTCAATTGTTTAAATTGCATTTTTATCGGCATCTTGACTTGAGTAACGATTCCACCTTTAGTGTATTGAGAATAGTTAGATGTGTCACCAATGCTAAACGAATACGGGCAGATAACAACTACCTGTCTTGGTTGGCTCGAGTCTAATTCGATCATACCTTCAACCTCGCTGAAGGTGACGTAATCCCCAGTTTCTAAACTATGTTGTTTGTCATGTAGGCAAGTGACAACACCGTCTTTATCGTTCGAGATACTCGAAATAATAGACGATGAAGAATTTTCTCCGTTTTTATCGAATACGGTGAACTCCTTTCCGAAATCGCAGAATATCCGAGCGAAGAGACCCCTCGTTTCGGCGATTATCAAGGCGATGTTGTTAGCGTGCGTCACTTCACTTATCCAGAGGTGCTCACCGAAAGGGACATCGGCCAGAACGACCACACTGAACCCCATGATGAAGTCTTTGTTAAGTGATGCGGTGTACGATCGGGTACTCACGTAGGCGTTGAGTTCCGACAGTTGCGGCAGACTGACCTCTGCGCGGTACTTTCCAAGGTTGTTCTCGTCGAGGTAGAACTGCGACGAGAGGTCGGCGAGTGTGCAGGTGCTCTCGTCGTGGAGGGTGACAGACTTCACGCCGGAGAGGATGACATTCTTGGCCACCTCGACGCCCAGACCTCCCAGACCCGAGATGAGGACGTCGGAGCTGGCCATACGACGCATCGCATCGTGGCCGAGGACGTAGAGCTGTCGAGAATAGAGATTCTCGTCGAGGTCACACGAAGTCGACGCCGTACTCTCGCTTACCTCCATTCTAACGGGGCTAATTCATTCCATCGCGTACCACATTCGACCTAACATAAGCCATCCTTGCAACTTTTAGAAATATCTATTTATTTACAAATAATGAGATTCATTTTAAAACTAAATGAAAAATGTCAACTTCTTGACAAAACACTGTTGTTTTGATTTGGTATTACACTGCGCCTTCTGGGGACACTTGAGTTAGGACCAAAGTCCTCTAGACGACTTCATTCTACCAAATGAGAGTAGGTCTATTTGCAAAGTGTAACACTACAGCAATGAAACGAGTAGGTCTATTTGCAAAGTGTAACACTACAGCAATGAAACGAATAAAGTTTTTGACGATGGAGCGATGCGACTGATTCTTACAACGGAACTCAAAGCGGACTTCCTTGTTTTTATGTCGTTTGTCTGTTCGATATATTAAAGACCGAACTTGCTAACCGATAGCAATGAAATTTTAAACATTCATCCGGGAAGAAATTTGTGGGTGCTGTTGACATTTTCCACGAATTCCGTTACGATTAAACTCAAAAGAAACGATTAATTGTAAAAAACCTAAACATTTGGAACATTTAATAAATACAGTGGCTTTTGTTCTTTAGTATTTTTTATCCAATCATGTTTTGAATGTGAGGCGGTGAATGTTATAAGCAGGCCAAAGTGTACCAAATCTCTACGCACAAAAAGGTTATTGAGTAGGCATTGTAATATTACCTTACGGTCTGCGATTTTCATAGTACTTTATGCATTTCAAATTACGTTCTATTTTGGCGTTTCATGAATTAAATATTATATAGGGCTAGGCTGCCGTTTTTTTTTTTTTACAAATTTTTGTATTTTGGGGGGATAACAATTACACCTACGGGAGTGTTTCCCGACTAACCAAATCGAGAAATACTCAACACAATTGAGATCTAAAATAAATGTCAATCTTATGTAGGGCTACCATTCTACAATTGCGCAATAAATACAAAAATCCCTGCGCCCGGCGCTCAGTGACTGCATGATCATTGCCAAACTTGGCAAACTTGGGGCTATTACATTTAAACTTTAAAGCAACAGCAGCTTCAATTTCATATTTGCCAAGCTTGGCAAGGATGCAGTCTCGAGTGGAAGTGATTTTCGTATTCTTAGCGCGCAAATGTAGAAAGGTATACCCATAGATATCCCATATAATTGGCTAGATTAGCAGTCAGCGGCCCACTTCCGGGACAATTGGAAGCCATCTTGAATGGGTGAGTTTGCATGTTAAGGCGGCTTCACATTGCTCTGCCGCCGCGGTATGGGCAGGGCGTTGACCAATGACAGCGCTCAACGCCGTCGTCGACTCCGCCGCGGTGAAACTTAGGCGAAGTTCAACATTCACCGGGCCGGGCATGACGTCACGTCGCTTCAAAGCCTTTTAAGTTCTAAAATTGAACTCCAAAACATCTCTGGCCTACAACCTAACCTTTCCGACACTTACCACGATCTTCTTCGTCAGCTCCTACATATCTCATACATATCACAGCTCATACATATCACGACGGGGGTTGGTGAATGTGAATGCCTCCTTTTTTGTACGGCGGAGAATTCCGCTCGTACCCCCGGGGCGGCAGAAAATGTAAGCCGCCTTTAATTAGAAGGAGCTTTAATCGAAAAAATTTTTGAAGATGGCCCCCAGTTTGACAGGTGAGCATATTAGATTTGACACCAAATGTTTACTAAATCCCTTATGCAATAACTTTGCTTTTTTTTCTGTTTGTTCAATGCCATGCTGCACAAGCTAAAACCAATCAAACATCCAGTAAAATCTCTATTGCATTAAAAAAGCATAAATTAAAACGCCAAACCGCCATTTTGAATGGGTGAGATTGACGCTTCAATTTGGTACACTCGCGCCTGTGCGGAGGTATTGGAGACTGTTAATCTAGCGGATTCTAGCCTACTATAGGTGTTAAGATATCTATGGGTATACCTTCGTTCATTATTGGACCCACTTATTAGTCTCAGTGCTCTTGAGAATTATAGTTACAAGATCTTGTTAGCCTGAGATGAACATACTAAGATCAACACATTTACAAGTAATTACCAAAATATTAATCATTTGAAAACTTTTTTTTTGTGCTTTTTAAAATCACTGACTATTTCTGGACGGAGTTCAAACTTCAATAGCCCTGTAGTGCCGCGGGGCTTAACCATCTCGACAAAGACAGTTTTGATGCTAGCGCATGCGCCGAGAATTTCTTAAGTCGTCTATTTGGTCACAACGTGTAAGTAAAAAGAAATTGCGATAGGCATCTGATGGTTGTATTTTTTTTTTCAAAATAAAGATTCTTTGCTGACAATTTTAAAGTAAACATTAACATTTCGTTATTATTTAATTCTTAGCGTTTGAAATAAAATCAATATACATAGCCAATTTTCGGAAGATCTATAGTTGTAAGTCAATGTTTATTCAGGGTATAGATTCGTACCGGGTTCGGAAACTGAAAGGTCAACTCAGTGGCGATATAACTTTCCAACATTTTGTTAGTAAACTTGACCGTTTTGCTAAGGCTGTTTCCAGTCGCAAGCATGTACGAGCGGTTTTAGTTGAATTATTTTACCCTCTCATGTCATCATTGTAAACATGGTTCGTTTCGTTTTAGTACTGTTATAACATAGACAAGAGCTAGCTTTATCTAAATTTGAGATGAACAACGAGTATAACCACTAATCAGCTACATCGATTAATCAAAGAAATAATAAAGAATTTTTTAGTGGCAATACTTTTTTACAGCATTTTTAGATTTATTTTTGAAACTGAGATAGGAGGTATTGCCAGTCAGTATTTTTTTCAATTTAATTTTTATGCTTATTCATTTGTCCGTGTCGTTCATCTAAAATTTTGTTGGAAAGTATTGGTTCTTTGCCCTCGTCATGCTAGGCGACCGACTGCAAGAGCCTGCGCATCAGAGAGAAACCGAGGGAAAGGTTAAGGACAGCGAAGTCATATCTATCATATTGATGCGTAAAATAACCATTTGAGCGTCATATTAACAGCAAATCTCCATCAAATTGCTCTTTAATTGCCATAACCAGGAATTGCTTGTAAAGTTGCCCATTTCTCTTTGTATTGATGCGTAATTGAACGAGTGAGCGTAGCGAACGGAGTGATCTCCATTCGACTTTAATTGGCCCTTATTGTTTTTTCTGCGTGCGTGCGTGCGTGCGTGTACGTTGAAAATCAGCCGAATCGCTGAACAGACTGCGCTGAAATTTTAAACAGACATCCGGTACGAACTAACTGAGAACGTGCTCACAAAATCAGCGAGATCCATTGTGATTTAAACCTAGGCCTACAAGAAATAAAAATGTGATATTTTAAAATATCGATAGCATTTTGTTTAGATTTTTCATATGAAAAATAGGCCACAGCCTTCGATATAAAAACAATTCTGATAGTCACTATCAGTGTTAAATCTTTCAAAGTCGGTGTCTTTTCTTTTGGTTTGTTGTCAATACGTCATTCTCTAAAACTGTCATTATTCTTGTTTAGATTTTTCAAATAATTAATAATGATGACCATCAACAAGAAGAAGTGCAAAACCGCAGTATATACGCAGTATTACACCGTATAAAGGTATAATTAAAATCGTAGACTAGACCATCCTACGTTATTCTAACTTACGATATGTGTATGCTTAACGTAGGCCTAAGCCGTATGGTTGGGCATAAGGCACAGAGCATGGCTCTGCTAATCGTAAAAGACAAGGACAGAGTAAGTCCATCTCGCGAACATCAGCTGGTTAGTATAAAAGATAAGTATATATTACTCCCCGAAAAGATGCGACCACTGGCAGTCGTCGTCGGGGACTTCTACCCCTTCCCCGACGACCTCCTTGACGACGACGACCATGGTAATACGAACGATGCCAAAGACGATGACGACCACGACGTGAGAACCCCCCTTTTTTTTTTTTTTTTACCCGAGGCTTGTTCTGACCAGCATAGGATTTTCCTCCCTATCACTAAGGCTAGAGTGGCGCATTATAACCGAACGGTTAACGCGCCCTGAAACCAAATAAACTAAAAAACATTTTCTATGTTCACCTATATGCCGAAATTGTCTTTAATTTTTCATAAGCCTACATTGACGCTGGAGGTAATCGTAGGTCTACACTAGCTGGCCGTCCCATTTAGCCTGGCGTGTATCAGTTGAACAAGAGTATGCGACCACAAATATTTGTGCAATGATGATTATAATAGGGAAAAGCCAAAGACGTAGTCAGATGAGTGAGTGAGCCATGTGTTGAGTACCCGGGAACATTTGCATTTAAGTTTGATGATAATAATTATATAGGTTGGCCTATAATTAATAGGGTTTTGAGTTGAGTTGGTTTAAGGGCGCGTCAACTGTAAGGCCATAATGCGCCACTCTAGCCAATAAAAGGCTAGGGAGGTCTTAGGTAGGAGGAGGAAAGGGAACGTTAACAGGTACTCAACACATAGCTCACTCACTCGTTTAACAACTACTTTGGCGTTTCCCTAGTGCGTAAAATAACCATATGAGCGTCATATTAACAGCACACCTCCATCAAATTGCTCTTAAAATTGCCATAACCTCCAGTTAGTTAGTTAATGTTGTTTTAGGGCACTCAACAGTAGAGTTATCAGTGCCCATGTCAATTGTATTGGAATCTTCCAAATTTTCTTTTTCCATAATTGTGGATTACCACCATGTTTTCTTCTTTCCAATGGGAGGAACGCAAGGGAAGACGAGGGGGGTTAATGGGAAGGAGTGAAGATGTTGGATAGGATGGGTTTAACTGGGTGGGAACGGTAGAGTGCTTGTTGCAGAGAGGGCCGGCATGTATGGAGAAGAAAAAAGTGAAAGAAGAAAATATTAGTAAGGCTGTGTGAATGAAGAAAGGTGTGATAAAAAGTTGCGCGAGAGCTCTCTCTGCAACACGTTCCCCAACCGGCCAGAGCTCGCCCTTAGTTTTGGGGAATACACTACTCCCCTACTCACAGGCCAAACCACGGGAAGGTATTGATGCGTAAAATAACCATATTAAAATTGCCATAACATCCAGGAGTTGCTTGTAAAGTTGCCCATTTCTTTTTGTATTGATGCGTAAAGAAACCAAAAACGTCATATTAACAGCACATCTCCATCAAATTGCTCTTAAAATTGCCATAATCTTCAGGAATTGTCATATTAACAGCACATCTCCATCAAATTGCTTGTAAAATTGGCATTAGCTCCGGAAAATTGCTGATAAAGTTGACCACTTTGAATTCGTTCCTAGTTTACACAAAATACATATTTTTTAATCTACATGTTCCTTAGGTTGAAAAAAGAATTAATTGACCCCCAAGACTGACATATATTGTGACATTTTAATTGTAGATACGGAAAAAAAGTATAGTTTTATATTTTAATAGTTCAAGTAACTTTTCCATTACTTTTTGTAAAAAATGGTTAATCTTAATTTTAATGCAGCAATATTTTGAAAGGCTTCACTTTCCTTGACTGGCTGACATTAACTACCAAAATACAAACATCTTACAAAAACAACCACAGCCATGTGGATAAATAATTTCAAGAATTATGGCAAGGAAGTAGTTCAGTAAATAATTTAGACAAGTGTAAAAACATTCAAAATGATCTATCTCTGGTAGACTATTAGTGATTTTTGATCATTCAAAAATACTTTTGGTTTATAGTTCTACCAAAGATCAGTGAATAAGTACGCATCAGACAATTGAATAATATTACCTGTTCTATTAACAGTTCTTTTAAAATAGGAGGGGTTTTGTTGTAAAGGCTCAAGAAACGACAAAACCGTTTTGTAGGACACATACACATTTATTTGGATTCTTCTTTACATCATGATTATTATAATTATTATAATTTGAACAGTAATTTGAATTCTAAACAGTCCAATTCCATCCCCTGTAAATACCATCATTTATAATAACTCATTGCTCACATCTTTGCTATACTACAATTTCCAACAATATTACAATGTAACGTCAACAAAGAGTTCAAGAAGGGTTTACATGGTTACGTTGATGTGCATGGGATCGGGGCAGAAGAGAAACCAATAGAATATCATACACTACTTACTATATATTAGACAATATTGGAAGGTTAGTTTACATTATGTCGCCATTACAAATCTAAATATATAGTTAATTTATATTCGGCCTTGATACAAATCAGTCCTTGTTAGTACATACATGGGGCTCAGTGTGTGCTACTAAAGGAGATTTATAACAAGGCTAATACAATCTTAACATCAGACTTTTCATTTTGACAGAGTGGCACCATTGAATAATGTAAAAACACGTTCATAATATCTTTGGTATACATTTAAAACAACAACACAACGTCCATCAGTTAATTTATTACATTAATTTTGACAATATTATCATTATTGACTTGTAGATATTAATATAATTTTTATTCACAAAAATCTGCGATAATTAATGGGAAACATTAATTTTCTCGTTGAAATAATTGATTTTGGGATCAAATTTTTTCGTTTGAGTGGTGAGTTCAGATTTGGACACAACATATTCACAAAGTGACCTTCTGGACATTTTTATGTTACACTTAAATTCAAAAACGGTAGTCAATAACAGGTACACATAAATACATCTCATGATTAGAACGTTGTAACTTTCTCATTATAACACCTTAATTTATACATCACATATTTTTTATTTCTAATTCACTTTATATTAATAAATAATTCTACTTTGTCGGATTGGGTGGTTTGGTTATAATAATCAACTATGTCAGTATGTATTCAAGTTAATTTGTTGGAATCAGGATATCTAAGTAAAGGGTATGTAACAACCAGTATTACATCTTAAAATGGGGCAATCTACTGGATGTACATTATTGTTAAGTAATATACACAGACCTTCTTCATTGTGTCGCTTTTACTGAGTCTACTTATTCACATATTCTACATAACTCTGAATTTAAAAAACCCTATATATTTGACAAGGAACTGAAAACAATAACCATAAATTTGACTAGTATTTGTGGAAGATATTTTGTAGTTATCAGGAAATAATCCCTTACACAACGGAAAGACTACAGGAAATAATGGTCCTCACCCACCAGTCAAAACATAACCCATCCACTTTTGAGTTGAACTTTGTCCTCGCATGACGTGCAAAATATCTCCTCAAGTTCTCTTTGGCTCCTTTTACTCTTCCCATCAAGAATCGTAAAAAAATATCTTCTCCCTAACCCTGAAGTTTATATTATTTTCCTTTCCTTGTAAACATTACTTGTAAAATCTAGTACCACAATTTAATTTTTTTAAATACACTTAAAATCTACATCTTTATAGACTATTTGAGATTAAAATCACATGATTTTTTAAATTACACCACATTAATTAATATTTCACTTTTTCAATTTCCCTGTATACATCCATTTAACATATCGTAAAATCACATCAAATATGGGAATGTTCTTTCCCTTTCTATCATAGGCCATTAAAATATGTTTAAACAACTACTGGGGTGTGGCTACTCTTGACGTATTTCTTACTGGAATGCTTGCTCTTCGTGGGGCTATCCTGCTATAACGCAACCTCCTGCGATATGAGCTGCGTCATGACGAGTATTGGTCCGTTGCTGCTGTTGATGATGTTGTTGAGTTTCTCGGGGGACCCCGGCGGCTCGAGCGGTGGTGCTGGCTGGTGATTGGCTGACGGTTCTTCAAGGTCGACCGTCTGGGTGGTTCGGTTCACTACCTCGGGGTGTTTTACCAGGGTCTTCTTCTTCAGCTGGTGGATCACATCCTCTCGGAGCTCGACCTCGACTCCTTCAACACACAAGACATTTATTATTATTTACCGTGGGAATTAAACCTGCCCAGGGTGCAAAATCATCAATCTCTAACTACGCTTCGCGTGGATAGAGGATGAAATTACAGAAACCTTGAAGCCGACTAGGCCTAAAGCTATGGACGGATTTATAGGCCCTCATGGGCGTACCTAATGTTATTTCATATGAGGCGGCCATGTTGAAGGTGCTTACATCGGCCATGTTGGAGGAGCTAACTTACATATTTACAGCAAACGACTTCTCAATGCGCGAAATCTTTCCACAGATTAGTAATCGTGTTGTTTATGTAGTTTAACAGTAACCTTCTAAATTAGTCCGACCTGGTCCGACTACACTTCTCAACATTTGGCAGGTATGCATCCGCTATCCACGCGAAGCATAAAATATAGATCGATGGGTGCAATGCATACTCCTCTTCCTACCTGCACGTAGGGTCACTAAACATGTGTCTTGAATAACACACATTCTCGTCTTTAACGACGGCATAACGTAGGTATATTGGAGCTAGGACAATGATTGTGAATGTGAAGGGATGTCCGAGGGCTGTTTAAGAGAGCATTCGCACTAACGACAGAGGAAAACCTCGGAAAAAACTTTCAGTAAGGATCACGACGGGATTCCCAAATCAGAGTCAAGCGCTTAGTGATCGAGCCAACACTATCGGATGAAAAAAATCAACGAACCAACAAACAAATAAACTGTATTGGCGCACTAGAGGTTAATAAAAAGATGGTCCTCCGTTAAAAATAAGTTTTTATAACTTAAGGCTATTGTACCACCCTCTGCCTGATAATTTGAAAGTCGAAGAAACATGTCTGAAAAGTTTGCTGAATGAAAGAAGGCTTTTAAAATAACAGAAAAAAAATTGTGAATTTTTTTGGGTGGGACATAACCTCACTTTTGGAAACCCAAAAAAATTCACAATTTTTGTTCTGTTATTTTAAAGGCCTTCTTTCATTCAGCAAACTTTTCAGACATGTTTCTTCGACTTTCAAATTATCGGTCAGAGGTGGTACAAATAGCCTTAAAGGGGCTATTACCAAAAAAACTTTTTCTCCACGTCATAATCTATAGCATAATAATATACTAAAATGACAATTCAAAAAATTATATTTTACACGAATTATTCAATTTTTTTTTACCTAGAAATTTGCGAAAATACTCGTGCTTTAACCGGCTTCTTTTTTTGTTCCACATAGGTACAAAAGCATCGTTTCAATTTAAAATGGCCCTTTGCAACATCGTGTCTTGAAACTGTGCTCAAAATACTCACAGGCATTAAAAAATATGCATTCCAAAAAAAAAGGTTGTAGAGTACGTTAATAACGGCAAATGTTTTTTGGGATCAAAATCGTCGAAGGTCACGGGGCATAAAGATCGTCCCCATGTTTTCTTATGGAAGATTTTTGCCGATGGGACCTACCTCGAAAAAATAATAAGTTTGTACATTTTTTTCGGGTCATAGTGGGCCCAATAATTTTTCTGTTGATTTCTAAATTCATAACTAGTTAGCCAGAATAAAATATATTTTTTGAGTTTAGCTGGTGAATACTCCTTTAAGAGGGGTTGCTGAGGCTGGCGCGGAGACGAGTTTAGACGCTCAGCTTTCAGGTTATTCCGGGTAAACGGTAAACAGCATCAATTTAATATTTCACCACGTTAATAAATCTATGAGATCCAGTATGCGTATTTTTAGATTATTTCATCGGTTTTGAATTTAAAAAATCGTAAAACCTCCATAATTTCTCAATTTTGGTGTATTTCAGGAATTTATTTCAAGCGTACAGATTTTTTTAACGCAAAATTTCATACTACATATCAACGTTTAAATCAATATGAACGCGCACGTTAATTTGGTTTTATCGTAAGTAAAACGGTTTGGTGTGAATTTCCAGAATTGAAACCATTGTTTATGATTTTATCACGTCTTGGACGTACGTCTCGCATTGATTTTGTAAAGCTAATTCTTGGCAACCAAGTGTGGATATCAATATAAAGGAACTCTATTTTACCATTCATGCAATGTTTGGTAATGATATATCCAACCGTTCACCTGCAAACGCAACACCTGAGCGCGCGCCTTTGAGTTGGGCCAAGCTCAGCGTCTCCTCCGTTTCCACCGAGTTATAAGCTCCAGTTATATTTAGTTAGCTGCCAGATAGGTAGATGAGGTATTCCACTAACTTTAAACTTGACTTTAAATCCTGTTTGCCGTGAAATATTTCTGATTTTAATTTTTTAATGTTAAAATTTTTATTGTTAATTTAATCTTGAGATAACATTTATTTGGTGGAACCGTCCCTGAGTAGGATTTAAGTTAAATATTTCATTATTAATAACATGAATAATATGAATAAATAATTGAAATAATAATAATTAATTGAATAATAATTTATTAATAATTTATTAATTTTGACATAAGAGCACAATACGTTCGATGGACCGTAGTCATTATTCAGCATGAACGATTTTGGGAAATAAACTTCTCATTTACTTTACGGCTCCTGCTGATTTTTTTCTAAATTTCATCTGCATATTTTTTAATGTGTATATTTTCTACTTCTAGTTTTCTAGTTTCTGCTCCGCGGCGTTCAGTATTGAAGCATGTTGCAGCAAAAAGTTTGTCCCCCTACTTGAAAAACCCGTCCTACGCGCTTGGATGCTGGAATACGTATTTTCATGCAATATATTGAACCAAATCAACTCCTTCCTCACCTATGTTGTTTTCAGCCATAGCAGGTGGATTCTGGCTGTTCTGATAGAGCGGCTGGTTTCCACTGCAGACCACCGCTGCCATCATACTGCCGGAATGTGTGGTGCCACCCACTGCACTGCTCTTCACCTGACTGCTGAATCGCACCTGCAATCAAAGAAATTAATCACAATTAGACTTTAACATAAACAATCTAAAATAAACTTACAATTATGTGGTAAGAATTTGTTTAGTCAATTTGTGGTCAAATTGTTGATGCAGAATATATTTTGAGATATGTGTTCAAATGTGACTCTTGAATCTTTTGATAACTGACAATTTTTAATTAGCTGCATTTAATTATTTTTTCATTGGACTTCTATTGTAAATGAAAATCACGAGAAAATTCTGCTTCTTGTGCTTTTAGTTCCTGTTATTCGCCGTTAACTCACTGAGGAATCAATAATCTTAATAAAAATGATATAAACATATTTTAAATAAATAATACCACGCTTAAGTTAATTTTTTAAACAAACTTTAGTATAACCAGGTAACTTTTCAGTTACCATAATAATTAGTTAATTTAAGTTTGCACTATATTCTTTAATACCATTAAATAATAAATTTAAACGAGTCACTTTACAACCTTGACGGGCTATATGAACATTTCTAACGAGTTTAATAAATAAATAAAGTCTGCAGAGGGCGCGGAAGATGCGGTGCCAAAAGCGAAACCAACCAGTAGATTGGGGCGAACATCTGAAACAAAGTTCTTAATATTTTGAGATGAGAGCCAGTAGGCTTCGTTCCAAACAATGTTTCTTTTGTTTCACCACAATAGTGGTATCCAATGTTTTTTTTAATTAGTAATTATTTAGAAATTGTTTTGGTGGTGTTAATTTTGTTAGCTTAGGAGGGAGAATAGGGCATATATTTTGGTCGTTGGCAAATAGCTTTTCGCTCACCTATAAGAAGCTTCCGACGTTTAAGAAATTTTGCCAAGTTGTCGTGTGCTTCTTCTGTTTATGTTTCTGTATTTTTGTACATGTATTTTATATTATTTTATTTACTTATTTAACGTCTATCCTATACAGTGTAAAATCTGATTTACTAAGGAGGGCAACTAAATAAATGTAATTACACAGATGCAGACACAACAGTGAACTTCAGTAAGGTAAATATTTGAAATAGTAATTACAACAACAATGCATTAAAACACAACAATTTTGGTAACAGATTCAAAAAGGATATTACATGCAATTAATTAATGAATCAAATTTTAAAGAGTGGTAACAAAAAAGGACAAAGAAAAGAAAAGAATAGAAAAAAAAACATTACAAAAAGAAAAATGAACAAGAAAAACTGATTTATTACACGATCCCATGCGGAGTGCAGTATTGTTGTCGTAAATCAGCCTTTCCGCTCCTTGGTCGGGAGAATAACAATAAATACTTGGCTAATAGCTATACCTTGCTGTTGGGCATCATGCTCTGTCTGACGTTCCTTTCCGGGTGAACGAGGATGATGTAGAGTTTCGGAGAGAAGAGACAGACCAGGGTGACACTGGGAGAGGCTGATGGTCACAGACATGGAGGTGATGCGCAGGGGGACGTGGTTCCCGGTGCCGAAGTAGAGAGGGACGAACGCCAGCCAGATCACACACGTCGTGTACATAGTGAAACCTGTACGAACAACCACAGTACAACGTATTGTCGAGGAGAAATTACAAAACCATTTCGAGTGAAGTTTATTTCCAACACTATAGTTGGAAAGGGCGATGGAAAACATCAATCTTTCACTCCGAAATAGCTTCTTAGTATACTGTACTTCAGAATGGAAGGAAAAAATTCATATTATCCCCCCCCCCTGCCCTAATACTATTTCAACTGTGTTATACTGTACTTATACTAGTTTTTACTTACCATCTCAAAAGTATATTTGTATTTTTTTTCTTGTTTTTTTTGTGCTATGAAGTTTTGTATTGAATATGTCTAGGCATGATTATTATTACAAATTTGATATTTAAGTGTGTTTAGTAGTCTATAAGTGTACTTAAATTATATACATTTTTGAGCATGTAAGAACTAAAAAGTTGGATACATGATTTGTGATGATTTATTTAATATAGTTTTAATACAACACACTTTATAAGACCCATGGATAACTATTGAATTTATTTTAGTATTTTATTATCTTCCATTCTTTTCGTAAACCCTACTAAAACAAACTGTTTGCATAAGGGTTTGTAAAACATCTCTACCTGCACACCGAACGAAATCGTTGGCTCATGCTTAACCTAAGAAACTCTGAGTATGAAGATCTCGTTCGAACCCGCCACCGGCAACGTGACGGAAAGTTTTTTCAGTCGTTATATGAATGAAAGGGATGTTGTCCCTTGCGAATTCCCTTCACAATTGCCCAAATTTTTAAATACCAATTAAGAAACCTGAAGAAGGGCATGCATGACACCCTGGGCAAGTTTTACACAAGAAATTAGGAAATTGAAAAAATGTTTCTACATGTAGCCTACATTTTGTTGTTGGATGAGCGTAGCGAGCGAAGCGAAGATTCCATTCTACTACAGCGAAGAAACAAATCATGATTGTTTTCTCTTCTTTTTTTTCTTTTTTCTCTGTATTTTTGTGTGTTTGTTAACACGATTCCGGCTAAACCGATACTCCAATTGCGATGAAAAAATTTTCCTGGGGGCCTCCGAAATCTCTGAACTTAGAACTGCCACGTTTTTGATCGCAATCGAAAAATTATTTCTTATGAAAATCGCAATTTTATAATTTTTTTCGATTTAAAAAATAACACCTACGTGCTTTATCCAATTGTAATGTTTTTTCACAGAACCTTTATTTTATGAATTGATATATTCGTGTGAAATTTGAGCGTTATCAAAAAATATTTCTCATGAAAATCGCAATTTTACGCTTTATTTGTTTTAAAAAATTACGCTCATCCAACAACGCGCCTGAAAAAGCGTTTGCGAAGCTTCCTAGTGTAGATAAATGCATCTTTCCTATTCATTTCATACCGATATGTTTTGATTCGTTGAAAGCCTCTGGTATCTTCCTAGTGAGCACGGCGTAGAGTGTACAGACGATGATCAGGAGGATGGGGTACATGAAGGCGATCATGTACGACGCATCTATGTGGGAAGAGCAGACGAGATGGTTGTCTTCGCGAGTAGGGTAGTAGTGCATCGCTCTCGGAGGCGAGATCAGCATCCACGCTCCATTTATCAGCACCTGGAGACAAAGGTTGGATGAGCTACAGCAGGCGTAGAGTGTACAGACGATGTCAGGAGGATGGGTACATGAAGGCGATCATGTACGACGTATCTATGTGGGAAGAGCAGAGGAGGTGGTTGTCTTGGCGAGTCGGGTAGTAGTGCATCGCTCTCGGAGGCGAGATCAGCATCCACGCTCCGTTTATCAGCACCTGGAGACAAAGGTTGATGAGCTACAGCAGGCGTAGAGTGTACAGACGATGTCAGGAGGATGGGTACATGAAGGCGATCATGTACGACGTATCTATGTGGGAAGAGCAGACGAGATGGTTGTCTTCGCGAGTAGGGTAGTAGTGCATCGCTCTCGGAGGCGAGATCAGCATCCACGCTCCGTTTACAGCACCTGGAGACAAAGGTTGGATGAGCTACAGCAGGCGTAGAGTGTACAGACGATGATCAGGAGAATAGGGTACATGAAGGCGATCATGTACGACGCATCTATGTGGAAGAGCAGACGAGATGGTTGTCTTCGCGAGTCGGGTAGTAGTGCATCGCTCTCGGAGGCGAGATCAGCATCCACGCTCCGTGTATCAGCACTGGAGACAAAGTTGGATGAGCTACAGCACGGCGTAGAGTGTACAGACGATGATCAGGAGGATGGGGTACATGAAGGCGATCATGTACGACGCATCTATGTGGGAAGAGCAGACGAGATGGTTGTCTTCGCGAGTCGGGTAGTAGTGCATCGCTCTCGGAGGCGAGATCAGCATCCACGCTCCATTTATCAGCACCTGGAGACAAAGGTTGGATGAGCAAGAGCAGACCAGACTTTCACGCAGAATGCAGAGGTATAGTCTGGGTCACTTGGATGCTCTATCGTTTGAAGGTTGTAGTTTAGGTTTATTGTAGTACACTGACATATACATTGTTCATATATGGCACATAATACGTACACAAGCACATAATAAGTTACAAAACATAATAACAAGTACACAATCATATAAAAAAATATGAGCCATATATAATTACTTAGAATATCACATAGAATGAGTGTATTTCGCGCTTGGGACACATTTTCCAAATAGTGGTTATTTTTTCAGTAACGGACAGTAAATATGCCTCCAAACGGATAATTAATAGTAACTTCCCAAGCTCGTGTACGAGACAATTCTATAAACTCTTGGAATGTGCTCTGATCGTGCATTGCAGTCATATAGAAAGAACATCACAATAATTAAAATGTTTCGTGTGAAAATTGGAGGTCAAAAAGTGATCCGGAATGTACGTGAAATTAGTTGTATTTGTCGCTCAAACGATTATTGAAAAAAAAATTGGTCAGAGCTCAAACAACTACCACTAATATTAAAACCACGTGAAATTACAGTTTTTTTTGTGATGTCTCGAAAACGGTGAAAAAATCGCAAAACTGTTTGCAGACAGCCATGTGGTTTTGTAAGATCTATAGCATGCACGTAAAAAGATTGTTATGTGATGATAATTAAGTTTTTATTTGATATTTAATTAAATTCCTATAAATACAAACACACCGATTTAACATTTGAATATTTTTCTTTGCGTTATATTGTTCTAACAAAACCACATAATTGTTTGTAATCAGTTTTTAGATATTTAGAACTGTTCTCGAGATATCACTTAAAAATGCAATTTACCGTGTGGTTCTATAATAAACTAAACGCGACTTCAGAGTTTTTGCACTTTCAAAACAAAATTATATTATGTTGTACGCAGTAATGCATTGTTCGCAAAAAAGAGACGAAAATTCTATAAGAAGTCTAATGCCTCATCTTAAACGCGTATAACAATTGATAAATGATCAGAAACAAATAATATATAATATATTTTGGCCGTAGAACGCGCCACACTCAGCCTAGAAGAATCGCTGAGTTTGGCGCATCTAACGGCAAGCGCTCAGATGTTGATGACTGCAGCTTAACGGTTGGTAATATCATAACAAGTTTTGCATGAATGTTAATACAGAACTTTACTATTGGTAACCACTCTTGGTTGCAAATAATTGGTATAAAAAAATTATTGCGAGTCACAGTAAAAAAATTAAATCCAAAACATAGATTTTAATTCGTGAAAATACTCTTTTACCTTTTGTTTTACGATTTACGAAATGAACAAGCGCGTTCACATTGATTTAAACGTTGATACTAAAAATGCATGATTCTATCTCAGTTAACGCCATTATTTTTAATTGATTAATCTTGAATTCACATTGCATTGCAGTCATTTTTACAAAAGATTTACAATCCAAAACATGAAATTAAGTTATACAATACATATATCCATGTAAATGCATATTTATACAATAGTAGTTAATAAAATTATACATTTAAGATGATTGATGATTTATTATAAGATAACGGATTAATGGTACTATGTTTGGGTACTCAAAATTTTAGGTTGGTTCGGGTATTTGTGAACCAACCCAACACTCAAAATGGTACCGTACCCGATTTCGGGTACAATAAAATAATATATATATAAATTATTTGCAATTATGGTGGAGGTGCCGGTCCAGACAATTATCATTTGTAACCAGTTACAAAATGCCGTTCAATGAAAATCCAAACATTAGAAAATGATTTGTGAGATAATAATAATATGAGATTCTTCACAAGTAAAATGTATTTTCCATTTCAACATGCAGAATTCTAACAGTCGTCGTTAGCAGACGCGAACCGAAGCAGTTTAGCACACGAACCCGACCCCACTGTCAAAAACTTTGTCTCTAATTTAAAGATTCAATGAACAGCTCAATATCATTATCTACTGAACTTCACTGCTAGTTTCAAGTGTGCATGCTATGTTGTCATAAATAAATAAAATAAATACATAAACAGTTTTTATTAAAGAGGCTATTATCCTCAAAAAATATTTTTTAACACATAATCTCTTGCATAATACTACACTAAAATAACCGTTTAAAAATTATATCTTGTAACTGTAATTTTACACGAAGTTTTTTAAGTTTTTATCCTAAAATTTGCAAAAATTGAGTTTTTTGGGGAATTTCGTAAATCGGCTTTAACCTGCTAATTTTTTGTTCCACATAGAAAGAAGAGCACCGTACCAATGTATAATGACTCTTTATAACATCGTGTCATGAAACTGTGCACAAATATACACTCAAAAACGCAAAAATATGTATTCCAAAATCACACTCCTTCTTGGAAATTAGCTTTTTTCAACCAAAACAAAACATAGCGGATTTACAGAAAAGGTTATCGCGTACGTCAATAATAGTCAATGCCTATAATTGTTTGGACTGAAATCCTCTTTGGTCACGGATGCGAAAAGAAAACATCGCCCCCATGTTATTTCAATTAGGCGATTTTTGAAGATGGGACCTAGCACGTAAATAACCAAGTTTGACAATTTCTTGGGGAGTAATGGTTGCTCCAATAATGTTTTTGTTACTTTTTAAAATTCATAACTAGTTTGTAATACTTTTTTAGTTTAGCTTTAAAGAACAGACTGTGATGAATAGGTAACAAAATGCCATTAATAACGATTTTTAAATATTTCAAGAATGGACATGATCAGAAACACGACCAGTCAGTCAGTAACTTATTAACACTCAACTGTTGAGTGTAAATAAGTTAGATGGCAGAATGGCAAGGACGCGGCTGAGATGGTTTGGACGTGTGGAACGATTGACGGAAGAGAGGATGTCCAAGAGTATGTATGAAACAAAAGTGGAAGGATAAAGAAGGGAGATGCCAAGAAAGTCACGATTGCAGGACGACAGAAAGACAATTAATTTAAAACTTGTAGACAATTACAAATTAGACTAACCATTCTCAAAATAAAAACAAAATACGTATTTCAAGTGATCAGAGCACTTTTACTGATATTTTAAAAGTCAAAGGAAAATTGGCTGAAAGCTGGTTAGATAAAAGATAAATTTGAATAACAAATAAGAAAAAAAATACATTTTATTTTTGGACGGGACAAAAGCCCTATTTTGGCCATTATATGCAAATTTTGGGTCAATACGAAAATGAATGTTCTAGATGCAATATTTAATTTTAAGCTATGATTTTTTTTAATTTCTTCAACACACCTTTGTCTCTGGACTATGTACAAGGGAAAATAATTTTATGAAATAACTTTTGATGAACGATTTTTTTCGTGTTCTGGTTCAAAACTCTTTTTTGTACCATGTGACAAAAAATCGCATATCGAACATTATTTCAGAAAATTATTTTCCCTTATACTCAGTCCAGAGACAAAGGTGTGTTGAAGCATTAAAAAAAAAACCATAGCTAAAAATCAAATATTGCATCTAGAACATTCATTCATTTTCCTATTGACCCAAAATTTGCAAATAATGGCCAAAATAAGGCTTTTGTCCACTCCAAAAAAATGTTATTTTTTTCTCTTTTTTTATTCAAATTTATTTTTCATCCAACCAGCTTTCAGCCATTTTCCTTTTGACTTTCAAAATATCGGTAAAAGTGCTCTGGAATAGCCAACCAGCCTCAACGCAATGACCTACTTTTTACTTTTGAAAATACACGACACACATGCATACAATACAGGATATAGGGCACGCGTTTTAGGTACATTCACATACCTGTTCGTTTAGCTGACTGACATCTCAGTGTTTTAAATATGACTTGTTTGGTTCTACAGTCACACGTAACTAAAAACGATTGGACATAATAATAAGAAAATAAATTGAGATTCATGTTTTGGATTTTGTTTTAAAATTTTAATATTTACAATATTCGTAAATCGGATGTGCAGGGCAATCCATGTACTCTTCTTTAACAACTAATAACAGTTGTATATACGTCGTATGCTTCTTGGTCAAACTATATTGAAATGAATAACTAATTTGTCAACTGCCAAAAAAGTTCATAAATTCATCCAGCTTTCCTATGGTCAGTAGATGAGCCTTACTTCTATAACGCGTTTATGTGAACTACAAAATAGTATGTCATCCGTCATGTTGACGGTTCCTAAACAATATCCTATAAACTGATCTATAATTTCTCTAATCAATAAATTTAAATATTATTATAATTAATTTATTTTGAAGTTGTTTATTTTTCTAACAATAAGATATACAACTCCATAGAAAGTTTGAAAAGGGCAATTAGGGCCCAGTCTCAAGTGTCTTACTAATAACACATTTTAAAATACAATGCAAATAATAACAAATAATTTAAAAGAAGATATTAAAGGAAAACAAATGATGGTGAACAATGAAGATATGTTTCAAATAATATATTATAAATAAATAATATACAATGAGATAGTAACAGGTAAAGAAATGATGGTGAACAATAATTTGATGCATTCCAGCATGTTATAACTTGATTTAAAAATGTAAATGAGTTTTCTCTAAGAAATTATTAAATGGTCTACTTCTGTCTGTACAAAGCTGATACTAGGAAAATAAGTCCCGTCGCGTTGATGGATGAGCTTTTTTGTAAGTTTTTAGTTTGCATAGGACCACTTTTCCTTTGCAAGAGATTTTTGAATGCATTGTAGGTGATTGTTGTCAAGTTTCTATTGTTACTTATCAATTGTTATTATAAACCTTTATTTCTATGCATTCTGGCTAACTTTTTCAACTTTTTTTTCAAAAGGTACTACGTCACCATAATTATTATTCATGAGAAATATTTCTTCGATTGTACCCAAAAATGTGGCAGGTCTAAGTTCAGAGATTTCGAAGGTCCCCTCCAATTTTCATCAAGATCGCATATGCCGTTTGCCCGGAATCGTGCGAACAAACAGACAGAAAAAAAAAAAAAACATTGGAGCTAAATGTTTTGAGGGGTCAGTGAAATTGAAGTCTTCGCTTCGCTCATCCAATTAGTTTTAGCTGTTTTTATCAACCGTAGTAACGTTCCATCCAGATATTTATTGGATGAGCGTAGCGAGCGAAGCGAAGATTCCATTTCACTACATTGGAGAAAAAAATCCGGAATGTTTTTAGCTTCTTTTTTTTTCTTTTTGTATTTTTGTCTGTCTGTTATCACGATTCGGCTAAACCGACACTCCGATTACGATGAAATTTTATGGAGGCCTTCGAAATCTCTGAACTTATAACTGCCACGTTTTTGAGCGCAATCAGTAAATTATTTCTCATAAAAATCGCAATTTTACGATTTTTTTTATTTTTAAAAACTTTCTTCGACTTATAACACCTATATGCTTTGTCCGATTGTAATGATTTTTTCATAGAACCTTAATTTTATGAATTTATATATTTGTGTGAAATTTGAGCGTAATCGAAAAAAAAAATTCCCATGAAAATCGCAATTTTACGATTTTCTTCGATTTTTTAAATTTCTTCGACTTATAACACCTACATGCTTTATCCGATTGAAATGATTTTTTCACAGAACCTTAATTTTATGAATTAATATCTGAGTGTGAAATTTGAGCGTAATCAAAAAATTATTTCTCGTGAAAATCTCTATTTTACGCTTTTTTCGTTTAAAAAAAAATACGCTCATCCAACAACGCGCCTGAAAAAGCGTTTGCGAAGCTTCCTAGTATAAACTATATAAATGTTCAATGTTTTAAACAGCATTCTTCTAATGTTATTGGCATTGTATAACTTTGTTTTCGCCGTAGTTTTGTATTCGTATTTTGTAAAGTATTGCGTTCTTCTGTGCATTAACCTATTAAGATATAAGCTTAGATTGGAGAAGGGTTGACAGGTTGGGAAAGCATAGAGAACATAAAGTTCAGCCTGAAGGGCTGGGGGCGACAAAACTTTTCACCTGCTGATGACAACTGCAGCTAATTTAAAGTTGTTTGTTACCTTAATCCACGACGCGTTTCGTCCTTCAGTATTTAGACATCTAATGCTTAATTTGTAATCAATCCCCTTCCTACAACGCATTCTAGAGCTTGCTGTGTTGTTGGTTATCTTGATAAAATTTAATTTAAATAAAATTTGAGATATTGTAGGCTTTCACGAGACGCAGATAAGTTCAGGATGATCCTTGGAATGTTTCGTTGTATCGACACAACACAACATTAAAATGAAATTTAAAGTTAATAATGTTATCATCCCGAGTGTAGTAAATTTTTTAATATAATCCTCACCTGTATCGAGATCATGCCAGAACAGATGATCAGTTGAGATTTGGGCGAGATGAAGCTCGGCCGCTTGGCAGTCTTGCTGCCCGCGTTGAAGATCCGAGCGATGCGATTGGTCTTCGTCAGCAGGGCAGCGTACACAACCGTGAAACAGAAACCCGTACCGAACCTAGGACAGAAAATACTGCAATGAAATTCATTATATGTTTGTGTTGTTATTTTCCAAATCAATCAATCCAATTATTTATTCTTAGCATTCTTTTTCTTTTCTTTTCTTTTCTTTATTAATATTTACAATCTTATAATCAACATTTGAACGTGTTATTATTATTATGAATGCGAGAATGACAGAAAGAGCGTCTGCCCTATAGCACGTGTGAACCTGTCACCCTCTATCACAATTATTTTATCCATTGCCCAAGGTAAATACAGTATAAAATACATCAATAAATATTATAAAATCACTACAAAAACTGTACGCCTACTTAACAATACCACTTACTCTTACAGCACGTACTACAATTTACATAAACTAGGGAAACGCCAAAGTCATTGTTAAACGAGTGAGTGAACCAAGTGTTTAGTCCCCGGGGAAAACATCCCTTTCCTCCCTATACCTAAGGCTGGATCCAGCTCAGTATGGAGATTATACCGGGTACTCAAACACATGGCTTACTCACTCATTTAACAACGACTTTGCGTTTCCCTAGTTTAAATTGAACATTCAAAATGCGAATCGTGTTCAAAACGTATTAGCGTGAAACATTAACAAATTTCCAATATAAAAACAAAAATCACCTAATTTTTATTTCCCATTTAACACCCCTCAAAAATAATATGTGGGTCTAAAAATAAAAAAAAGTTCTACCCAAGGGGATCGAACCCCAACCCTCCGTGCGGTAGGCTACATGCTTACCAATAGGCCATTCAAGCCACGTAATTGTCGTCCCGCTAGCTGCTGCTAAACAAATGCTTACGATATTAAAAGTATCACATTTTATTTATTGTGGGATTAAATCGCAATGGATCTAGCTGATTTTGTTAGCAGTTCTCAGTAAACTCGTACCGGATGTCTGTTTAAAATTTCAGCCCAATCTGTTCAGCGGTTCGGCTGATTTTCGACGTACAGACAGACAGATAGACAGACAGACAGAATCACAGAATGTGAGCCGTTCGAGTTGAATGGAGACACTCGGTCGCTCCGCTCCCTCGTTTAATTAATGATCTTTAATACGGTTATTAAAAGTTAAAACCCTTGTGTGTCGGATTTTAATTCATTTGCAAGACTTTTTATCAATTCCAAAGTTAAAACCCCAACCTACTCAAATTAAAAGCGTGTTTTTCTCTCTCGTTATTTGATCTAAACAAACGGTTCATTAATTCGGAAAAAGCCCCCAAGAGAATTCGGTCTGTTTATTTGTTAAGTCCCAAACAAACCTTCCTAGCAATCTCCACGACAAACAGCCCGGCTATAAATCCGATTTAACGAAGGGGAGAATAAATAAACGACATTCTAAAATAAAGTAGGCCCTTATGTGCGTGAGTAGGACGTTGATGCACAGTGGTCATCGATTACAACAAAGTATTCCAGGGTGAGTTAAAAAGGCATCTTAAAACTAACTAAAACAGCTACCAAACAACAATTGTAACGAAATAGGAAAGTTATCATTATTTTGCTAAAGACAAACGTCAAACTTCAGTTGAAATTTATGTCGTCAGAGTGGCTTTAAAAAATACTTTATACCAAATTTAATACCACAACATAACGAAAAGTCTTAATTAAGGAACAAATATAAGCAAGAACGCGTTCACACAAAAGATCGAGCGAAGTTATTAAATCAACTGATCGTGAAGAAGAGACATAAATTTATCCTGCGCGCGCATATCTTTTTGGTGGCTTTGGTCTTAAGAGGATGGGATAGTCGCGAAATTTAAACCACGCGAAATTACAGTTTGTTCGTGATATTTCGAGAACGATGCAAAAATCTTAAAACTGATTCTAGACCGAATTGTGGTTTTGTTACAACAATATAATGCAAGAAAAAATATTCAAATATAATAATTGGTGCGCTTTATCTTTAAGATATGCATTTAATTAATTAAAATTATCATAAAAAACCTAATCATATCACATTACAATATTTTTTCTTGCATTATATTGTTCTAACAAAACCACAATTCGGTCTAGAATCAGTTTTTAGATATTTTGCATCGTTCTCGAGATATCACGAAAAAACTGTAATTTCGCGTGGTTTTAATTTCGCGACTATCCCATCCTCTTAATACGAAAAACAATTTTAATTATTTAGTTGGCCTCCTTTTTTAATCAGTTTTTTGCTGAATAGGAAAAAATTACCCTATTTAGTTTCCAGTTATAGTGGAGGTGCCGGGTCATGAATTTTCCATCTTTTAGGGGGGATAACCCCACCCCCTAACCCACACGGTCAACAAAACATAATGTTTCAGTCCGTATTGAAGGGGGAACCAAAAATAAGATGAGTCAATCGAAAGTCTTGTTTTTTTTTTCGTGAGACGTGACACACGCACAGACGGACGGACAGAAAATATACTCATATAAAGGAACTTATCTGGACTAGTTAAATACGCAGTGAGCGTCTTTTTAAATCACAAAAAGATTACATTTTTAATAATAAAAGTATTAATATTTAAAGCTTTTGTGACTGTCTTCGATGTTCTTTTAAGGGGAATCCCTAGACCCAAATATGATTTCTTAAGAATGCAGTAAAGACGTCTGAAAAGTAAGTAGAATGTAAGAGGGGTTTAATAAAAGAGCGGATTATTTTTTTGAAATTTTTTTGACGGGACATAACCTCAGAATCAACAATTGTATTCAAATTACTGGAATCAGTTGCTCAAGTTCAAAATTGAATTTTTAGCAGCGGTTTTTTGTATATTATTTCTACACTCCTTTATCTACAACCTAAATAAAATTATTTTTGGATTTATATGGTTTGTTGCGTTGCACAATTTTTTTCGCCTGCCGGTACAATTTCAAATTTTGTACCGTTTAACGGAAAAAATCGTGCAACGCCTGAAACCATATAAAACCAATAAACTTATATTTAGGTTGTAGATAAAGGAGTGTAGAAATAATATACAAAAAACCGCTGCTAAAAATTCAATTTTGAACTTGAGCAACTGATTCCAGTAATTTGAATACAATTGTTGATTCTGAGGTTATGTCCCGTCAAAAAATTTCAAAAAAATAATCCGCTCTTTTATTAAGCCCCTCTTACATTGTACTTACTTTTCAGACGTCTTTACTGCATTCTTTAGAAATCATATTTGGGTCTAGGGATTCCCCTTAAGTTCCTAACATAAAAACTATAAACATACATCTCTTCGCTACTAGTGCTACTATCTAGCGTAAACGCAAGGTAAATGTTAGGCTTTATTTCATTTATTCCCAAGGTAATTTCTTTGGCAATTTAGCGCTGATTTATCAACTTGAGTGGAAAAAGGGTTCAACTGGAGAAGTTCCTAAAGAAAACGAATGTTGTAACGGTCTCATTTGTTCCAATCACGTTTCACGCAGCCGTAGTTTAGTTTAATTTGAACTGAAACGGTAAATAGCGACAAGGAGGCATCTATTTGGAACTTGAAAATCCAGCCAGTTCGTTTGTTAGTTACCCGTTCCAAAATGATCAATTACTTGGAAATGTATGTAACTTAGTAAAATGTGATTTCCTGGATCGCTTTTATTTATGTGTATTTGTTATTCGCATTTCGGTTTAAAAAAACTTATCGCAGCTTACGTTCACACATTCCTGAATAAGGAAAATAATGTGTTCAATATATTTTTTTAACATTTTTAATAATTATTTGGTAAATTGTCTTATTAGTTATAACACAATTATTGTAATATTTTAGAAAGGAAATAATGCATTGATACTTCTAAACTTCAAACAATGATAAATATTTAACTTACAAAACATCCCGGTCCGAGGACGAATAAGGAGGTCACCGAATAGCAGAGGAGGACGCCGATGATAAGGACATAGCTGAGACTGTAATGTGACCCCGAAACACTCACCTCTGAATGCCACAGACCACGTCCGACGGTCTGAGGACGAGAGCGAAGGTCACCGAATAGCAGAGGAGGATGCCGATGAGAAGGACATAGCTGAGCTCCCTGCCTGACGACG
This sequence comes from Sweltsa coloradensis, assembly GCA_024449915.1. Taxonomy (NCBI): domain Eukaryota; kingdom Metazoa; phylum Arthropoda; class Insecta; order Plecoptera; family Chloroperlidae; genus Sweltsa; species Sweltsa coloradensis. The sequence continues at coordinate 107,695 of JAMZAV010001673.1, read as the reverse complement.
GGACTGTCGTTGTGCCGAAAGAAGACTCCCCCGACGAAGAGAGTGATGAGGATTCCGGTGGAAGAGAACGACATGGCGCCGATAGCCCATCCTGATTCAGGACGCAGGAAGACCTCGGGGATGTCCTTGCAGGCGACGTGTTGCATGTTGGGGAGGGTCCCGTCAGGACACGCGAGGCACTGTGTCTCGTCGCGCGGGTGACGGATCTAGAAGGGAATCATTCCAGTGTAAGTGATCACTGCCCATTAAGGTAGTGAAAAATTATTTTTATTTAGAAACAAAACCTCAAACATTTATTTTTGCTACATCCAATAGCACAAAACTAAACTAAATTTACAATTTAACAAATAACATTTCCTTACTGTAATTTTATCAATTTTTTTTAAAGCATTTTGATCTTTAAATTTGATTAATTGAAATTAACACTGCCATTGGGTAGAAAAAAATGATTATATGTAGCAATATTTCTAAAGGTTGTGGATAGATCGCTTTTAATTTTTTTTAGTTCGCCTTGTTTAAATTACTTGCAAATTAACAACTTCTTTTCAATTCTTTGATATTTTTTCATCCACATAGCTGTGGTTGCTGTTAGGCAATGTTTAGATTTTTGTAAATAACGTCAGCCAGTCGAAGAAAAGTGAAACTTTTCGAAATATTGTTACATAATAAAACTAATTTTCCTACTAAAGAGCAGTGCTTAGTTCAATTAATTGTTAAATAACATTTACATGTTCTATTAAAATTTAATGAAAAAGAAAATAACATGTTTGCTATTACTTTGATTCACATGCTGTAGTGTACTATCACCCATCTAAAATTATTCTTTCTTTCTTTCTTTTTTCTTTCTTTCTTTCTTTCTTTCTTTCTTTCTTTTTTTTCTTTCTTTCTTTCTTTCTTTCTTTCTTTCTTTCTTTCTTTCTTTCTTTCTTTCTTTTATTTATGTATTTATTTATTTATTTATTTATTAAACGTCTCAGTTAAAAAAATCAGATTAACAAAGGAGAAAAACTTATCTTTTAAATGTATGTCTTGATACCGGGCACGTAATTTATACAAATAAGAAAATATAATATGCGCCCCAAGATGACACCTGTTCTTGATAATACACAATTATTTACTAAAATGACTAAAACATATTTCTAAAACAAAATGAAGTGTACGTACAGAAAATATTTTTCTGACATCATTATGCGATGGATAGGCCTACATGTCATAAGCTAGTCGCAATGTTAATTATTTTATGGGAGATTTTTGCCGATGCTCGAAAATGACAAATGATAGACAGTATGAAATATATTTTTTGTGGTTTAGCTATACTAATTACAAAATATATCCACAAGAAAAATAGCATAACACCAAATTTTTATCTGTTTAATAAGAAAAATGTAAAAGTACTCATGTTCACTTCCTTTATTGAACGTATGTACATTTTTACTTCATTATTTATGCACACATTATCTCAAGTACAAGTTCATAACAAATTATTATCATCCCCCTTACATACAAAATACATTCAACAGCAAGCAAGTTATTTCAATGGCTTGCTTTACAAAGAAAGAACAATAACGTTTCGTTTCAACAGACATAGCAGTTAGTCAAATACTGTCACTACGAGAACAGAGTGTCGTGATACAATACTGAACATGTTTAATTAACAAAGCAAACATATTCTACAACTCCAAGGGTTCGTAACAATGGCAGTATACTGAAGATCCGGCTTTTACTCACATGGTGTTTACTTCAGAGAATAACCTGTAGATACAAGGTTTGGAGATATTGTCGTAAGAACTATAAGGGTAAGGGTGCATATTATGTCACCGCGTGTGTTATACTAGGGTGCGGGGTGGGGGGTAAACCAACACGGCGTTAATTAAGTCGACGGAAGAGAGAATGATACGTAGTAAACTCCACATGATGGTCGTCGCGTGTGGTTGATGGGAAGGGGAAAAGATGCAAGCTTACGCTTACGCTTAAGAACAAAAGGTTGTTATAAACGTAACCAGTGGCGTTTCGTTTGTGATAAACATGATAAAAAGTTACGAATGGTTCAAGAGACTTTTTCGTAAAAATAACGTTTTTATGTTTAATAATCTCTAACAACAGCTTATCATCAACCCACACAACTAAACAGTTTAATTTACACATTCATCACAATTTAAATGTGTTATTATTATTTAAAAAATGTATTAATTTCATAATAATTAAGTAGAATATTTATATTATTCATTAATATAAAGTAGTCATTATTTTAATTTTTATTTATATAATTAATAAATGATAATTAAATTTTAATTTTAAGTATATGAATGCTTTTGGATAAGAACGGGCTAACTTAGATTAGAGGGTAGAGGGTATGCTGAGGCTAGAACGGAGGCGAGTTTAAGCGCTCAGCTTTCTGTTTTTTTCGGGTAAACGGTTTATAATACCATTATCAAATTTCACACAAACGTTAATAAAGAATAAAATCTATGTTATCCATTATGCGTATTCCTAAATTAATTCATTGATTTTGAATTAAAATCTAGTGAAATCACTAAAATTTACTTATTTTGGTCATTTCGGGAATTTATTCCAAGTGTACAGATTTTTTTAACTCAAATTTGCATAATGGATATCAACGTTTAAATCAATGTGAACGCGCAGGTTAATTTGATTTTATTGTAAGATAAACGGTTTGGTGGGAATTTCCAGAATTGTAATCCATGTTTTGGATTTCCCATTTTTTCACGTTTTGGACTTATGTCTCGCAATGGATCTTTAAGGCTTATTTTGTGCAACCAATTACGGATATCAATATAAAAGTACTTTATTAACATCCATTCAAAATTTGGTAATGATATTACCAACCGTTCAGCAGAAATCATTAACACCTGTTTGCGCGCATTTGAGTTGAGCCACTAGGTATAAGACTGAATCACTTCGTTTTTATTTTTTACCAGTAAGTCAAAAGTAAGAATGTGTTGGGGCCACGATCAAATCATATTAGCGATTTTTTTTGTAATCGACAGTAAACAAGCCACAAATGAGGAAAATTTTCATTATTTTTTTGAGTTTGTTGATTGATTGATTGATTGATTGGATATTGCTTAACGTCTCATATTTATGCACTTTGGCTAATCGAGACGATGAGTGGTGATAGATGAGGATGAAGTATGAACAGAAGGGAGGAGGGGAAACCCGGTACCGGCACGTAGCCTACTCCTTTCGAAAAGTACCAAGGTGACCAACGGCTTAACGTCCCATACTAAAGGACGGTGTAACTTTGACAGTCATATAGGTTCCTCCACTAACCCGGACTGCCGAGCAGTCGTCGAGGAGAACGAAGCCGTTACACTAGCTTTCGAACCCTCCATCTGCTCTAACCAGCGGTATACGTGAGTTTCAGTACAGAGTGGTCACCCACTTTACCCATGACCACGCCCGATGTTCGAGTGGGAACCGGTTAAACGAGCTCGGCTAAACCGCTGGCTTTTAAAGTTTGTGTTGGAGACAATTTAGAATGTTCTCTGATCACGCCATTCGAAAATTCTTAATAACAACCGTTTAGAATTTCAAATTAATAAGGTATTAATTCAGGGTCAAAAAGTGGTTTATAATGTATCAGAAAACTCACTGGAATTTGCGATTAATGGACACCTAGCATGGTAAACAAGTTGATCCAGCTGAAGAAAATAAGTAACCCGGCACCTCCACCAAAAACATATAATTCTTTAGCGTAGCCATAATCCATCAATTTCATAAACAATTTCGCTATCTTACTCACGTTTCAGAACATAACAATTTAATAAATGATATGGATTCGAGGGTAACATGTCATAAAAAAATATATTGTTATCGACTCTAGTAAAAAACATACTAAACTAGAATCAAAATAATGTCTAGCTGTTTTTCTCGCAATTTTACAACACCACCATACACACCATTTTAATATTTCCTGTAAAAATCCAAATTATTATATAATATTTATAATAATATACAAAAATATGGTTGTTAACTATATATTATTGTCTACTGCTTTACGGCTCTGATTAAACAGGCATACAACGATAAATACATAAACAATACAATAATGGGTATTACAGTGGGGTCGCTGAAAACAGGCTACAGTTTTTGTTACAATCGGAAGTGCGCAGAACCAATGTGCGCATGCTCAGTACCATAACAATCCAACCAGGGATTGCAGTTGGCAGTTTAGAAAATTATCTTTCTGTGCAATTAGCCAACTGCGACCAAAAACTGTAACCAGCTGTTGGCGGCCGAGGTTCCGAGGTTTACTTCAGTCCCTAGTTAATGAGAATCCTAGGGATTGAGTGTACTCTTAAACAGCACTCGAACATCCCTTCACGATTGTCCTATCCGCAACATAGTGTACCTGGGAGGGGCATAAATTGAACCCTAATACAGGTTTAATTCCCCCGGTAAAAGTAATTAAAATAATAATCATAATAATCATAATCATAGAGCTCTAAACAATCACAATATTATTATTGGATCAGCGTAGCGAGCGAAGCGAATATTCCATTTCACTACACCTGGAGAAAAAAATCCCGGATTTTTTTTTTTTTTTTTTTTATTTCTATTTGCTATTTTGTCTGTTTGATCCAACGATTCGCTAAACGATAACATTGAGCATAAAAATATATAAAGCTCAAATTCTGATTCCGAATTTTCCAATTTCCATACACACATTTTAATATTCGAAAAATTAATTATTTATATATTTAATGAATTAAAAATTTTTTCAATTTTTTAAACTTCTTTCGCTTGATAAACAGCATACAGAATACATAAACATTAATGATTGTGATCAGACTGTTCCTGAGAATAAAGGTACATTTTTGTTAAATTTGGAAGTCATTGAAAAACATTTATCACAAAAATCGAATTCAGGTTGCATTGGTTTTAAAAATTATCTGACTTTACACAATTTTCAGTTTTAACTTTTTTCGAAACCATAAATTACTGAATATGTTGTGTAAATTTGAGCGCAACGAGGAAATTTATTTCTAGAAATCCCATTATACGATTATTGTAGAATTAGCGATTAATTATTAAACAAAACTAACATAAGCCTTAGATTTTTCCTATTCCGAACTATTAGAAAAATTAACTTGAGTAAATTTGCAACATGAAACAGGTTTAAATTGACAACCAGTGGAAGTAATGCACAATAACACTATAATCAAACAAGCGCGGAACTAAGCGTTTCCTAGTAGCAGTTAAGTAAGAGTTCGTCTTAGACCCCGATAGCTCAGTTGGTAGAGCATCGGTTTGAAAAGCCGGAGGTTCTGGGTTCGAAACTCATTCGGGGCAATCTTTAGCGACAATTGCTTTAAACAGGATATTTCCAATCCAACTTTGTAATCTTTCAGTTAAGACAGCAACATGGCAGTTTTCTGTTTGATTTATATCATAGTTATCAACAATCACAATATATAGGCTAGCAGTTTAGTAAAAGATTGTATAGGCTCCGATAGCTCAGTTGGTAGAGCATCGGTTCAAAAAGACGGAGGTTCTGGGTTCGATCCCCATTTGGGGCAAACTTTTACGACTTTGCTATCATTCAATAAATTTAATATAACTTATATTATTATGTACTGTACTGTTTTCTGGAGAAAAACAAATTTAATCCATGCATGTTTTGCAAAAACGTATATTGGTGACCTCGCTTGGTTGTCCGATGTTGTATTTGTATCTGCCACACAATATCATAACCCTTGATAAGCTCACGAGGCAAAACACGGGCGGTGTGAAATGTGGGGGGGGTTATGGGCCCCGAGGGTAATTTGCTGCCTCGCTCGCTCCGCGGTAATCACTCGGCTAATATAGAGCTGCTCATGTCAACACCTTCTGCCTCGTATGTCGCCGACTCGAGTGGGGGCAATTCCATCATGACGCAAGATAATTATGACACCACAAAATAACAAAATAATTTAATACCACTCGTGGTTTTATTTAGTAAGACGGTTGTTTGAACTCGAGCCAATTTGTTTTTTTACAATATAAATGCAGTCGCTTGATTGGCAAAATCCAGATTATTTCACAAACAACCTGGATCACTTTTCGACCTCATAATTTTCAATCCAAAAATGTTAAACTTGGAGAAGTTTTTTTTTTATAAAGGTTGAGAGCAATGCGCGATCAAAGCACATTTCAAGATTTGAAATAATGGTCTCCTGCACATGCTTGAGAATTTACTAAAAAAAAATACCTGTTTGGTGGCGTATTTACTCCCCGTTACTAAAGAAAGTAAGCACTATTTGGAAAATGGACTCTGATAGCGACAATCACACATTTTGGTGCAAGCCACAACCCGATATAAGACAAACAAACTATAGAGCTACAAGTGATCCAGACTAAACATCTGCAAAGCCTGATTTGCTCGTATTCATCTGCCAGTCTTTACTACACTTGACCGATTCCAGCCCCAAAAAAATCAAGGCAGTTGAAATTTGCCGAAATTCTCAAAAATCGAGTAATTAAATCACGGAGATTTTGGAATTGTTTTATTCGAAATCGACGATTAAAATTAAGTGATGTACATACCTGGTACTGAGTGCAGTTGAAGCAGTGCCAGCAGCAGCTCTCGCCCTCAACGTATTTCTTGGCTTGGCCCAGGTGACAGGGAAGACTACACACAGATTCCGGGGGATGAGGATGACCAAGCTTAAACTGTATTTCTGGAAAAGTCACACAGTAACAGGTATAATTACTATGTTCGTCCCAAAGACAGTAGCCTAAAAAGTAACTACTATCGCTATTGTAATAAATTTAAAATTTAAAAATAGTTCCCCTCATTGATTGAGTCCTCGTAAAAAAAAAATCGGACATTACTTACCCAATTGACCAAAACCCAAATAATCTATATTATTATAATAACCCTACAATGGGCGTCCTAATGAAAACGTTTAAAAACTATATTCAAGCGTTTTTGCTAGCGTTCTTACTTCCTATAGCTACTCTTAATTGCAGTTGATTTCATACAACATCCTATTAACTTATAGACTAAATCAATTAATGATTTCATTATAACCATAAGGAATATCAAAACGAGCATAACCTTTGAACAGAATTAAAAATGTAATTACACACTACATAATTATATACACAAATAAAATTTGGAAAGAAACAGTGGAATAATTAAGCGAGCGAAGCGAGCGTTTCCATTTGACTCTGCCGGAAAAATTAGTCACTGGTTTTGTTTTTTTGTTTTGTTTTTTTGTTTTTTTGTTTGTTTGTATGTCTCACCATAACGTTCGAACGGAGACTCGGATCGAGTTGAAATTTTGACCATCCGCAAGCTTCGTTCTCGATTGAATGCCATTAGTTTTGTGGCAAAATCGTTCAAAAAGTTAAAAAGTTACATTAAAGTTAATCAAAAGTTTTTTTTCAAACTAAACGGCGACAAAATCTGAGATGGCCAAATCATTTAGAATGTCCGTCCGGTCACGAATATGTTAATTTTATTTTGATCCGATAAGTAGTGTAGATGGAAATTACATTATAACAAAAGTAACGTTGCCATGGCAACGAAAAGACGCGCGAAGTTTCTAATGCACTGCCACCTAGAAGTAATCAAAATACTTTCGAGGAAGCAGTCTATTTTGTCCCAAGGAGTCAAGGTCCTCTAGATGGTGGTGGATTTTATCCACAAAGTAAAAGTTTACCCACGGGTTTACCCAAATACCTTGCCAATAATAAATAATATTGGAAACATGGCCCCGTGGACTGCGAACGTCGCAAATTTTAAAATTTAAAAAAATGTGCAATGTCGGTCTAGCTATAGCACGTGCTCGCTTATCAACGCGTCCAACTGAGCGTTTCCTAGTAATAAATAATCACGTTTATTTCTTGGAATAGTTTGAATCTTGAAGGTCATGACGACATTAAAGTGGGCGGAGCCTCATGCACAGAATCACCCGCAGGGCGCAGGAAAGCTTATATCCGCATATCACGCATGATTTATATTCAACTCCTCGCCTCTAGAGCATGAATAATGGGCCTTATTATTCGAGCACACGTTGTTGGAAATTTCAAGTGTATTTCTTTTTTCAGATCAGATCTCATCTTTCTACTCTTTTCACTTTTAGGGCTTGGGGTTGGAGAGTGTATTTCACATTGGGTACGAAAGTTCGGTCTAAGTGGAATTGATTTTGTAAATATGGGTTTTTATATTTCTTCCGCCAAAACCATAACAACAGCTTTGTGTTATTTGTTAATAAATAATAATATATAAATAATCATCCTCTATCAAAGCAGACTTAAATTTTTTATCGCATAGTCGAAAAATGAAGATTGTTTTCCCATTTGACAAAATTAAATACTTGACGGTTAATTAAAAAAAAAAATGGAAAAGTGATACGATAGGAATTTTTCCAGCTAACAACTTAGTTACATCATAATTGTGAAAGTTGCTCAGAATTGACAGGGGCCATCCGAGAAGTGTACGTAAAATTGTGAATCTAAAATTAATTCAATTTAGTGAAGTATCTAGGTTCACATTTTGTACCTTTAACACACCTATATAGGCTGCACCTGAATCTAGGACCTAGATACCTTATCTACGTTTATATTGTGTACCTTTACCTACTTAGCATAATATACGACCTACAATAAAGTAAGGACCTACTGTTTTATGTTGTGTTGATTTAATTTTACATGTCTGTATCAATTTGACATTGTAGGTCTATGTTGACGTATACAAAGATACAAGGAATTAGGAACTTGTCAAATAAGTACAATATTTCAAATGCAGAGTTCTGATGGTAATTTTAGCTTGTATGCCTGAAGTGGGTCCAATATATTACAAGTTGAGAGCGCGTAAGTACAAATCGTTTGGAAGAAAGATGGCCGAAATCCAATAATGCAAAAACGATTGCGAATATCCTTATTGACCACACGCTTGAACGCAGCTAATATATAGGCCAGGCTCTTCGTAAGCTTTTAAGCCCCTATTTCCAACAGTAAATGTAGTAATCATCCGAATTGAAGTGTTTTACAGAGGCCAAAACCTCCTTCATTAAATCCCACTTGAAGTTTCGAACTGTCGCAGTTATTCTCTTCTCTCAGTCGGTAATGCTGGCCCCTACCCCGAACACTTGGGGACTCCCTCGGAGCGAATACACTGTTTATCATCTTTATCGTTGGGACATTCTAAAAGCATTCACGTTTCGAGAGGGTCTACTTGAAAGTTAGTCGGGCGTTTGGAGGAGACCGTCGTTTTTTTAGCAGTCAAACTCGAGTGGTGTGGTACACAGTTGCTGCGATGAAATGGTGCTTCAAAAATCGGGCTGTCATTGTTTCATTTGCAGAGAAAACAAGATGGAAATGAGAATTGATTTTAGAAGACTTGGAGGTAAAGATGACGTAGTAGAAGGAGCGCGAGTGCGCGTGCGTGTGCTAGAGAAAAGGTGAGGGCAGAAAACTGAAAAAAGAGGAGAAGATGGATAGGATGATATCGGTAGTTAATATCTACAATACACTCTAAATTGCCCTACTTTTACGATTTTCAACAGGAGTATGTTGATTAATATAGAAGAAACTATATAGAATTGATAAAACTACCTATATACATTTCGGGCACTTATAACCATAAGTGTTGTGTGCCCTTAAACCATAATAACTATCTAACTAACCTAAACATTCTATAGTATGTCTAAACCCCGATTAAAGAACTCTGTAAATATAAATGTTTTAGAGCTATTAATAACATAATTATGAATAATGACGCCGCAAGCAAAACTGAAAACAGACCCGTTTCGTCCAAACTTTTCTTAATAAAGACGTAAATAAGTAAAAAAAAAAAGTAGTTATTTCAATTAAAAGATGAAAACAAACATATTTAGAAATTGGATAAAAATAATGTGTTTACACGGAAGAACGTTAGTGGTAGGAAAAGCAATTACCGTATGATGAAATTAAAATAGTATTGATTTATCAATGAATGATTGTTAAAGATAGTAAAACGTGTACCTACCCGACATGTCTAGTTTGAGTTCCTCGTCAGTATACTCGCCGACCCTCACCCACTCGTATTTGCCGAGGCTCGTCTGCTTGAAGTGTATGATGTTGTACCGAGCCGGACCGTCCCCGTTCCTGTCGAACCGGAAGCTGTCGCCGCTGAGACCCTGGAACTACACCTTGCGCAGGTACCGGAGAAGCTCGGTACCCTTGGTAGGACGCATAGCTTCACACAGACCGGGCTTGCCGCCGCACAGCTCGGAGTGCATCGCACTGACACACACAGAAGACACATGATAAACTCACACCCTGGAACTACGCACACAGAAGACACTTGTTCGAAAATAAAACACGAAAAAGTATATAAAGAACTGAACCAAGAGAGAAATAAATTAAAAATTAATAGTATCACACATCACACACATGGAAACAAAACAAAAATTCATTGGCATATTTATTGATTGGGCTCATCTTTCGCGTTGGTATTCTTGATATTCATTATCTGTCGACGTATATTTTCAAGTCATGAAGACGACATGGTCTTCGAAACGTCGACAGATAATATCACAATTACCACTGCGATCAATTAATAATTTAATTTTAAGGAATTTATTTGTTCTTTACACTGTTAATTAATAGTATGTCATCAACGGATCATTTTTTTAAATCTATTATTATTATTCATAAACGAATTTTATTCAAAGTGTTACTTAGTTTTGCATGAAGTAAGAGTTAAATAAAAACGTAAAAGGTTAATAATAATGATAATAAATAATTATATGCATTGAGAAAAAAATTGACATTAATTATTCAATTAATTAATTTAAAACTCAAATGATTTTTTAAATTGTTTAATATGTGATTATTTTTTCTTCTAAGTGTTTGGTTATGAAGATATATATTTTAAAACTTTCAGAACGTAAAATGTATTGCGTCCCCGCTCTCCAAACATACAAAATGGCGTCGCTCACTCACCGGAAAGCGTAACCGAAGGCCATGACTGCGTCGCTGACGAACTGCAGCTGTCCCTCGAACGCAGTGTTCTTCAAGGTCAGCTGTTCCTTCGTCGTGCAAGGCTCCGTGTACTTGATGTTGTAGGGGGTGCGAGAGCTGTTGGGGTAGCGACAGTGGAAGTGATCTTCCCAAAACTCTGAAACACAACATTATTATTATTAGGGTGGGGAGAAAGAAACAGTTTCTTAACCCATTGGAGTTCCATTTCTTTTCGGGTTTTTATAGGGTACAAAACTAAATTGCAATTATTTATGATAATTTTAATCCATTTTATTTCAATTTCGGATTTAACGTAGCGCATTAATTTTAAATTAATCCATTGTTTTGTTCCATGCTTAGCTAAAAATAAGTTTTTTCGAATTTGTTAATATAATGTATTACGTTTTTTGTGGTTTCAAAATTCAGCATGTGAGCCTGTTATGAAATTACCAAGATTCTTTAAATAACTATGTTTTTTCCGTTTTTACTCCCGTTTGGATTTCAATTAAATCATAATTTAAAAAATAATTGAAGAACAATTTTAAAAAAAATTGGCACCCCTAAATATATTCTCCTGAATCGGACGAGTATGACTAGTCAAAGTACTCCAAGGGGATTTATAAGGAAAGGGGGTATCCTGATTGGAAATTTTAAAGATAAATTATTAAGCTATGGAGGGAATTTTTACTTTAAAAATAGAACAATATACGTTTCAAAGATCATGTTATATCGTCTTGATCAGGACTTGAGATATAATTTCTCACCATGTTCGTGTAAGGCGGCACACGACAGAAGTTATCAGAGCACCAAATATTGTCCTTGCTATTACCAGGTCGGTGCAATGCAATGTATGTTCACATGCACTCCACTCGGTAACTAATAATCGATGAGCGCACTCGATCTAATGGACGTCCGTTTTCGTGTGCCGGATAGAGTAAACAGCAATCACCACATGATGTACTTTACTTGAATAGTTCATGAGTGCATGGCCTAGATTCCGTTATAATCAAGACTTGGCGTGATCACGGTGATGTCTCATGCTTTAAGTTCTGGTATTGAACACACGTTTTTCGAGGTAACAGAGGTTTCCTTGCGAAAGGTCAAGAAATTTCTTTGTTATAATTCGTCCTTTAACTTGGGAAGACTAAAATAATAAATTGATTGAACTGGATCAGATCAGGTTTAAAAAATGTATTTAGAGTCTACCCACTCAGTCACATATTTTTAGCGAGGAACATTTAATTTAAAGCCGACCAAGCCAACTCTGTAAGCGCCGACACCATCGACGAGCGAACAATGAGAGACCGGTGTAGAAAACACCGATCAACCAGGCAGGACACGATTCCACCCGCGGACAGCACCCGAATCATCAATGAAATTCAGAACAACATTAGAATTTGTTAATTTTGACTCGTTGCTAGGACGGCTCCAAACTCACCGTTTACAAATTCCTAAACCAAGAACTGTTGGATTTAAGTCCACATCAGAAGCAGGGAAACTTCTGACTATATCGAGAATGGTACCTTTGATCTTCATGCATCGGAAGCAGAGACGCTAACCTCAAGACCAACGAGCCACGTGCATTCACGGCACGAACAATCGTCGAACATTTCTATTGCATTTTCCTGTTCCCTTTACTATGGGGGGGGGGGGGGGGGCTAAAAAGCAAGCAAAGCTTACTTTTTTATACAACGTGTGTTTTAGCGTTTAATTGTTTTTAGTGTATGAATACTAATAACCCCCTTTCGGCAGGACTAGTATTGTCCCCTTGATCCCATTACAAATATAGATTTGCATGTACAATTAAACGCATGCCAATCGTATGTCATGTTCGGTTGTTGTCGTGAGACGTGGCACACGAACAGACGGACGGACAGGTAACACACAAGGCATATAGGGTAGCTTCACTCCCTAATAAGCTGGTACAATATCAATCTTCACACCTACAAATTCTCAAGTTACATATTTTTACTCTTCATTGAATTTGAGAAAAATATGACTCATATCACAATTGTTTATTGAAATGTAATTATTGGACATACACTGTTCTTGTAAGAAATACTATTTTTAATAGTAATATTTCGACACTAGTCGAGTGTCTTTCTCAAACTAAGGTTGAACAAAGGAATATTTTTAATATCAAATAATTAAAAAAACAAAACGACCATGAAATTAATATAATACTGTGTATTTAATAACTGTATCGTCCTTTTACAAAGATGATGTGATGTCCGAGACATCAGTAGTATTTGGATAAATTTTATCAATATTTTGTAGGTCACGATCCACAACATTGGAATTGGGTTAGCAATTACACAACAATACGCGCCCCTCCCCAAATAGTCACTCGATCTTGCAAACGGGATATAACTTTTAGGCATGTACTTTTCTCAAAAAAATACTAATTGGTTAACGAAGAGGAAATTTTATTAGCTAATATTTGAAGCAAATCGCAGAAACGACTTTGTAAACACATACAAAATGGCTAATTTTTAACTTTTAAAACGTTTCCTTTATTAAAGTTTAGGATTCGAGCATCATATATGACTTATGAATAAAGTATTATAAACACTTTATTCGACACATTTCATTTTTCAGTTTTGGAAAATTTAAGAAATAATACCTCACTCGGCTAATTTGGTAAATACTGTGTAATATACAAGACAATTTAAAAAATTATTTTACGTATTTGTCACGCACTTTTAGACATTTATACATATGAAATAAATTCGGATTTTTTTTCTTCAATTTACATCATCTCTACAAAACTCGGTCTTTTTCTTCGCATACATTCGAGTCAACATATTGATTAAGACTCAAATTTATACGACTTTTCTAAGCTTACCGTAAATATTCACAGAAATCACTAGAATCTCGCATAAAGAATGTCTTCCAAGAAAAAAAATTCCCTTACCACATCCTGTGATGAGTATAGGGATGATTAAACCAATCTAAATCCTTTCTGTCAGGGTTGAGGCGAAGGGGGTTTGTCTGTGTGAGTGACAGGTGAGCAGGGGGGGGGGGGACTCGCAATCTCCACGCGAGGGATACGAAACTGGTGAGGGGTTCAAGACATCTCATTTAAAAACCTTGGATTCGTATTCTTATCGGATTTCACTTCCATACGATAACAAGGGGGAATAAATGAGTATTTTACATAGAAAACACGGGTATAGAGATGATTGAGGGAACATTTAAAAACCTTTACTGTTCAGCACATTAAAGGAGTATTCATACTCTAAACTCATAAAATATATTTAATTATTGCTAACTAGTTATGAACTAACAAAGTAACAGAAAAGTATGGTGTAAAAACCTTTTTTGGGGGTAATGATAGTCCCTTTAATGCTAAAATTTCACTATTAAGTTGTCTTTACTTCTCTATTATTGCAATATTGTTATTCGAAGCGCCTTATGATGCCTTAAGCTGGATTCTAACACGTGACCCTCTAGTGTAAGCTTTGTGCCTGCCAGTGCTAGCTAGGAACTTTTTAAGAAATGCGTTCAACTTTTATTTAGAGAATCTTTCAACACAAAAGTTGCAAATTTGGGGGAACTTTTAATAAAGTTTTAGAAGTTCATTCACTCTTAGGGATGACAAAACCCACCATGCCTCCATATTTGAAAACAAATTTAGCTGAAATAGCTATGAAAATTAGTTGATAAAAAACAGTAGCATATATTTTTTTAAAGAGATGTAACCTCGAATAATGAACCTGTCATATTTGCTTGCGACGACGAGGCTTAAAAATCGCGACCTAAATCATACGTACGAAAATTTATCGGATAAAGACACTTTTAAGCAGGTACTTTTATTATTTCAGGAACTCAAAAGTTCCTTAGAATGTGAAGGAACTGAAACTTTTAAAAGTTCATTTTTTTGTCGTATGAGTTTTGTAGAACATTAAAAAACTCTTATACTTCTTCAAAACCTGCGTGTGACATGTTTTTCTACACGTGGAATGAACTAACACAAGTTGATTTAAGGGGAATCCCTAGACCCAAATATGATTTCTAAAGAATGCAGTAAAGACGTCTAAAAAGTAAGTAGAATGTAAGAGGGGCTTAATAAAAGAGAGGATTATTTTTTTGAAATTTTTTTGACGGGACATAACCTCAGAATCAACAATTGTATTCAAATTACTGGAATCAGTTGCTCAAGTTCAAAATTGAATTTTTAGCAGCGGTTTTTTGTATATTATTTCTACACTCCTTTATCTACAACCTAAATATAAGTATTATTGGTTTTATATGGTTTCAGGCGTTGCACGATTTTTTCCGTTAAACGGTACAAAATTTGAAATTGTACCGGCAGGCGAAAAAAATTGTGCAACGCAACAAACCATATAAAACCAAAAATCCTTTTATTTAGGTTGTAGATAAAGGAGTGTAGAAATAATATACAAAAAACTGCTGCTAAAAATTCAATTTTGAACTTGAGCAACTGATTCCAGTAATTTGAATACAATTGTTGATTCTGAGGTTATGTCCCGTCAAAAAAATAATCTGCTCTTTTATTAAAGCCCTCTTACATTCTACTTACTTTTCAGACGTCTTTACTGCATTCTTAAGAAATCATATTTGGGTCTAGGGATTCCCCTTAAAGACAATACATAATTTAACTTTTCCTCATTTATTGGAAATATATGGGAAAAGAAATTCTAAATAACTATGGGAAAATATTGTTCCCAGTATAAAAAAATGATAATTATGAACTTCAGTATCATAGTCAAAAATGCAAAATAACTTCCAAAAAGGCTTTTCTTAATATGAGTGGTTGACACATTAACGTTATACAACTGTGCTTATTTCGGAAATGTGTTAAAAGTACGAAAAACATAAAGTGTCACTTACACGGCTATAGTGTACTGCGATGTTCAGGAAAACCGTGGCAAAGTTACAAAATGAGTGTTTTTAAAGTTTATAGTGGTTAAAACGGTTTTATGAGCTCGTGACAATTTTTTTTACAATTCAATATGCCAATTTAAAAATTCGCTTAATCGTTAAAGCCAGATCATTTCACATAGTCTGAACCACTTTACAACCTCCACTCTTTACCAAAAAGAATTAGATTTTTTTGTAGATGTTAACATGGGATGAGCGCATGTCACTATTAAAGCACATTTTAACATTTCAACTATTTTTCTCCCACGCAAGTTTGCGACAATTCTACAATTTACCTTTTTGATGGCATATTTACGGTAATTTAAAAAGAAAAGTGAGCAATGTTTTTGAATATGTGCTCTGATAGTGACAATTGCACATTCTTACTTTACATTTTGGTGCAAACCACAGCCCGATAGGACAAATGATAGAGCTTCCAAGTGATCCAGACTTCACCTCTGCGTTCTGCGTCAAAGCCTGGTTTTCTCGAGCTTAGCCATGCAACAGTCTTAAAAAATCTACAAATAAATCGGAATTAAATAATTCTTACGATTTCAAATTGGTTACACCATGAATACGTCAAGATGTGCGCGATAAGGGGCCGCCATTATGCCTAGATGTATCCCTGCAAGGCTAGGGTCAACAGGTGAAGCTCCCGCGTGGGGGGGAGGTGCTTGGGGGTAACGCACCCCATTCAAGGTAAAATAATAAATTAACTGTAAGTTTTAAATATTTTTTTATTGTTTTGCAGTGTTTTCCCGTATGAAATGGACTTGTTCATAGTTACCAAAATCGAAACCCGGCACCTCCACCAAATGTGCAAGTCAATATCTTGCTATTTAGCATCTTAAAATAAATTAATAAAATAAATTCGTATTTAGAGTCTATACCCACTTAGTAACAGAAGTGATTTTGAGTAGAGGACATTAAATTTAAAGCCGACCAACCAACCTGTAGGCGCCGACACCATCGACTAGCAAACAATGACCAACTAGAGACCGACAAATTTAAGTAGGAAACACCGATCAATCAAGCTGGACACGATTCTACCCGCGGACAGTGCCAGAATCAACAAGGCTGATTCGGAACAACCTTAGAATTTTTTTCATTTGCCCCGTTGCTAGGACGGCTCCAAAGCCATCGTTTACCTAGTCCTAAGCCAAGAACTGATGGACTTAAGTCCAAATCAAAAGTTAAAAAGTTCTTCTATAGCGGGAGTCGAACCCTGGGCATTATATATTGGAAGCAGAGTCGCTCCCTAAGGCAAATAAACCACTATTGTAATAACACATTTATAATTTCTCATGAAGCTATTAGTAATATTAGACTGGACTTAGAATGTCTAGTGTCAACGAAGCCGATATTTGATGGTAATTCAAGATTCACGATTCGCCTCCTACGAAAATCCGTTCTGTAACGAAGAAAATTCGAGAGACAACAACGTATGAACAAACACCACAATCACATTATAATTCCCAACAAAGTAATAACACAATAGGCCTACTAAGAGATAGAACTACCGCCAAATTTAAAACCACGCTAAATTTCACGATTTTAGTGATATCTCACACAACGTTACGCGAAAATGATGTCAAAAAGTAAATTAATTTGCCCATGTAGTTTTGTAGGAACTACGCATGGTCAAAGATTAAAAATATTATGACCAGATATGTATTTAATGACATGATGGTTTTCATTATTTATACTTACACAATTATAAGTCGGACTGATTACAATTTTTTAATTTTTCCTAATGGAAACTCTAATTATGACGTTACAATAGAATCTATTAAAAACTTTTTCCATTTTGCGTAAAGTTTTGTAAGATTACTAAAATATTATAATTTATAGTGAGATTTTAATATTTTACGGTAGTACTTAATAAATCACAACGTATAAGCATATTTTTTCTCGTGAAATAACTCTTTAAAAGTATTTTAAATTGAATCTCAGATTTTTACTCAAATTTCCCATCAATTACTCAACATCATTGTACCGCGAACAAAATTATAGACTTTTCTGTTAAGTTTCGGGTTGCAACGTTGCAAACTAAAGCTTCACTTAAGCTCTTGTTTAGGATGTGTAAGTAACATCTATCTTGAAACTCCCGGGGGGACGATATTTTAAATGTTATTTCATGAATATTTATTGCGGCGCCGTTGCTGTTACAAACACGGAAATATAAGTCCCCTACGCACCAACTGAGACGTATGGTAAGAACTCTGGCATTGATCATAATAATATGATCACGAGAATTCTCGCCCTTTAGTGGGAATTTAGTTACGTGGGGTACAGCTGTTAGGTGTATGGCACGGATACAGGAGTGCCCAAAATAGGTAAGCAAAGCTACTTTACAACTTTACAACAAACAAATACTTTTTTTCTTTTTAATATTGCCGAGTACTCAAAAGCGATTATTTAAAAAAATGCGGGTTTTAACATTGTTGTAGTAAGTATTTTTTTCCCCCAATTATAAAACCGAATACAGCAAGTACATACATTCATACATATACGTGATACTGTTTAAAATGTACCCTCTCGGGTGTTCGGTGAAGCGTAAATTAATGGCTGTTTTACATGTTAGTTGGGGAAACTAATATGAAAACATTTCTTAAACTGATGAATAACACTTTTGACAACACAGGTCATAAAAATTAAAAAATTAAAAGTTGCATGGTTGAAATTTTGAAATAAAACAGAAATAACTGATTATTTTTTAGTCAAAACATGTTAGATCCTTTTTCTTTTACTTAAATGAGCCCATTAAATATTCTTCTATACTATAAAAAGCTCGATTAATTATAAATTGTTTAAGAGTATGTTTGAAAACTTTTTGGGATGATGTTTTTTTATCTGACAAGTAAAGGGGAATTTTTATACAATCCGAGTTTGGCTGCGAAAATTAAAGGTGTAATTTTATATTGTGAATATGGTCTCCGGGAGTCATCATAAAAGTTTTTATCAAGTTCGAATTTTTAAGGTATAGGATGGATGTGTAAATAAAATGAGAATAGAATGTTCAAATTTTTAGTTTAAAAAAGTGGTTTGCAACTGCGATTCGAGTTACACCTTCCAACTTCTTATTATAACCTTTTACCTTGCACACCGCCCTTTCATAAAAATGTCATAAACTTAAAAAAGTATTGAAATTCCAGAAACTTTTACGAAAAACGCCCAAAAGTGTTGATATCGAAATGTTTATTTTTACAATTGGGCACTAATAGGTTGTGTAAACGTCCCTAAGTGTGTAAAACATAAACACAACAATTAATAATAATTTTATAATAATTTAGTAATTAAATTTTATTTAGTTGTCCTCCTTTGTAAATAGACGTAAATAAGTGAATTAATATAATAACAAAATGATTGAATGAATGAACGGTCGAAAGAACGAAAGATAGAAAGAATGAATGAATGAATAAATGAACAATGCACGAACGAACGAACGAAAGAAGAAAGAATAAATGAATGAATGAATGAATGAATGAACGATTGCACGAATGCACGAATGAACAAACGAAAGAATGAATGAACGAACGAATGAATGTCCTACGACTAGAACATTGACCTCCAATTGACTTGACATAAACACAAGAATTATACAGACGAATGTTTTTGTGTACTTGGCACCTCCAAGATATTTCAATGCTTGCAATATGTTATTTGTTATTGTTTTCGACAATCTCTTGATAAATTATAGCTTCGCTCCCTATTTTTGGTGCTCCCGAAACCGTTCTAATGTTTACTTTACTTTCTTGTAACTTGGTCAGCTTTCGCATCTTTTGTAAGATCGGAATTCAGAGCAAGACAGTAAAAGCATCGGAATTCAGGGACGAAGACAGAACAGGCTAAAGGCGAAACCTCTAAGAAGGTATGTGGCTTCGTGTAATCAAATACCTCACTAGTCCCTAGACATTCCATCTATCTTAGCAAGTCTTGAAATTAACCTCTCGAATCTAACTTTATTTTACGGATAAGGTGATGTTGTTACCTACATTTGGAAGTAAGTTAAACAGGTAACTTTAAAACTTTTGAACATTTTCTTTAATTAATTCGGTTAGCATAGCGTAGATTGATGCTACTCTAAAGAAAGTTGGTTTATCTTAAATCTGAAGTGAAACTATGCAAAACGTCTGCGAATTCGTTTTTAGTGAGAAAGAGCGTAATTGGTGAATTGAGCTGCCATGTGTTTTGCGGATTTTCTGTTGTTCTGTGAAAAAATCAGAACTTTGTTGAAATTTTTTTTAAATTAGTCAAATTAAATAAAAAATAACTTTTTTATTAATTAATCGTAATTTAAAAAAAATAAAAAATCGTAATATTGAAATTTTGATAAGAAATAATTATTCGATTACGCACAAATTTTACACGAATATATTAATTTTTTAAATTAAGGTTCTGTGAAAAAATCATTACAATCGGATAAAGCATGTAGGTGTTATAAGTCAAAGAATTTTTTTAAAAATCGAAAAAAATCGTAAAATTGCGATTTTCATGGGAAATGATTTTTTGATTGCGCTCAAAAACGTGGCAGTTCTTAGTTCAGAAATTTCGAAGGCCTCCATAAAATTTCATCGCAATCGGAGTATCGGTTTAGCCGGAATCGTGTTACCCGACAGACAAAAATACAGAAAGAAAGAAAAAAAAAAACATTCCGGATTTTTTTCTCCAGTGTAGTGAAATGGAATCTTCGCTTCGCTCGCTACGCTCGAAACGCTCATCCAATGAGCTAAGTTTTTTACTTCCATAAAAATGAAATTAAAAATTATGATTCTGATGATTCTGATACCGGATAAACTTTATTAAAAAAAATTTTATAACTGAATATGGTAAACTTGAAATAAATAAATAAACAAGAATTATTGACGAAATCATTTTGGTTTTTGGGCAAACATTTTTAGTGTTACAAAAAAAAACGTTTCTTTGGCGGATACTTTAAAATGAAATTAGTATTGAGTAACGTTAACTTTACTATAATTTCTTGGTTCAACTAACTAGGTATTGCATATGTCATAAAAAATAGAAACATAGTTTCTTCAAGTTCCTGTAAAATAGGTACCTATCCTACAAAAATAATTTAAAAAATCCTATAAAAAGAGAAGTAAAACACATCGTGTTACGTGTCAATCTAAACCTAGGAATTTAATTGAAAATCTATGATTTTAACGGAAGTGAAATGTAAAACGTCTGCGATTGCACTTGTAATTTCAACGTTAACCAATGAATTCTACGGGTTACGATGACATAAAGAACTTTCAGTGGAAAGTAAGTCATTACAAGATCCCATAAAATATATCATTTTCAAGTAACAAGTTTCAAGCTTTGGAAAATGAACGCTATCCCAATTAAGTTCGCTAAAACGACTAGTTGCGATTGATTAATCTGTGGTAGTTTTATTAGTTTAGGGCCAATTAGTTTCAGATTGTGTACCCTACTGCCGCCCTCGGCCAGCACTGCAAGAAACAAGCCCTAAAGCTATTGCAATTAATTTAGTTCCGAGTTGAAATTATCGGCCAATATTATCTGAAGCATGCACAAACTTTGATCTGCCCCTGGCTCTGTAGATACTTCGTAAACTATTGAATGGGTAATTACAATATATAATTATTTTCATCGCGATTTAAGAGCATATTGGTGTTTGGTGTTTTTTGTTTTTTGTTTTTGTTTTACATAGATACTAAAGTTTATTATTACCGATTTAAACTGATGACACATTAAAACTATTTTCCGAAAAAATAAACATTTAAAAATATACGCCATGAATATCACACCTCTTTTCTATATGAAATAAATATATTCAAAATCAATATAGGCCAGAGAAAGTATAAAGAAGGCCACGTTCTAAATGCGTCCACAGCGGTGAATCGTAGGACACAGTGTTGGGTTATGGAGCTAAGGGCGTAAGGTTGTAGGCGAAATACATTACTGTAATTACCATTCACAACATCCATCAACGTCATAAATATTATGGAGCGTAGATCAACACTCAAAACAAATGCTGTAACAGGTAGATATTATTGGTGATACATTACTTTTGAAAAGCACATTTCATCAACATCAGAATAGATGTTGACCGGTAGAGAGAGAATAAACAATTTAAATAAATATATAGAAACAAAAAGTGATCTTATGGATAAAAAATAAAATACAAAACACAGCATTGCTAACACAGAGCAATATTTTTTAATATCATTTTTTTATTTTTTAATAATATTTAATAAACAAAAACTATTTTTAAGAAAAATAATTTTCCGATTGCATTCAGAAACATTGCAGGCATGTACAAAGAATACTGAGGTGTCCCTAGATTTAATCAAGATTTGAGCAGCCGTTGAACCAGTAGAAAGCGAACGAGCAAATTTAAAAAATATTTTCAATTTAAAAAAAAATCAGAAATAAGTCAAATTGCAACTAGCACTCTGCGCTCATCCAAAATTTAATCAAAATTATGAAATGAAAAAAAAATTTGGTTATGAAACAAAATAATTTTTAAAAGCCGGATATTGAAGCCGTGCAAATAATTTTCTAACCCAAAAAGGAATTTTAATAGAAAAAAATATTGTGTGCATGCCACAAAAACCATTGTTTACAAAATAAAAACCTAATATGTGTGGATTATTTTGTGGTGGACGTCGATTATAGTTTGTAATTTGCATGGTGTGTAAAAACTAAAAATAGTATAGTTGCATGCAGAATAATTCTCCATACAAAACAACACCACAAATATCCGTCCCTCTAATATGCTACATTATATATTTAAACATAAAAAAAACTTAAATCGCTCCATTATATAGGAACCACTACAGTAAAGGCCACACCGGGGAAGCAAATATGTGACGTGGTTTTGAAACCACAGTTTACCTATAGCGCTCCCTCGGTCTACCAGATTATCTACAACGAGTAAAGTGTGGCCTGTGGTTAAATGTGGTTCTGATTAACGTGGCGCAGACTTCGTCGATATTTAGCACGACCGAATAACTTCACTTTATTAAAGGGGCTTACAACCCCAAAAAATATTTTTTACCACGTGATCTATAGCACAATACTACACTTAAATGACAGTTTAAAAAATTATATCTTGTAACTGTGATTTAACACAAATTTTTTACTTTATTTGATCCAGAAATTTGCGAAAATTGGTGTTTTGGGAAATTTATAAAATCGGCTTTAACCTACCTCTTTTTTGGTCCACATAGATACAGAGCATAGTACCAATCTAAATGCCCTTTATAACATCGTGTCTTGAAACTGTGCCCAAATATACCCTCAAACACGCAAAAATATGCATTCCAAAATCACACCCCAACTTGGTAATCAGCATATTTTGACCAAACTACTTGTCCAAATTACAAAACAAAATATAGAGAATTTACAGTAAAGGCTGAAGAGTATGTCAATAATGGCCAATATTTTTTTGGATCAAAATCCTCCAAGGTCACGGAGCATAAAGATCGTCCCCATGTTATTTCTTATGGGAGATTTTTGCCGATGGAACCTAGCTCGAAAACTGTCATGTTTGACAATTTTTTGGGAGGTTATGGTGGCCCCAATAATTTGTCTGTAAATTGCTAAATTCATTACTAGTTAGCCTGAATGAAATATATTTTTTGAGTTTAGCAGTTAAATACCCCTTTAAGGCTATTTCATAGCACTCTTACCGATGTTTTGAAAGTCAAGGGAAAATGGCAAAAAGTTGTTTTTTTATGGGTCAATAGCTCCTATTTGGCCATTATATGCAAATTTGAGTTCAAGGTTCAATACTTAATTTTGAGCTTTTATTTTTTTCAATTGTTTAAACACACCTTTGTCTCCGCTCTGAGTATGAGGGAAAATAATTTTCTGAAATAACGTTTGATATACGTTTTACCGTTAACCGGTTCAAAACCTTTATGTGTGCCATGTGACAAAAAAATCGCACATAGAACATTTTAACAGGAACCGCTAAACTCAAAAAATATATTTCATTCAGGCTAACTAGAAATGAATTTAGCTATTAACAGAAAAATTATTGGGGCCACCATGACCTCCCAAAAAAATTGTCAAACATGACATTTTCGAGCTAGGTCCCATCGGCAAAAATATCTTATAAGAAATAACATGGGGACGATCTTTATGCCCCGTGACCTTCGAGGATTTTGATCCAAAAAAATATTGGCCATTATTGACGTACTCGACAGCTTTCTGTAAATTCTCTATATTTTTTTGTAATTTGGGCAAGTAGTTCGGTCAAAATATGCTGATTACCAAGATGGGGTTGTGATTTTGGAATGCATATTTTTGCGTTGTTTGAGGGTATATTTGGGCACAGTTTCAAGACACGATGTTATAAAGGGGCATTTTAGATTGGTACTATGCTCTAGTATCTATGTGGACCAAAAAAGAAGCAGGTTAAAGCCGATTTAGGAAATTTTTCAAAACACCAATTTTCTCCAATTTCTGGATCAAAAAAGTTACAAGATATAATTTTTAAACGGTCATTTAATTTGGAGTTTTTAGCCCCTTTGAGGCCAATTACAACAGAGCAAAGGTAAAGTGATTCAGAATGTTCGTGACATTATCTGGATTTGCCGATCAAGTGAATTTTTAAATGGACATATTTTAACATATAAATAAATAATATATGTACAATGAATGATAGCAATTGTTGTAATAGTTTGTCTGGACTGAAGTTTGAACCCAGAACCTTCCACTTTACATACAGATTCTCTACCAGTTGAGCACTGAGGTTCTGGGTATGATCTAATAACAATGACCTTAAAGCGGGCTTAATATGCTTTAAGAAAATTTAAAAATAAAAATAATATAATAATAATAATCAATTTCGATAATCATTGTACATTATCATGCTTAATACGCCTTGCAATTGTTGTTAAGTGTAAACCAGTGCATGTTTCCTAGAATGTTTATGTTGGAGGCCTATTTTTTTTATTTTTTTTAATTGAATGTTAAGATATGTTTTTAAATTTATTAAGTCTACCTCTATGTAAAATGGAGCAATGCTGTTTTTAAGTGTTATCCAATAAATTAATTGGATAAGCGAAGCGATGACTTCAATTTCACTTACTAAATCGAAGAAATATTTCTCATGAATATCGTACTTTTACGATTTTTTTCGATTTTTAATGCAATATTTCAATGATATTTTGCTTGCGACCGGGCAAACGGCTACTCCGATCTTAATGAAACTTCATGGGAACGTTTGAAATTATTAAAATTAGATATGATCTGATTTTAGGGACATTTGAAGAAATCTTTCTCATAGAAATCGTACTTTTACGATTTTTTCCCGATATTTTCGTGATGTTTGGACCAATTATGACCAAACGGGTGGGGCTACAACGTTCATATTTTACATGGACATTAAGGTAATTGTGATGTATTGCTTTTTGAAAGAAAAAGTTGAAAAAGTTAGCCAGAATCCATAGAATAAAAGTTTTAATATGAGTTTTTGAAGGTTTATAATAACAATTAACAAGTAACAATAGAAAGTTGACAACAATCACCTACAATGCATTCAAAAAAACACTTGCAAAGGAAAAGTGGTCCTACGCAAACTAAAGACTTACAAAAAAGCTCATCCATCAACGTGGCGGGACTTAAGCGTTTTCCTAGTTAATAAATATAATTAATGAATTTTTTTGTGATTCCATCTCTAGCATAATATAATAAGCTAAACTAATGCCTCTGTTGAGGATCACAAATTTTCACTTCGATAATTCGTCTCTGAATGAATTTGTACCACAAATAAATAAAATATTCTCATTCCGTTAAAAACTTTCTAACGTGTTTTTAATTAAAGTGTAATACATATCATCCGTATTTAATTAACGTATGGCACGAAATCATTTGTTTTACGCGTCGTATGTGTTTAATAATAATAATAATAATGTAATGTCGGTATAGCGAGTGACATTACCCTCATCAATCACCCAGAGAGTCATATAAAACACGTATATCGAGAGCAGGATGCAAAACAACAGACAGCAGACAAGGCGGTGGCGTGTAGAACATAATACAGGGGAGTATGGCGATCATAGATAATGAAATAGAGGTAGGCGGGAACCTGAAATTTCGTGTCGGGTATTTAGGGCCAATACGATAGTTAAAAAGGGTACTCGATGTTCGATGTAATTTTGGGGGGATTATGGTGGAGGCGCCGGTCCAGAATTTTGGGGGGATTATGGTGGAGGCGCCAGTCCAGATAATTTTGTAATTAGTAGCGTATACTAAATGCAATTTAATAAAGAATAAGACAATCGAAAACGAATTGGAAGAAAATAATGAAAGATTCCTTATAAGTAAAATTAATTAATTATTTATTTTGACATGCAGTATGAGAATGGTTGTCTTTTCCGTAACCGACCGACCAAAAAACCCGAAGTAGTTTAATTCCCGAACCCGACCAGACGTTGAAAACACTCACCGTATCTATTGAGCCCTAGAATAAAGCAAATAAATAATTCATAGTAAACTTGGCTGTGGGGATTCGCCGTACGTGTCGATGGTCATTAAAATTCTGACGTTTCGAGCTGGTTGCACAGTTCATCTTCAGAGATGTGAAGAGGAAATCAGTGGTTAGAACCTACTCCATCCAGCTGGACCCAGTGAATGACGAGTTACAATAGGGAACCTAAGTTTTGAAGGCGGGAAGGAAATTGGTTCTCTCTGGTCTCAGCGCCCATAAGAATTAGCATGGTACGAAAATGTAACTCGCCGTATCTTTTGACTCGCGCAAAAGAAATCTAAACCAATAACATCACAAGATGCATAATTTTGTGAAGAAGATGATGGCATTCTACTTTTCTCGATGACGCTTCCTAAATTTAAACTATTATATGAGTTAAATGGACCCATGTTTGCGCGCTGTCGCAAATGTACTCTGACTGAGCGGCAACCTAAGCGAGACGCAGCCACGTTGTGTGCAGCTGTGGCATCCTCGCATACCACGCGCCTGCCCATGGTTGCTAAATGTACTTCGCATTCAAGATTTTGTTGGCACATTAAAGGATATTTTATTAGTAATGTATAATCTAGTACAACCCAGTGACCTCACAGTAGCCACAAAGCAAGTCGGATACCAAATGTTATGCTGATGCCACGGACAAAATGTTTTTACGTGCTTTTTCATGAGCAGTTTGAAAGGTTTGGCAACAGTGTAAATGTAGTGTTCACTTCAACTCAAAACAAATGTCATTAATATTTGTGATAGAGCAGAGTTATGTATATCCACGCAAAGAGGAAAGATTATAGTTTCTTACAGTATGAATATAATTCCTGTCCGTGGTCGGGTTCTCGCGCTATCGCTTACGAAACATTTAGCACGGGTTAATCGCCTATACCACGCTGACCGGAGAGAACCGGACAACGACCACTTAGGTTCCCTATGGTGTGCAACCGCCTTTTGCGGCCTTTATATGTAAAAACATGACGCAATGTGCGTTTAATCAACATGGTCTTTAAATAAATAAATAAATAAATAAATAAATAGATAAATAAATTGTATTTAGAGGCTTCCCACTCAGTTATATAACTGATTTTCAGTGGGGGACAGTAAATCAAAGCGACCAAGCCAACCCTGTAGGCCCCGACGTAATCGACGAGTGAGCGATAACCAACCAAAGGTCGATATTTTTAATAGGAAATATTGCAATCAGTGGTATGGACAGTGAGAACACCCGCGGATCAACGCCAGAATCAACAAGGCCGATTCAGAACAAGTCTAAATTTATTATGTGCTTCGTTGCTAGGACGGCTACAAAGTCACCGTTTACAAACTCCTAAGACAAGAACTGATGGATTTAAGTCAAAATCAGAAGTTAAAAAAACTTCTGACTTTGGCGGGAATCGAACCCTGGACCCTCTGCATTGGAAGCAGATACACTAACCACAAGACCAACGAGCCACACTTCTAGTATGTTCTGCGCGTGCTAAGTTTGGGCGTTCTTATGTTGGCCTCCACGTCATAAGTTTAACCCATGGTCTCAATTGAAGTTGTCATATTTCAGTTCTAGTTCAATAGCTTCACGTAGAAGACGAGCGCGGTATTGTTTTAATGTGGCTGGTACACGAGTGTTGTCAAAGATGTTGTGACAGAAGTCAACACAATGTTCCGCTAAAGCTGATTTTTCCAACATGACCTAATCTTGTGTGGCTTTTGTGTTCTTTAAGTCTTGTAGACACCACACGCACATAGCCTATCCGGTCCCAAAAGCCAAGTTTTATTATTTACTCGGGAAGTGAAAGATTACAAGTTTCAAATAAATTCATATTAAAGAGTTCCCAAATCAGCCACATAACTAAATTTCGTAACTAAATTTTACTGGGGGACTTTAATTTAAAGCTGACCAAGACAACCATGTTTGCGCCGATGCCAGTGACAAGCGAACAATGGTGACCATAGACCAATACATTCTTTTTTAAGGAAAACCAACCTAACCCGTTGGACACGATTCCACCTGTGGGCGACGCCAGATCAACATGGCTGATACGGAACAACATTAATTGAATATGTGTCTCATTGCTATGACGGATGTAAAGTCACCGGTTACACAATCCAAAGCCAAGAGCTGTATGTGTGTATGTATGTAAGTCCCAATCCGCAAGTAAAAAACGTTCGTCTACTGGGAATTCGAACCACTTGATTAGCCAATACACATGTCGTTGTATGTGGATACGATTAGTAATTGTTTATTTTCTCATGTAGACAACTTCTTCAGTTGTCAATATTATTGGATGAGCGTAGCGAGCGAAGCGAAGATTCCATTCTACTACACTGAAGAAAAAAATCCGGAATGCTTTTCTTTTTTTTCTGTTTGTATTATTGTGTTTCTGTTAACACGATTCCGTCTAAACCGATACTCCAATTGCGATGAAATTTTATGGAGGCCTTCGAAATCTCTGAACTTAGAACTGCCACGTTTTTGAGCGCAATCCAAAGATTATAAAATCGCAATTTTACGATTTTTTTTCGATTTTTAAAACATTTCTTCGACTAAAAACACCCACATGCTTTATCCGATTTTAATGATTTTTTCACAGAAAATAAATTTTATAAATTAACATATTCGTGTGAAATTTGAGCGCAATCAAAAAATTATTTCTTATGAAAATCGCAATTTTTCGCATTTTTTTTTTTTTTAATTTTTATTTGACACCTACATGCTTTATCCGATTGTAATGATATTTTCACAGAACCTTAATTTTATGAATTAATATATTCGTGTGAAATTTGAGCGCAATCAAAATATTGTTTTTCATGAAAATCGCAATTTTGTCTTTTTTTTAAAAAAAAATTACGCTCATCCAACAACGCGCCCCAGCGTTTGCGAAGCTTCCTAGTTTAAAAATATATTATATTGGTAATTCAGTTCCAAACTCTGCTTGTACGTTTTTTCTGCGATACGTTTTTTTTAAGCATTTTCATTTAAAGTATTTAGCATGCATTTTTTAAATTAAGCATTTTCCAGCATCTATTTTTTACTTCTCCCCAAAACCCAAAATGGGGGGGGGGGGGATAATGGTGAATAATTAATTGTGGAAACATTTCAATTCGATATAGCCTCATTAAACGTCAGAATACATTACTAAAATAGCTCTCAATGTGTATATTATCATTATTTTTAGTAAAATTAAGAGGGGACGCTGAGCTTGGCCCAACTCAAATGCACGCGCTGAAGTGTTGAAGATTTCTGCTGAAAGGTTGGTAATATCATTACCAACTTTTGCATGAATGTTAATAAATTTATTTCCTGTTGGTATCCACGCACTTGTCTGCAAAAAGTGAGTCATAAAGATCCATTGCGGGACATAAGTCCAAAACGTGAAAAAATGGCATTCATGGAAATTCCCATCAAGCCGTTTATGTTACGATTTACCAAATTAACCTGCCTGTTTACATTTATTTAAACGTTAACATACAGTATGCAAATTTGCATTAAAAAAACTGCACACTTGGAATAAATTCCCGAAGTTGGCCAAAATGGAATAAATTACGCAGATTTCACGCAATTTTATTCAAAATCAATGAATTAATTTAGGAATACGCGTACTGGATCTCATAGATTTATTCTTTATTGACGTGCGTGTGAAATATGATGCAGATCCTATTAACCTTTTACCCGGAAACAAACTGAAAGCTGAGTGCTCCGCGCAAAACATCAAAAACCTTAAACACTAAAAAAAACACGTATCGCTATCCCGAACAAAATATGATAATATTTAATCGAAAATGATAAAATACTACTCCTTTAAATTATCAAAATTTAAAGCTGCCATAGCATCTGACACATCACACAAAAGAGATGTTAATCATGACTATATGAAAACAACACATCACACTGACACACTGTACAGATAAATCCGCCAGACTCACGGTAATAATCACGCCCACTAATTGTAATTAACATCCGCCATTTTATAACGGACTAAATGCGTCGGGCGTGACGATAAATTATGACGCGTTGATAATATAATGCGCGCGTTAATGGCCGGATTATCCCGTCCAATGTCATCATATATAGCAGGCGATGGCACGAAGCTATCTGTGTGATGGATACGTTGTTGCACTCTGTCTAGACCATGTGTTGATGTAATATATTATCTAGACGTGTCTGTAAATTGAATCTAGCGGAGTTTCGGGGAAATTCAATATAAAGTTGAGTGAAACGACAATCTTTCAGTGTAAGCCAGCTATAAGGACA
Source organism: Sweltsa coloradensis (assembly GCA_024449915.1). Classification (NCBI taxonomy): domain Eukaryota; kingdom Metazoa; phylum Arthropoda; class Insecta; order Plecoptera; family Chloroperlidae; genus Sweltsa; species Sweltsa coloradensis. The sequence continues at coordinate 77,159 of JAMZAV010001673.1, read as the reverse complement.
AGGTTGAATTGGATTGGATTGGATATTGCTTAACGTCTCATATTTATGCAACTAGGCTAATCGAGACGAAGGGAGGGACGTAAGGGATGACGCGGGGGGACAAGGGGTGGACAGGCATGTGCTGGTCAGAACCAGCCACAAGCGTATGGGGAGGGCAGGGGTTCCCCCACGTTGAAGTTAGAGCAATGTTCGAAATGATGTGTCCCGACCGGTAATAAAACCCTGGTCCTCCGCTTTAACGTAGAGATAAAGGCGGAGGTCCCGGGTTCGATCTCCGGTCGCGACACATCATTTCGAACATTGCTCTAACTTCAATAAATACAAGGTCTCGCACCCTTTAAACAATGAATGGAAATATGGTCGAAAACATTGACGAACAATTCGATGAAGTTCAAGGACTTATTGGACATTTTGGAGAAACAAGGAATAATATACATCAACCTCATAATTGTGGTAAATGACATAATAATATAAAAATACATAATAAATTATTATAATTAAAAACTCTTGGTGTGGTATGATGTGCGATAAAATTTTTATTTGTTACTCTTTGATCGCTTATAATAGGCGACAGATGAAAGAGGGCCACGTGTGCCCTGCAAGCCTTCCTGTCCTATAGCGCAAAAACTAACTAACTAAATAAATACACGAATTAATTAAATAATTAAGGTTGGTATTTAATTAAAACAAGCCAGCCAGCTATGTGAACGCTTCCAAAAGCCGCGTTGATAAATGGGCGTGTGGCCTATATTACTGCATTTATACATTCGAAAAAACTTGTTATACTTGTTATATGTTCGGGAGAAAATTCGAAGAAAATTTTGCGTTTTTCATGAGAAATATTTCTTCGCTTGATCCCAAATTCATAGCAAATCTTAGTTCAAAGGTTTCGTAGTTGCCCTGAATATTGTATCGTGATATTAGTAGACGTTTGTCCGATAGAGATGTGAACGATCAGACAAAAATATTTTTTTTAATCATCCTTTTACTATTTTTCTCAGGTTAGTCAAATTGAAGTCTTCACTTTTACATTACATTATCCAATAGTAATGAACAAAACTATTAAATACAACTATCAACTAAACATGTGGTTCCTGACAATACAAATGGACCATCGCAACCAGCATCAGCTCACCTGTTAATCCGATTGCAATACAAAGATTGTGCCTAAAAGATTCATAAAATTCTACGGGAATTGACACTCTTGAACTTATCAATTAAAAAATTAAAAGTAATGGATTACAATAAAGCTTTTTAAAAAACATAAAACAGTCAATCGAACAAGCATACTTGATGCCCATCTTTTTCTAATAATTATTAATTCTGATGAAGTTGTTATAAGAACACTGTATAATATTGTAGTTATGTATCATAAATCCCATATTTCACTAATTATTATTATATTTAAGTCGTAATGGTCTTCATATAAGGTCTTTCGTGTTCGTAGACGCTTATTGTTTCGAAATTTTGGATATACGATAGGCCTTCCGGTAATAGTTTTCTGTAATCGAAGCAAGAATCGCCTAAAAAACTGTTCCCTATTCACATCACGGCACAGCATTTGACTACGCCTCATTAGACGCCCCTCTCCCTTCCCATCAGCTCCAAGACATCGCCCACACGACGACGAACTTTCTCAACAAACTGTTGCTTTGACACACACACCCACCCTTCCTCCTTCCCTCTCCTAAACTCTCACTGTTGGTTCACCCTTGAGGCGTAGTCTTGTAGATCGCCCGCTAAGAGACCGCGACAAGATGAGACAAGGACCAAGGACAGGACGTTAGGGATGAATCAAGCTAGTATAAGACAGACGGGGAGGGGGGGGGGGGTAGCTTTGAGGTTGACATTAATCTCACCGTGATCAAAGGGGTGTTGATTATCAAGGTAGAGAGAGGTGATGATGGGGGATGGGGTCAAAACCTTGATACGATAACTCATAGAATACAGTAAAGGGAATAAATAAATAAATAAATAAATAAATAAATAAATAAATAAATAAATAAATAAATAAATAAATAAATAAATAAATAAATAAATAAATAAATAAATAAATAAATAAATAAATAAATAAATAAATAAATAAATAAATAAATAAATAAATAAATAAATAAATTGTATTTAGAGTCTACCTACTCAGTACACAACTGATTTTCAGTGGGGGACAGTAAATCGAACCGACCAAGCCAACCTTGTAGGCCCCGACGCAATCGACGAGTGAGCGATATCCAACCAAAGATTCAGTGATATGGACAGTGCGAACACCCGCGGATCAACGCCAGAATCAACATGGCCGATTTGAACAACTCTGAATTTGTTATGTGCTTCGTTGCTAGGACGGCTCCAAAGTCACCGTTTACCAACTCCTAAGACAAGAACTGATGGACGTCCAAATCAAGAGTTAAAAAACGTCTGACTTTGGCGGGAATCGAACCCTGGACCTTCTGCATTGGAAGCAGATACGCTTACCACAAGACCAACGAGCCACACAATATGCATCACTTTCACGTCCGTCCGTCCGTCCGTCCGTCCGTCCGTCCGTCCGTCCGTCCGTTCGTCCGTCCGTCCGTCCGTCCGTCCGTCCGTCCGTCCGTCTGTGTGTGGCACATAACGATAAAAACAGAACATGCCATTTGCTTTTTTTGACATGCGTAGTCTTGACATTGTCCCTCTAAAAGGAAATACAGAATATGTTGTGACTTAAGCGGTCTGGAGGAGGGTCTTGTCCTATTTAAAAGAGTTTTTTTTTAAATCTGGCACCTCCACCAACGGAGATCTGTACACTGAAGTTCGCTTCATACTTGGTTTCTACCCTACCCATGCATGTAAGTACTAGGGAAACGCCAAAGTCGTTGTTAAACGAGTGAGTTAGCCAAGTGTTTTGACTTTTAAAACCGGACCGTCTGGTCACCTTACAGGAACTCACTCTGCTTGCCACAATAATTATTTAAATTGAACATTCAAAATGCGAATCGTATTCAAAACGTATTAGCGTGAAACATTAACAAATTTCCAAGATAAAACAAAATCACCTAATTTTTATTTCCCATTTAACACCCCTCAAAAAAAATATGTGTGTGTAAAAATATAAAAAAGTTACATCTGACGGGTATCGAACCCCATCCATCCGTGTAGTAGGCTAAAATGGTTACCACTAGGCCAAGCAGGCCACGTCAACCTCGTCCCGCTAACTGCTACGAAACAAATGCCATTGATATTATTAAAAATCACATTTTTATTTATTGTAGGCTTAAATCGCAATGGATCAAGCTGATTTTGTTAACAGTTCTTAGTAAACTCGTACCAGATGTCTGTTTAAAATTTCAGCGCAATCTGTTCAGCGGTTCGGCTGATTTTCGACGTACAGACAGACAGACAGACAGAATCACAGAATGAGAGCCGTTAGAGTTGAATGGAGACACTCGGTCGCTCCGCTCCCTCGTTTAATAAGTTATTACTAAGATTATACTCAACGGTAGTACCCAAAACAGGAAGCGTAGCTTACCGCTTATCATGCTAGATCACACTTGCTCCAACGTTCGACTTAATGGGGAAAGTAACGAAGAAAGACATGTTCCAACTTCTGATCGCCCCCAAAACTTCTATAGTCACCAAAAACCTTATTTATAATCTTTGTTAAAAGGACAAAAAGTAACGCGTGATTGGAAGTCATTTTCGGTTCTAATCGTAAGACGTGCAACACAGAAAGTGATGCATATATAGAGGAACTTCTCTCCCTTAAAATCGTTTCCACAATTGGCTTGTTCACGCAAAGCTCCGCGCAGATCGCGCCACTGCACTAACCCCCAAAACCAGAGTCCACTAGATACTTATTCCGAGCTGCTTGTTAGGTATCTAGTGGACCCTGCCCAAAGACCGTGGCGGTGTTTGAAATAAACTATGTATAGCAGGCTCTGCATTGTCAAATCTGTATGCTTTCTCAATTGTGTGTTTACGTATTGTTTTACCATTCCTTCTTTAATCAATGGTTTTACGTAAGTAGTCGTACGGCCTATTTCAAGTAATTTTATTCAATAGAATATTTTGTTTGTTTAAACTTTTAAACAATGAAAACGTGAACGATAGGAAAATTAAAATAAGAGCTGAAAGCACATGGCGCCGTTGATGTCTAAACCTGGGGCCTAGCACTGTTATTGAGATTAGACCTAGGCCTACTTGGAATAAGGCTACTAAGGACTAGGGCCTAGGCTTTTCTTCAGCATTAGATGTAGACCTAGGCATATCAATATCATGGTATTATAAATTAGCAAGTATAGGCCTAGGCCCTACTTGCATACGCCTCAGCAAAGCCTAGGGCTTAGTCCTAGCCAGTGTTGATTTGTTGACATGAGAGAGGTTACGTAGGCAGGAGGCCGAATAAAGACACAATTGTCAGTATATTATGTGTGATTGTATTTATTTGTAGTAATAAACACGACAGTATGCCCTCCTCTCTCCTTACACGAATACACACAGCAATTGGGCATTTTGCTTTCAACATAAAACTATGCAAACTGACAGTAAAAACAGTAGGCTGCTGACAGCTATGAGCAGCCATGACACCCGCAAGTTGGGCTATCACCGCCGTCTACACTCTACATCCGCCTTTGCAGGCATCCAGACGGCGGTGGGGGGTTAGTACAATAGCGCAGCATGGTGAGTGAAAGTCGCAGTGAACAAGCCAATTGAATCGGTTGTTTGAGAAACCGAATAAGTCACCCAAATTGCGTAAATGAGTTAAGATAGCCATTTTCTTCAGAATTTCAAGACCTATCGATTAGCAGAGAAACGAAATATTTTTCGACCATGCCTGTGTATATTACAGGGTGTCAATTTTCCCGTTGACTTGAGAAACCAAATAAGTCAGTCCATACGTTCCGAAGAAAAAATTGTATTGATTTAAGAAACGGAACAAGTCACTTTCAGTAAAATGAATCATTGGCTCTCATTGCCGAGAAATTTTGATTAAACAAAGTTTTAAAAATGTGGTTTTATGTTTAATATAATAAACAATCAAAAAAACTTATGATACTACCTTATTTTTAATATTTTTATATATGCCCACCCAATTAAATTGAGAAACCAAATAAGTCTACGCTAATTACACCCTCGTAATTATGAAATAACGTGCTCATAAAGATCAATATCAACAAAAATCAATGTTACTATGTATGCCACATCTAAATTACTACATCAAAAACCTGCATTTTTGACTTCAGGGTATTAAATGCACGTTTTTTGAGTTTTACTCAGAACAATGGTTACATGACTTATTCGGTTTCTCAAATAAATAATTCAATTAATCTTTGTGTAGTCATTGACCTTGTGATAAGCGTCTCTGCTTCCAATGCAGAAGGTTCAGGGCTGGATTCCCGCTATAGGCAGAATATGTTTAACTTCTGATATACATTTCAGCCTATCAGTTCTTGACTTAAGAATGTGAAAACTGTGACTTTGAAGCCGTCCTAGCAACGAGAAATCAAAATAAATTGTAAAGTTGTACCGAATCAGCCACTTTGATTCTGTCACCGCTTGCGGGTGGAATCGTGTCCAGCTTGCTTGATCGGTGTTTCCGACTTAAATATGCCGGTCTCTAATTGGTCACTGTTCGCTTCATTGATTCCTATTATACAGCCCTTGGCCATTCTCTTCACAATTTCCTTAACTTCAAATATCTTTGAAAAGGGTTTTCACAAGACAAAAAACGATAAGCCATCGTGAATCGACATGACAGTTACTTTTTGGCATCCTTTTTAAAAATCTAATGTTCATTAATACTGTACTATAAAACATTTTAGACTTTCGCGTTAAACACGATCGCAAACAAGAGAGGCAACGAGCAAACGCATTTTCAGCAATCAGTCGTCCTGAAGATGGTACCCACAGTGGTTACAAAACGTCAAACTCACTCACAAATAAGCGAAAATAAACGACACCACGAAATGATCCGTTTCACACTTTTTTTAATACAGTATTAATTAAGTTGCTTAAAATTTAAATGATTTTTTAAAATTGATGCATGATTCATGATCACTATCTTTTGATAAGCACTCACGATTGTGACTCATCAGTTCGATCATTCTAGGTCTTTTCGGTTTTTACATTGAGTTTTCACTTTTCAGAATCTCTTTTTGGGAAAAGCTCCTTCTTTAAATAAACCCTCCCTCTTCCCAATGTGACAGCAATGTAAAAGATCAAATTATATACGCACTTCCTCATCTTCTGAGAAGTTTATTTATATTTTCTACGTTTTCCACGGAAAAGGAAAAAGAGAACATGAGGAGTAAAGAATGTGATAAATTTTCTTCTTACAACCACGCATCAAAGAAGACATTCCACAATAAGATCTTAAGCTTTACAACGGCTTCATTTTAAAACCTCGGAATGCTTTTAAAAATAGAATTCAAAAGTGAGATTATATTGACGAACGCTCTCTAAGCTCTCTTTATCAACACTTTTTTCTCTATTTCCGAAATATACTCAAACCGTATTCCCTCCCTTTCAAACTTCACGGCAATGTCTTAAAAGTATTATAAATGAATAAAAGGTTTATTCTACAATTCATTTTATTAATTTATAAAGGGAATTATCTCCGCGTTTTCTACAAACAGCTGTCATATTTGTGTTAGGATTTCAAACGTGTCTCCTTCATTTTCAAGAGTTTTTCAATATTGTGCTATTCGTATCTAACCGGAAAAAAAATAACGTAAAATACCCGCGGAACTACAATAGTATGTTTTAGTGAACCGTTATGTCACGTAGTCATAATTCGTCTTTCGAAGGCGGTCTTTGCTTAATTCCATCCAGTCATCGTCTTACACAGTATGTGTCAGTCACGCCGTCAAAAAGAAATTGAAGTATATTGTTGGTTACATTTTAAAGCAAAAGCATCTTCGGGATATGAAATGAATAATATCGAAAATACATATTCTACGTTTACTTTAATACTTACCGAAAAACAAGATTGTCCCCTTTTTTAAATAATACGCATATATTTACAACATATTATTCACACAATTCTTTTATTAATATTTTGATTTGCGGTGTCACGACTAAATTTTACACTAATCATAATTTTAAGTGCCTTTCATGTATTATCCTATTTTCTTATAAAAACCGACCAACAAATTAGGTCAATAAATTAGACTATCACCGACTGCACACAAAATCATCAACATATATTAAGCCATTAAAAAAAAATAAAAAATGAAAACTAAAATAAATAATGAAATTTGTAAATATATTTTGTTCACGAAATTAGTAATGTTCTACCTTATTCGGTGCTATCCCTTCTGTGGCGTGATTCGTGTCTCTTCCATAACTTTACCAGCCTGATCTCTAACCTGACAGAGATTCTAGATGTGATTAGCGAGAGAGGTCCCCTTTAATAACACGCTAGGGAAAACAGCAATGCCAACCTCACAACCAGTAGATTATTTAACAGGCGTTTGAACAACTTCACACCACACTAATTTGTTGAGTTAATGTACGAGAATTTCAGAAATGCTTTGGCGGCGCAGGATCTACTTACTTTGGGTGACTGGTGGACAACGAATGCAATTTTAACATTGGATTTGATTGGATATTGTTTAACGTATCATATTAATGCACTTTGGCAAATCGAGACGATGAGTGGTGATAGATGAGGATGAAGTATGAACAGAAGGAAGGAGGGAAAACCCGGTACCGGCATGTAGCCTATACTCCTTTCGAAAAGTACCAAGGGGACTAATGGCTTTATGTCCCATCCGAAAGGACGGTGTAATCATATGATATAGGTTCCTCCACTAACCCGGACTGCCGAGCTGACGTCGAGGAGAACGAAGCCGTTACACTAGCTCTCGAACCCTCCATCTGCTCTTACCAGCGGTATACGTGAGTTTCAGGGCAAAGCGGTCACCCACTTTACCCATGACTTTGCCCGAAGGCTGCTTAACTTCGGTGTTCGAGTAAAAAACCGGTTAAACGACCTCGGCTAAACCGCTGGCTGTTGGTTTGGTATATACGCAAAGGAAGAAATCTCGCACTTTTCATCGCCTTCACTGACTAAAAAATTGTATGAAAAAAAACTAAGGTTTTTCCAATAATATAGAAATACTTTTTGTCAGGGACAAATCGGTAGGTCTACTTCTAACACGACGAAAGTGACCAGCTGACATAGCCCTTAGACCTGTTTCTACATGGTATTCGGTGTTAGTAGTTTAAAAAAAATTGTGCTTCATTGACCATTTTTTCCTTGCTAAAACTTTAATTACTTATATAAGAATCTATATTCGATTGGTTTGAACTACCAAATGATATGCAGCTTTGAGGAATAAATGTACCATTTTAACATGTGTTTCGATGGCACCAAGGTAATTTTTGCCCACCAGTCGGCCATGACAGTCGATGTGACGTCATCTAAAACTCTAGCATAGAATTATACACCACTTCCAATTGATAATATTGGAAAGATTTTTTTTTAAATTAAATAAAGTTACGTTATCTCTTATATTTGAAGTAACTTTTACGTGGAGTATATTTTTATATTTTTTGATCACTAACAACAGGTATTAGCCCACAAGTGTTAGGTAACTAAAAATAAACAATTAAGAATTCAATTAAAAACCATACAAATACGTTATACAAAATATTAAATACATGAACAAGTTTACTATAAAATTAAAGTTTTACAACAAATACAACAAGAAAAACTTGAATAACAAAACTATAAATATATAAAACGGCTGAAAGCCCAAGTTGAATGAATGAATGAAGAAAGAAAAAACTGAAGTTATAAAATACAAAACTGCTGGTGAAAAAATGATAAGGTGACAAGCGCGCTAAATGAGTCATGCTGGTAAACTGGTATAAACAGCTGCTTTATAAGGATGAAGTTCCAAGTGGTTGATCTCAATTTCTATATTAATGGCTAATAATTTGTAGTGGGTGCCTTGAATTCGGTTGATGGGGATAAATTTAAAAACATCAACATTTCTTTAGTAATGGAGACAAATTCCATATAGGCTCTTTGACCAGGCGGCTGGTACATTAAATATTAATGTAGTTGACTTGAATCTGAGGATGAGAGTGAAGCTACCAAAAATTCACGCACTTTGTAAATGTTTTTATTTTACAACTGTGGTTATGTTCGTTGTGTTGTGAATTTATTTCGGGCACGAAAATATGTTTTCCAAAATAACCATAAATGAGTAGTTTTGGAAAAAAAACATTATGAATAATCTTTTAAAAAGACTAAAACTATTTTTGTTTGGTCCATGCGTACTCCCAATATTGCGTCTTTTTTAAACTTTTTTTGTGAATCATTCTGTCAAAAAGAATACGAGTTGGAGAACGGAAATTTTTACGATAGTTTACTCTTACCAGTGTCTAATACAGTTGTGATATTTTGAAATTTGTGACTATTTTATTCGACCGCCGCTACAATTTTGAAATTTGTACCGTTTGTCGAAAGAAATCGTACAACGCCAGAAACTAAAGACAACCAGTTTCCCTTTTTTTAGGTTGTATATAAAGGAGTGTAGAAACAATATACAAAAAACTTATAAAGCCGCTAGTCGCGCCCTAAAAACCGCTGTTCAAAATTCAATTACAAAGAAGCTGGATTGATTCGGGCAATTCGAATATTATTGATTCTGTGGTTATGCCTCGTAAAAAATAAAAATCGTGCTCTTTTATTAACTCACCTTTTCATTCTTCTTACTTTTTAGACGTCTTTACTGCATTCGTTAGAAATCATATTTAGGATAGGATATGCGTTTTAAGCAAACTCCTGTTCGCTCGGCCTACTGACACCACAAGTTGTTTACAATTTTGGATAGTTGTCAAGGCAGCGAAAACATAAGGTTCTACCGTAACGCTTTTCAAGAAATGATGTTTAAATAATTTTAGAAAATTAAATTGATTTTCAAGTTTTTTTATTTTCTTTAAATTGACCACATTCGTGGATTTATCCTGGCTGATAAACTTAAAATATTGATTATCTACAACTGTAGGGCTGTCGATGTATGCAAGGGGGATCCATGGACCTAATTAAAATTTTCCTAAATATTAGTTTAACGAAACATCGGACAAAGTTTATCAATTATGATCATCTGACATTGCCAAAACTATATTTGATTTATTTTTCGGTTGAGCGGTACGCCCAATATAGACAATTATAGTGAAATTTTTTACGTATACACGGCACAGATTTCTGCTCATAGTTTTTGTGTTAGAATGCTAATTTTTGTTTCTATTTGTAACTTATACTCCTGACTATAAACTGTATATGTTGGAGTTTGTTTCCCGTTAATATCTTGCACGGTACGATTTTTTACTTCCGCCGGTACAAAGTTAGTGTTTGTACCGGCGGAAGTAAAAAATCGTACCGTGCAAGATATTAACGGGAAACAAATTCCAACATATACAGTTTATAGTCAGGAGTATAAGCTACAAATAGAAACAAAAATTAGCCTTCTATCACAAAAACTATGAGCAGAAATCTGTGCCGTGTATACGTCAAAAATTTCACTATAATCGTCTATATTGGGCGTACCGCTCAACCGAAAAATAAATGAAAAATAGTTTTGGCAATGTCAGATGATCATAATTGATAAACTATGTCCGATGTTTCGTTAAACTAATATTTAGGAAAATTTTAATTGGCTCCATGGATCCCCCTTTGTTAAGTTTCATATATGTCGGATACATCCTGGCCGAGCGAATAGCTATGTGCCAACCTGCCAAATGTGTCCTATCCCCCCTTAAATCCCTGTAATAAACTCTTGTATGAGAACTACCCTCTCAGACTGTGTTTGATGTGTTAGGAAGAGAGCAATATGAAATGTGAAGTGGGAAAGATTTGAGACGAGTTCTCAAAGTTTCCAAGTAGATTAAAGTTTGCTTCGTCGTCTTCATACGGCGCCCTCGGGGGGCAGTCATGCGTTACCACTCACGTCTTACAGTGTAGCGTATTAGCTCGGTAGAGCGTGATACACGTCTAAAACAAGACGCTCTTTCTCCGACAATCTAAGACGGAAGAGAAGCATTCGTAATAATGCCGAGATAAATTAAGGCTAATGTGTCGCTTTTGGACTACATCTAAAAAATTAAACTGTTAGGGACTTGTGTTTTTTAGGCAGGGCATTACCTCGGAATTAGTCATTGAATACAAATGACTGAGCAGGACTAGCCAAGCGTAAATTTAAATTGTGTTGTGTTGCGGATTTTTGAATTGTTTCTACATACATATGTTTACGACCGAAGTCTCCAGGAAAATTAATATTATAATTTTGTAATAACATTCGAAGCAAGTTTTTTTGTACAGTTTTAAAAAAAAGTTGTGCATAAATTCCAACCTTTGTAACAGAATTCAATTTTACCCTTTTATATAAAGTTATAGACAAAGGCGTTTTGAAGCAATATGAGAATTTAAAAATTAATTTTTCGATATTGGGTATGTAGGCCTACAATACAAATTGTCTACTTCCAATACAACATAACCGAAAATGTGATTATTGATTACAGATTTAAAATAGAACCAAACAAATATTTTTGTGAAAGTGAGCAATGAAACAATGTTACATACAATAATAAATACGAAACAAGAGCAGCTTCTATGATTTAATATTTATAAGGTACACGTAGCAAATTTATTTTTCAAAATTATTTTATCCTATCAACGTTGATGGATGGCGTAAGATAATTATAGCATTGAAAATACATCTCAAACACAACCCAGTATTTCCATATGTCAATAGATCCTATGCCTTTCGGTTGCATACCATTGAGGAACCCAACAAAACAAAACTCCCCCACATTAATGATCTACTACACTGCATTCTGTGGTTAGATGAATATTCATCATGTTTGAAGTAATCAGACCAACCGCGAAGCAATCTATCTGACCGCTGGTTGGTGGTCGTGGTTTGGTTGAGCGGGAATGCGGAGAACTAGTGTGAAGTTGGAACAAATATTGGACTTTGAGAACACTAGCCTTCGGGGCTTTGCTTGTTGATGACAGATTCCATTAGAAACTGTCCTTAATTTTTTTATGTCACGTTCTTCCTTTGGGCTATTGTATAGCCCTTTCTCCGATAGACTGAAATGTTATTGCTAAAAAAAATAGGGTCTTATTGTTAAAAGATTTTTGGGTAGGGCGTAACGTCCCTGTCAGCCATTATATGTAAATTTTGGGACAAAAGTGTAAACACTGAGCTATAGGTGCTAAACGTAATTTCGAGCGATGGTATTTTGTATATTGTTTCTATACATCATTGCCTTCCACCTCTGTATAAGGAAAAAAAAACTTTTTTGAAAAACGTATAAGGTACGATTTTTTTTATCCGCCTGTACAATACTCTTATTTGTACAATCTGACAAAAAATTCATGGTATCAAAAGTTATTTTTGAAACCAGTATTAGTGCGTAGAAACAATATTTTTTTGAATTGTATTTTGCGACTAATGTCTAAAAATTTCCATATACTGTCTCATGTTACGTCCCCCCCCCCCCCCTACACAAAAAAATCAAAACATATTTTCCTGTTGTATTCCAGACCCCCTTACATTTAGCTAATATTTCAGTCATCTTCCTGTGACTTTTTAAATGACGGTTTGAGGGAACAATTTTACATTCACTTTGAAATTAATTTATATCTAACAGTTGGCTATCCTGATGAAGACCGCCACTATCTGACAACCAAACATTGACTTCCATTAGTCATCTGCCCACACCGTAACAAGCACTCGAGTAGTTCACGAACTAATCACACTTGTTTGCAAGTTCTGTCTATTAAGACGTGTTTCAACGCAGGGCTCGGTTCAACCAACGACATTTCCAGAACAATTGCGATTACCTTGTCACGTAGTAGAATCAAAGGCTTTCGCTAGTAATATTAACACGTTACATTCAGTAACTTACTCCGTCATGGCCCCGTGTACAACTAATTGTCCCAGGGTATACCTCTGACGATCGTAGAGCATTAATATTAGTAGTTTATGGGCGCTTTAACAGCTAAGATTATTCGCGCCTTCAAGATAAAACAATTTCTATGAATGTGAGTTACCACCATGTATATACTTCTTTCCAGGGGTAGGGTCGTAAGGGGTGACGCGGGGGGACAAGGGGTGGACAGGCCTGTGCTGGTCAGAACCCGCCACAAGCATATTGGGAAGGCAGGTGTTCCCCCACGTCGTGGTCGTCTCCGTCTTGTTTCATCATCCGTCCGAGTCGTCATTGTCGTCGCCGTCGGGGAGGTAGTCAAAGGGAAGGGGTTCCCCGACGATGACCCAGAGCTCGTCATTAGTTTCAGGGAGAAGAACTCCCCTAATCACGGGCCAAACCACGAGAAGGTTGCGAGATGGAATTTGATGGATCGTAGAGGTCGAGAAAAGTGTATTAGTAGATGAAAACACATTCCGAATCATGAATAACCTTTAATCACTGTATTATTATTTTATATTGGAAGATTTAGATTCCCCAAAAACGTATCACTTCTTTTATTAATAAGTTTGTTTATTTGTCCTGTCCGAGGCTGGTTACGAACAGTTCGGAACACAGCGGAACGTGGCCTAGTACAGGAAGTTCGGGATTTAGAACGGATTTAAACATGTTCTGACCTTCAGAGATGAACGCCATCTGCAAAATAAATTGTTTGAGATGTCACCTAATTTAAATTGAAAAGTATGTTGTGTAAAATTTATGGCTAACGATGATTTAATTATCAAAATAACAGTTGAGTGAATCTTCTGTACACATTTCAACCAACAAACTTTCCCCATAATCTTATTTTCTTCCGTGGTAATTCGAATTCCAGCCGTTCATTCTACTCTGTTTTCGAATTCCAGCCGTTCATTCTACTCTGTTTTATCCACTCCTCCTTTCCCGTCAGAACTGTTCGAACATGTTTTGTCTGTTCACCCAAACATTATTGGATGAGCGTAGCGAGCGAAGCGAAGATTCTGTTCTACTACACTGAAGAAAAAAATCCGGAATGTTTTTTTTTGTATTTTGTCTGTCTGTTAGCACGATTCCGGCTAAACCGCCACCAACTCCAATTGCGATGAAATTTTTTGAGTGCAATCAAAAAATTATTTCTCATGAAAATCGCAATTTTACGATTTTTTTCGATTTTTAACAAATTTCTTCGACTTAAAACACCTACATGCTTTATCGGATTGTAATGATTTTTTTACAAATCCTTTATTTTATGAATATATATATTCGTGTGAAACTTGAGCACAATCGAAAAATGATTTCTTATGATAATCGCAATTTTACGCTTTTTTTATTTTAAAAAATTACGCTCATCCAACAACGCGCCTGAAAAAGCATTTGCGAAGCTTCCTATTTTATTTTTTTACAGCTGAACGACCAATTTCATGTTCAGACAGACTGTTCCAAACAGTTCCGGACGGACAAAGAAACCAACCTAATGTTCATAACCGTCAACAGGATTCAAAGCCATTCTACAATAATTAGAACAATAATTGCCATTTGCGTCATTGCTAAACACAAAAAGCCACACGTACCTTACTCATTGTCTACGGCCACCCCTTTTTATTAAATCAAAGCTTACTAGACGTGTAACTACAATGATTTTATTCGATATTTTACATGTTGTTATGATTTACCTAAATGTGTATAAGGGCCGGTTTTTCAATCGGTCGTTAAAGAGTTCGTAAAGCTTAATCAGCTGATTAGCAGAAGTCGGTGTTTTTCAATGGCTGCTTAACGCTAGTCAATTGATTAAAACATCTTAACGGATCGTTAAAGTTACGGGCCGAAAATGAATCCGTTAAGGCTGTAACAGACTGATTAAAGACTGTTATAAATTGATATTTCCAAAAGTATTACGTAAATACTCCCATGCAAATATGCACACAATATTTATTTATATTTATATGTTTATTTAATTTAATGAATTCAGTTTTTAAGTGATAATATTGTAAATGGACTTTTATTCATTATGTGACACATGACACATGTCACAAGTGATTTATTACAAAGTATTTTTTGTTTTAATGGCTTTTTATTGCGACCTAGACACTATGCCACTAGAGAGCATATTATAGGATGCTTTCTGCAAGTACGTCAATATGCTATGACTCATACCGACAATGTTGGCTCGGGCGCTAAGCGCTCGACTCTGATTCGGGAGGTACCGGGTTCAAATCCCGTCGAGACCGGCAATCCTGACTGAAGGTTTTTTCCAAGGTTTTCCTCAGTCAAGGCGAATGCAAGGGATTGAGTCCTCTAAAACAGCCCTCGGACATCCCTTCACAATTTCTTATCCGCACATACCTAGTTCACCTGAAGAGGGGCTAATTGCACCCTATAACAGGTTTCCCACGTTAAAAATTTAAATTTGTTGACTCACGCTTCGTTCAAGGGCTTATGGAAACTTGATGGAAAAATTAAAACATTTGAGGTGCATTTACATGGTTCAAATTGAATTGATTTATGTTTTCAACTGAAGACTAGAATAAAGTTAATGTACCGGTATTTTGTATAAAAAAAACTTCATTTGAACTGGAACTCACTCTGCAACAATAATTATTTAAATTGGACATTCAAAATGCGAATCGTGTGCCCAAGTTACCGCCGCAATGTTCAAAACGTATGAGCGTGAAACATTAACAAATTTCCAAGATGAAACAAAATCACCTCATTTTTATTTCCCATTTAACACCCTTAAAAAATAATATGTGGGTGTGAAAATTTAAAAAAGTTTCAACTAGCGGGGATCGAACCCCAACCCTCCGTGCGGAAGGCCAGAGGCTTACCACGGCGCCATGCCGGCCATGTAGAGTTTGCTCCGCTACCCGCCTACTTATACGCAATGAGCTGAGGTAGAAAAACACATTGTATAATATGTTTTGATCGTCAATATGGATGCGTGCTACAATAAAATAATTATTAAAATCGTCTTGGACCGCGCATTTGTGTAAGAATTGTTATTTTGCGGACATTTCCTTCTTGTAACGGGCTCGCCACGGCCGAGTGTGTGGTGCACTGCTTTGGAAGACTTCGTTAGTTAACGGAGACTTAAAATCACATTGGAAAAATGCAAACTGCACAACCATTGATTAAAACTGTTCGTAAAGCTTAACAGTCTGTTAGCTGACGAACTCTTTAACGACTGATTGAAAAACCGGCCCTAAGTAAGTAAGTAAGTAAGCATTGTTTATTTAGCATAATGCTATTGTATACATTGTTAGATACATTACATCAATTATATTATTCAATATATTGCTACCCACTCACTACATAGGCATACTTAAAATATATTTAGTACATTTACGTTTGATCAACGACAGGTTATTTATACATTTTATGGCCTTTGGTAGTTCGTCAAATATTCTTAGACCAAAGAAAAACACAGATTTCTGCGTTGATTTTTTGTTTTTGTGTCCTAGATTAAAATTTATCTTTGTTTCTAGTGTCGTAATTATGTACATCATTATTATACAACATGAAATTTGAAAAATAAACCGGTAAATTATTGTTTTTTAGTTTGTACACAAAAATTAATGTATTATATTCTAGTCGTTTACGTACACACATCCATTTTAGAACTTCCAGCATCAACTCAATCTGAGTGTATCTATTACACTTTAGTATCACTCTCATACCTTTATTTTGTAAATACTGTAAGGCAGATTTGTCAGCCTCCTTGATCCCATACATGACCGTACTACAGTAATCAAAGTGGGGTTGGATTATGGTTTTATATACAAGTTCCAGTGACCATGATGATAAGTGTTTGCCAATTCTAGTTTAGAAATCCTATTTTTTTACTTATTTTTTTCTTATATATGCTATATGGTTAGAGAAAGTTAGCTTATTGTCTAAAATTACACCCAAGTATTTCATTTCATCAACTATGCCAATAGTCTCGCCATTTATAGTTACATTAGCCATATTTTGTTGATCATAGCGTTCATTTTTATTACCTACAATAATCATGCATTTCGATTTGGCAGTATTCAGCATGAGTTTATTTACAGTCAGCCACCTAAACAGTTTTGATAATTCGCGGTTTAAAACAGTAACTAAATCTTCTAAATTATAATATGAAAATGAGATTATTGTATCGTCAGCAAACAGGTTTATAAATATGTCTACACTATTACAGATATCATTGATATAAATAATGAACAATAATGGGCCAAGGACTGAACCCTGAGGTACACCATTTTCATTGTTTATTTTCTCGACGATTTACCATTAAATGAAGTTTTTTGTTTTCGATTTTCTAAATAACTTTTAAACCATTTGAGTGCTGAGTCTTCAATGCCGTAGTGATTTAGTTTATTTATTAGTCGTTTCCTGTTTATTGTTTCAAACGCTCTTTTAAAATCTAAAAATTCTATAATAGTGTCTTTCTTCTTGTCCCTGTCATTCAACCACTTGTTAATTACTAATTGAAGAGCCGTTTCACACGAATGGTTGCCTCGGAACCCAGATTGGTTCGAGTGAAATATGTTTTTTTCTTCACAATATGTCAATAGTTGTTTGTGAACAACAATTTCTAATACTTTTTCATAGATTGGTAATAAATTAATAGGACGATAATCACTACAGACATGAGAATTATTGATTTTCTGGACCGGTATCACTGTAGAGATCTTCCATTGATCTGGAAATGTTCCAGTTTCCAGTGACGTATTAATTACATGCAGGAGTCCGAATCCCACTGTTGAAAATGTTTCTTTTAAAAACTTCTGTCGATATCCCTTCTTCGGTGCCTTTCTTTGTACTTAATCCCATAACTATTTTCTTAAGTTCATGTATATTTAAAGATACTAATTGCTTCATCGCACTTTGGGTTTTTTGTGGCATCATCTCTATATCTATATTACAGTCACTGTCCACATTTCCAATACCTGTTATTATTTTATCTACACTATTTACAAATATGAATTAAAACTCGTTGCCTCATTAACAAATGGTGCTTCAGACTTTTCAAACTCTATACTTTTAACAATAGAATTACAGTTGTTTGTATTACTATTTACAATTTTTTTAATATTTTTCCACATTTTACTTGTGTCATATTTACATTTATCTATTATCTCTTCATAATATCTACTTTTTTCTTGTCTCATGACTGAGGTAAAAACATTTCGTAACTTTTTATATTCAGACCAGTCGCTTACACTTTTGTATATTGGCTTTCTTATAACTATCATCCCTATTTTTTTGGGCATTTAACACTGCCTCGTTAAACCATGGATTATCTATATTTATACTAGGAACTTTTACCGTTTTTACGGGTACCATTTCATTGAGACCATTTACCATATTATTTACAAAATTATTAGCAACTTGGTTCACATCAGTCACATTGTATAACCAGTCCTGTTCAAGTAAATATGTATTTAAATTATGTTTAGAGTCATCGGTAAATTTTCTTCTCTGTATAGTTTTTTCATCTTTGTGAAGGTATTGTTTTAGATCTAGGTTAACTGTTAATATTTCATGATCTGTGATACAAGGTTGAGTTAATGTATTTGTTATTAGATTATGGTTATTTGATATAATGAGATCTATCAGAGTTCTACTTGAATCCGTTATTCTAGTTGGGGAGGTATTACATTGTTTTAGTCCATGAATTAAAATGCTTTGTCGAAGTCTATCACTATACGTCCCTTGTTTGAGAAGATCTATATTAAAATCTCCAGTTATTAGCACTTGGCCCTTCGCTGATTGGAGGTCATCACAGATTTCCTCGAAGAAATCTAAGAATACATTGTTTGCTGAACTAGGGGAATGATATATACAAGCTATAGTTAGGTTCTTGATTGTCTTGTTTCCACTTG
Source organism: Sweltsa coloradensis (assembly GCA_024449915.1). Lineage (NCBI taxonomy): Eukaryota > Metazoa > Arthropoda > Insecta > Plecoptera > Chloroperlidae > Sweltsa > Sweltsa coloradensis. Next base: position 58,353 of record JAMZAV010001673.1, on the reverse strand, counting down.
TTACTTTAATAATTAGGCACCAATAGTTTGGGTTAACACTATAGCGATTTACCACTTTATATTTAATTTTAGAGTCTATGTACATAATAACACCTCCTGTTCTTCGGCTTATCGAATCGCATCTAATTGTGTTGTATCCGTTTATATGAATTTCACTATGGTTAATATCTTCCGTGACTCTAGTTTCTGACAAACATACGATTAATGGTTTGTAGCGTAACATCATTTGACTTAGTTCATCTTTGTTTTTTATAAGACTTTGAATGTTTAAATACATTATAAGCCCATCTTTTTTTGATTGCTACGCAAAGCTATTATAATCTACTTTATTCATCTGGTTTTCGTGAATCCATATCAGGGAAGCACAGTCTTTATCATACGCAGTGTGTGTTGTGTTTATATTTATATTATATCTTTGTTTGCTTGGATACAATTCGCACAGTTACATGCTCAGCACAACACTGCTGGTAAGTGTGTTGACCAGCACAGTAGGAACAGGTTACACTATTTTTACAATCATACGCGTAATGACCGAAACCTTGGCACTTTAGGCACTTTATTATGTGAACATAGTCCTCGACGTCACATCTTTTCCATCCCATATTAATTTTTCTGTCACTCATCAAGGTATTTCTTGTTTTTAAATCTACTTCAATGACCACGTTTGTTAGCATATGACCCACTTTTTTTTTTATAAATCACTTTCATGTGGAAGTTGTCGTCTTTGTCGTTTAGTCTATTTTGCGAAATAATTTTTCTTATCATTTCTTCATTATCAATGTCTTCCTCGTCTACTGCATGTATTAGCATTCTTGGTTTCTTCTTTTTTGTGCTTTTAACTACATAATCTTCTCCTAGTTCTTGTGTGGCACTCATTTTTAATTTTTCACTATCCCCTTCACTTTCGCACTCAATTATTATTCCACCTTCCTGAGATGCTCGCATTTTGTTGACTCCAATTTTTATGTTTGAAGGATCTACTTTTTGTTTGATGATTTTTTTGGTTTGGAAGCTATTTTGAGATTTTATTTTAGGGGTTATCACAATTGTTTGTTTTTTGTATGTTTGGCCTATATTTCTGACCTTTGGTCCTATCGCTGGAACTGGCAGTGGCTGCAGGGTGTTGGGGAGGTTTAGGCCTACTCATGACAGCGTCAGTGAACGTCATGCAGGGAGGCGTGGCCGACATACCACTGTTGTGGGAGTTCCTCGTAACAGCTGCAGCTTGGCCTTGGTCTGCTCCCTGCCGGTGGTGTTGGTTACCACTAGCCGCTCCCTCGACATCCCCTGTCACTTCTGCAATCTGGCGGCCAGTCTCGAACTTCCGTTTTCTTTCTATCTCTGAGTTTTCATTAATTTTCTTTTTTAGCTCTTCTATCTCTAGGATAAATCGATTACCTTTTTCTTCTTCCATTTTCATTCTCTTTTCCATTCACAAACTAACTTTCTTGCCATTTCTATTTCTCCTTCACTAGCTTTTACCACTCTTTCCCACGCACTACACTTTTTACATTCCGACGGGTTTAGGCCTAGGCCTCCTTTTCTCATGTCAAACAAATACTTATCGAAGTCCTCTCCTTCATCGGTTAGGATAGTTTTCAATTTTTCTATCAGAACACTTTTATTACCCGACTTATCTTCACCCCTCTTTTCTAATTCACTACGTAGTTCTTGTACATTTAACTCTTTTATTGTCTTATATTCGTCGCCTTACTATCACTTTCCGCCATTGTTTGCACAATTTGCTTTTATCCAACCAAAAAAATATACCCTCTTCAGTTGACTATCTAGGTGAAATTAATCTTGGGTTACTAATGAAGGAGATTTCTGGGGGCTGTTTTCAATCATTCGCCCTTATGACTGAAGAAAACCTTGGAATTTAAAAATGCGTAATTTTTAATAAACGGTGGCCGGCCCAACCCGAAACTGCCCGGCCCGAAAGACTATGATCCTGGCCCGGCCCGAAAGTCAGCCCAAAAGTCTGATCACCCCGAAAATTGACCCGAAAGTACGGCTCTTTTGAAAACTTTAGAAATCATGTAGATTTTTAGGAACGGCAGAGCCATGCCTAATAGCCGACGAGAAATGTTAAAAGGTCGTTCAAAGTTCTCTGACACGAAGGCTCATTTGTCTTGTGTGTGGCTCGTTGGTCTTGTGGTTAGTCTACCTGCTTTCATTGTCCAGAGTTCGAATCCCGCCGAAGTCAGAAGTTTTTAAACTTCTCATTTGGACTTAAGTCCGTCAGTTCTCGTCTAAGGAGCTTGTAAACGGTGACTTTGGAGCCGTCCTAGCAACGAAGCACATTGTTGGTTGGCTTGGTCGCTTTGATTTACTGTCCCCCACTGAAAATCAGGTATATAACTGAGTGGGTAGACTAAATGCATTTTTTTTATTATTATTAATGTCATATCAAAAATGAAATAAAACAACTATTAGAGCGTTGTTTTTATTACGGTCTTTACTTTTATTTTAGTTGTTAAATATTCCCGACCTAGTTAAATTAGTGTCCTCGTCTTGTTCCGCTGACTAATTGTATGTTCGTTAGTAACCGGACGCGACCCTAATGAGACCGGATTAAACCATTAGAGAGTCATTAGAGAAGCTCTCGAGGGATTCACTACACTCTCGGTCTATTACCCACCAAAAATGATTTTTTACCACATAATCTATCTAAAGCATGACCGTTTAAAAAGGAATATCTTGTTACTGTGATTTTACACGAATTTTAATTTTTTTATCCAGAAAATTGTCGTTTTGGTAAATTTCTTAAATCGGCTTTAACCTGCTATTTTTGTTCCGCACAGATACTAGAGCATCGTACCGAACTACTAGGAAAACGCTCAGTTGGACGCGTTGTTGAGCGAGCACCGGTACGTGCAACACGACCCGAGTACGACATTCCCATAATGTTACATACCAATAAGTCTTTTAGGTCTTGACCGATTTAGCTGAAAATTTGTAAAATAGGAGAGAATGGATAAAATCCACCGCCATCTAGAGGACCTTGACATCATTTCTTTGGGAAAACGATTTAACTCTTGATTTCTTCTAGGTGGCAGTACATAGTGACCAGAATTCTTGTGCGACTTTTCGTTGCCATGGTAACGTTACTTTTGTTAAAATTTAATTGCTATCTACACTACTTATCGGATCAAAATAAAATTAACATATTCGTGACCGGACGGACATTCTAAATGATTTGGCTACCTCAGATTTTGTCGCCGTTTAGTTTAAAAAAAAAACTTTAGATTAACTTTAATGTAACTTTATAACTTTTTGAACGATTTTGCCACAAAACTAATGGCATTCAATCGGGAACGAAACTTGCGGATGGTCAAAATTTCAACTAGATCCGAGCCTCCGTTTGACCGCTATCATGAGCCAAAAAAGCTGTGCGACTTTCCGTTGCCATGGTAACGGGACTTTGTTATAATGTAATTTCCATCTACACTACTTATCGGATCAAAATAAAAATAACATATTCGTGATCGGACGGACATTCTAAATGATTTGGCCACCTCAGATTTTGTCGCCGTTTAGTTTGAAAAAAAAACTTTCGATTAACTTTAATGTAACTTTTTAACTTTTTGAACGATTTTCCCACAAAACTATACAGCAACCCGCCTAGGTGGTATGTACATGTGTGCAAAATTTCAGGTCTATCAGAGAAACGGTGCGACCTGTATCGAAGTAGTAACAGAAAAAAAAAACAGACATTCGAGCCATAAGAGTCAAGTGGAGACGCTCGCTACGCTCGCTCAAAAATGGCCCTTTATAACATCGTGTCTTGAAACTGTGCACAAAATATACTCTCAAACACTCAAAAAAATACATTCCAAAACACACCCCTTCTTGGAAATCAGCATATTTTGACTGAACCACTTGCCCAAAATACAAAAAAAAAAAAAGAAGATTTTCAGAAACGGATGCAGGGTACGTCATAATGGATAATATTTTTTTGATAAAAATCCTTCAAGGTCACGGGGCATAAAGATCGTTCCGGATCGTTCCTATGTAATTTCTAATGGGAGATTACTGCAGATGAGACCTCGCCAGACCAAGTTTGTCGATAAATTTTCGGGTCATAGTGGACCCAATAGTTTATCTGTTCATTCCTATATTCTAACCCTACTTTTAACGGACGCCACGATTGCTCTCACCTTTTCGCCGTGTTCGCAAATGATCAAAATATCGATTTTTGCTTTTGTTTTGGTTACCATCGTTAACACCAGCAGCACTGTAGCTATCATGTCCACAAAGAAAAGATCGTAAATGCAAGCTATATTATCCATTAGGCCTTGTGTTAAAAAGAAGGCACTAATCAAGCCCCTTCAGTCCTGAATTAAATTGGTGAAATTTAAGTAATTTTAAGCAATTCATTCTTATTCCAGACTTTTTTATAAGATTTTTAATGTTTAAAATTATTTTTTCATCACGTTTTTAATGAATTTTAGGAAATTTTGGATTCTGAATAAAAGTTTCAATGAAGTTTTAAATATAAATAAGAAGGCTATTCCTAAAACTAGATTTTTTCAGAATTTTTTGCACATGGTGCTTTTTTTATCTCATATAATAACAATACTAGGGATATATTTCTTTTTTGGGACAAACCCCATTTTTTTAAATTTTTACCCTTTTTTGCAGATGTGTGTTTTCAAACTTCTCTAAAAAGGGCACTTTTTGTATTTTTTTATCATCCCCCCCCCCCCCCCCCCCCCCCCTTAAAAGAAATGTAAAATATTGGGGTGAAATTGGAAAACTCATCATTTGCCAGGAGTAAAATTTTGAGTTTGATGTCCATTTCAATGATCGCGGGGACTGAAGGCGCTAGATGGCTGCAGTCTTTCCTAGCTACAATGCTGCTGGTATTTGCGCTGGTAACTACAACAAACGCAAATGAGAAGCTTCCCCCTGCACCCGCTAGATCGCATTGGTGTTCCTTTGCGTCGCGGCACTGGCACAGAGCACACCGGGCGCTTGCCGTTGTAGAATACCAAAGTTGTCACTTTCGATCGACAATGTTGTCGATTAGGTTCAGTGGCGAGTCGAAGAGGAGTTGGGAGGGAGGAACTCCCCCCCCCCCCCTTGGCAAAGAAAAGTGTGATGTGCACTTAAACGTTTCAATGGAGAATATATGAATAACTGTTTTATCGCAAAAGTAAAGGTAAATTACCATCTGACCAAAAGAGGACTTTAGTTTATGCAAATTTGGTTATGTGATGCTTTAAATCGAACAAATTTTTAACCTTGAAAGAGAAAACTTTTAGATTAAAAACAGGATTTTATTAGATAAAAAGTTGATGATGCTTTAAAACGCACAGATTTTCTCCAAAATGGCCTTGAAGGAGAAACTTTTTGGGGGGCAAGCCCCCCGGACCCCTCACTTAGCCTTCGGTATTTCTTTGAATTAATTATTGAACCCCCAACCCCCTTATGAATTCTTGTAATTCGAGAAAGAGCGAGTGTACTCACCGACAAACCACGGATTCCTCCTGTTGTTCTCCACGGTGAGGCCAAGGAAGTACTCCTCGAATCCCTTCACCGGGTTCGCCTGGGGTTGTACGGAGAGCGTCCCTTCTACCTCCGGCTCGTTCCCGTTGGAAACCAGGGAGCGCGCGCTACATCCGTCGGAGCCGATCCAGGAGAAACTCCCCGTGGCGTTCGTCCTCCTCACGGCTCTCATCACTCCCGCCACCTCCTGGTCCGACCCGAAGATGATCACGCCTGCAACAAGGACACATGAGTGTTACTGGAGCTAGACACCAGAGCGCGCTACATCATTAATACATTAATACATTAATTTATCGTGTTTTTGATAGTACAGGTATTACAATTAAGATTTATAACTGGAGTAGAGTTATAAATAATATACACTCTGTACCATCTGAAGGCTTGTGTGATACACATACATTAGGAGAAAGGAAGTTTACTGAGAAAAAAGATACCCTGATTTTAGGTGATTCAATGTTATACAACATACAGAAGATTGCTAGAAAAAGAGAGGAAAAGTGGATTGTTGATTGTAGACGGGGATAAGGATGGATCAAATGACGAACATGATAAAGAATCAGCATTACAACAATATTGTAGACAACTTTCCCAATGTCATATGTCATTTTAGGGACAAATAGTATAAGGGGCTGGGGTAAAAAACAATAATGTTATAAGTGAAACCTGGGACCTTTTAAATGTATTAAAACAAAAAATACCCACGTTCAAAGCTCGGAATGGTGGGAATAGTACAAAGATCTGACATGAGTATAGATGATATTAATAAGTTAAATGATGAAATTGAATTGGTAGTGGAGGAACTAGGTGGTGTTTTTGTAGATCCTAACTTCTGGATGAAAAACGATTGTTTAGGGAAGGATGGCCTTCACCCTAACTTCAGAGGTTGTGATGTACTAACTGATATGTATGTGGGCTTAGTACAAAGAATGCAGGGGCAATCTGTGAGCGGAGATGTACAATCGGAAAACTGATTGAAATGAGTGGTCACTTTAATACCATTACAGAAGTGTTACATGATAGCAATCAGATTCCAAATACTGTGACTTTTATAAAAAATTATAAAAATTATGATTCGGCTATTCAAAATATTAGTGGAAAGATGAGCATGAATATTGGTATCAGACATATCTCTGAATCTGCCATAAATGCTAATGTATTAGGTTTCACTGTAATGGTAGTCAATTGCCGCAGTATATGCAACAAAATTGAAAGTTTTCGAACTTTATTGGAGGTTTACAACCTTCAGTAGTAGTGGTTACTGAAACTTGGTTGGATCAAGGATTCCTCAACAGCGAGCTGTCAATTGATAAATACATTCTGCATAGAAGAGATAGAAATAGACATGGGGGAGGGATAATGATTGGACTTAAGAATGGAGTTGAAGGAGTCATTAAATGGGTAGATGATTTCCATGAAATGATGGGTATGAGATTACGATTAGGGAGTAATTTAATTGTCAACCTAATAGCTATTTATCGTCCCAAACGGAGGTTTGGAATGTCTTGAAAATCTGAGAGAAAGAGTCAAGCAGATTAGTATGTACCAAAATTGTATTGTAGCTGGGGACTTAAATTTGCCACAAGTAATATGGGAAGCTGGTACCATAAGTGGTGAAAGAAACAAGAAATAATATCGGAAATAATGGAAGAAGGGTTTACTCAAACAGTTGAACTTGGTACGAGACTAAGCAAACATGGATTAGATAATATTTTAGATGTCGTGTTGATTCGTCCTGATTCTATGTGGATAAGGACGGAAATAATCGACGGTATAGGTGATCACAAGGTGCCTATTGTATAAATTTGGATTGTTGTTGGTAAAAGTTGTAGAATGGAGGCAGAAATTAAATGGAATTATTATAAAGCTGATAAAAAAGCTATTAAAAGGGAATTTGAAGAACGATTTGATAGTTGGAATGAAGATGAATGGCATGATTTGGATATTATATGGAATACATTTGTTAAAGTTTGTCATGAATTGAGAGAAAAACTGGTACCAAAGAGAGTTATTAAATTAAATAATGATCCGATTTTTATACTAAAGAAGTTAAGAGATTAAAAGTAAAAATAAGAAAACTTAATAATAAAATGCGGAATTCAGGGTTAGTCAAGAATAAAATAAGGGAGCTAAGGAATCAATTAGATAAATTAAAGAAGGATGCAAAGAATAAATATTTGGAGAGTATGTTTTAATGAACAAAACCGGCAAGAAAGTTGGAATAGTATGTATAAATATGTAAATAGCCAAAAGAGACATGTAGATTGCCCACATTAGTTGATGAAATAGAAATGAATTCATAACGGACAGTGAGAAGGCGGAGGCTCTTAATCAATACTATGGCAAAGTTTGTCCACACTGAAGGTATTGGGGGATATGAAAGTAAAAATGATGATTGGATGATAGTGAGGTAGTGATAACTGATAATGATATCATTAGTGTTATTAGAAAACTTAATAATAATAAATCTCCAGGGCCAGATGGAATAACTAATATATTTATTAAAGCAGCTGGATGGGGAAAAGTGCCATACTTCAAGAAATTATTTCAGACATCTATAAATCAGGGAAAACTGCCAGATCAGTGGAAACAAGCAATAGTTGTTCCAATTTTATAAGGTGGGGGGAAGGACGACTAGGTAATTATAGACCTGTCAGTCTTACGTCTTCAGTGTGTGAAAATAATGGAGAGGATTATGGATGTGAAGATTAAGAACATTATTGAAGATGGAGAAGGATTATCAAGTACACAACATGGGTTCCGGAAGGGTTATTCTTGTGAAACTCAGATAACAGGGTTTACCCTGGACATAGCTGACACACTTGATAATAATGGTAGGATTGATGCAATATTTATAGATTTTCAAAAAGCATTGATAAAGTAACTCATAAGCTTTTAATGGAGAAAATTTGGAAACAAAATAAGAAATAATAAAATTGTGAACTGGGTTGGGGAATTTCTGAGAAATAGAACTCAAAGAGTCAGAGTGGGAAATGTAATTTCTGAAGAGATTAATGTCACTTCAGGAGTACCTCAAGGCAGTGTTCTAGGACCAAATTTGTTTATTATATTTATAGATGACATACAAGTAGGAATAAAATCCAAAATTCGACTTTTTGCGGATGATGGGGTGTTATATAGGGAAATAAAGGAAGATGAAGATGTTCTTATAATTAAAGAAGATTTAACAGTAATTGAAAAATGGGGAGATATAGAAATAAATTGGGTTTAAATGTGAGTCAATGTAAGGTTATTTCATTTAATAGAGCAAAAAGAAAAAAGCGGAATTAAACTATAAGCTGTGTGGTTTAAAAAACTAGATGTTGTCATCAATTACAAATACTTGGGAGTGTTCATAGATAACAATTTGGATTGGGGGCATCATGTGGAATATGTAAGTAAAAAGTCAATACAAGCTCTAAATTTTGTAATGAGGCAGCTACAAGGGGTTCACACAAAAATTAAGGATAAAGCATATAAATCTCTTATAAGACCAATATTGGAATATGCAAGTGCTATATGGGACCCTTATAAGGACGGTCATATCAAAGCCCTAAACAAAGTACAGAGATTAGCAGCAAGGAGAGTAACTGGGAAGGTCAAAAGGTGGAGATGGGTAACTGATTCCAAGGGAAGGAGGATAAGAAACGTATGACAGTGTAAATGAAATGATAGAAGGTTTTAGGATGGGATTCTTTAAAATTACGGAGAGGGAGAAACAGGCTGTGCAACCTGTTTCGTGCTATGAATGGAATACAGGGATGGAATGAGATAAGCAATAAAATTGAAAAAGGATTATACAAAGGGAGGAAAGACCATGACCTGAAATTGAAATGTAAACTAAAAAAGAAGGATGTTGGAAAGGGAGTGGTCTTTTTTAAATAGAACAATTGTAGAATGGAATCAATTGCCAGCAGCAGCTGTTGAGGAATCCTCGGTAAAAATGTTTAGAAGGTGTTTGGAGGATATTGATTTGGATCTGATGTAGATTTGATTTCATTGATGTTTGATGTTGCTTTGATGATGGTGTCTTAGATGTAATACCTATAAGATATGAAGAAAAATGAATGTGAATGTTATATTTTTGTACAATTTTAAAATGTTAATTTTAGGAACTTGCCACCATGTAACCACATATTTGCAAGAATAATAAAATATAATATCCGTCGGAGCCGATCCAGGAGAAACTCCCCGTGGCGTTCGTCCTCCTCACGGCTCTCATCACTCCCGCAACCTCCTGGTCCGACCCGAAGATGATCACGCCTGCAACAAGGTGCCCGAAGGTTATATTTTTGTTTTCAAAAGAGATGGCGTAAGGTGAGACGCAGGGGTAGACGTGAGAGCAGGCCTGTGCTGGTCAGAACCAGACACTGGTAAGGGGCAGGCAAGGGGGGGCAAGAGTGGGTAGGGGGAGGGAGTTGTAGTGGGTTGCGTAAAGCTGCCCCCAGACACGCAAACATTTCGTACAAGCTGCTTGCAAACATCGTGTTTGCAAGCATGCTACTCCCCACACATGAACCGATGTACATGGACACAGCGGGGGGTTACATCTGGTCAACCTCTAGGACACCCTCATTAGAGGCCATTCCTTGCGTTCGGAAGCACGCAAAAAAGAATGTCTCCTTCATTATCCAAGCATAAACTTGCGTGCGCTATTGTTGGTGGCACAAACCTTCTCCCTGAAGACATGACTAATGACCTCTTCTCGTATGAGATGTTTGCGTACCTCCCCACACACGCAAGCATGCTGCCAAGCGCGGTCAAAATATCAAAACGATTTGAAAACTGCAGCTTGCTTGCAAACACGCTGACACGCCTCCCCACACACGCAAACATGCTGCCAAACACGATGTTTGCAAGCAACTTGTACGAAATGTTTGCGTGTGTGGGGGCCGCTTAAGGTGAGACGCAGGGGTGAACGTGAGAGCAGGCCTGTGCTGGTCAGAACCAGACACTGGTAAGGGGCAGGCGGGGGGCGGCAAGGAGAGGGTACGGGGAGGGGAGTGATAGGGGGTTCCCCCACGTCGTAGCCGTCTTCGTCAGGGGTCCCCTCATCAGAGTAACGTCTTGTTTGTCGTCGACGGCGGCGGCTAGGTATAGTCAAAGGGAAAGGGAAAATTCCCTGAAGGCGTTCTCTTTTTTCGCCTTGTTTGATGAGCATAACTGCCCGGGAAAACTGCTACAAGGGGGCGGGTTACATTTCATTGGGTAAATTACTATGACAATGTTCCTCAACATGCAACACTTTCTGTCTGTCTGTCTGTCTGTCTGTCTGTCTGTCTGTCTGTCTGTCTGTCTGTCTGTCTGTCTGTGCGTGTCTCACGATAAGTGGTTATTTCTAAAAGAATAAATTGATTGATTATGCTATTCGAGACGATGAGTGGTGATAGATGAGGATGAATATGAACAGAAGGGTGGAGGGGAAACCCGGTACCGGCACGTAGCCTACTCCGTTCGAAGAGTACCAAGGGGACCAACGGCTTAACGTCTCATCTGAAAGGACGGTGTAACCTTGACAGTCATAGATTCCTCCACTAACCCGGACTGACGAGCAGACGTCGAGGAGAACAAAGCCGTTACAATAGCTCTCGAACCCTCCATCTGCTCTAACCAGCGGTATACGTGAGTTTCAGGGTAGAGCGGTCACCCACTCTACCCCTGACCACGCCCGAAGGTTGCTTAACTTCGGTGTTTGAGTGGGAACAGGCTAAACGACCTCGGCTTGGGCTAAACCGCTGGCTTGAGCGGAACGTGTAACACGATGTATCCTGGTACAGTGGGGATTCTGGGGCGCATAGCCTCAGAATCTGTTTTATTTTTAACATTACAAATTATTATTTTTCCTTGAATTGTTTGTCACATAAGTACCAATTAATAAAGTAGGTATATTTTAGGTTTCATTGCGTTCTTTCGTCAATAATGTCACATGTGAATATGAAAATCACATACTATTTCCCCCAGAATTGTTTTTAACACAAGTTAAAATTAATAAAGTAGCTAGGTATATTCATATGTAGGCCCTGCCAGTATTTGACATTGCGTAATTGCAAATTGCTAGAGAACGGTTGACTTAATTCTATTAAACTATAATTGCTAAGATGAATGTTTATTTGATTAGCGTGAGTATGTATTGTTCGGCTTAGCTTAATAATTCCGGTCTAGGAAGTTTTTTTGATTGTTCGGTCATTGTTCTTGGTCGTCTATCTATTACGGTGCGTATAATCCCCGAACTAAACCCCAGGCAAGGCTGGAATGAGTAACTCCGACCACTACCGCCTGTTTGGACTAACGATGCGAATTAAACGGCTTTACAACTTTGTCATGGAGTTATTGTAACGGTAACTATAATAAATTTAGTAATTGTTTGTGGTCGTCCGTGTACAGATTGTAAGTCTCCATTATACGTAAAACAATTTAATTTAGTTTCCGCTGTAGTCAACTTATACCGCTGGATTTAGATTTTTTTTCTTTATAGAAAATACAAATGATTTTATAACTATAAACAATCGGTTTTCTTGAAGATATGCACTAAAACAAAGAAGAGAAACGTTTTAAGAGTATTTATGGGAAACTTTGAATATGTCCAATAATTACATTTCTATTGATATCATTAATTACCTCCAAAAGTAATTGCGAGACTTAGTCCAGAAAAAAATCCAAAATTGAGGAAATTTTAATTGAACCGTTTATCTTTCGATGAAAAATAAATACAAATTGATTTAAACGTTGATAACCAGTATGAAAATTAGCGCTAAAAATCTGCACACTTGAAATAAATTCCCGAAGTTCACAATAATTGAGGAAATTACAGAGATTTTAAGAATTCAATATTGAAAATCGATGATTTAATTGAGGATTATGTGTGGTAGATCTCGCAGACATAGATTAATTCTTTATCAACGTTTGCGTTAAATATGATTATGATGTTATTAAAACCCTACCACGCTAGCTCAGCCTCAGCAACTCCTGAATGTAGTATGCAAAACATGAAGTTTAAACAATTTTCGAAATGATTTTTCAGACTGGGGATCGCACGCGGGTAGTTTCGTTTATATAAATATCCACACAAGTTATCTAGCTGTTACGTGGTTGATATGATTTAAGTTGCTGATTGTACACATAACAAAACTTGTAGAAATACAGCCAAACCTCACACACTCAAAAGAAATGAGATCTAAAAAAAGGGCCAAGCGTCATCTACCCTTCCACATTTGCGCATTCTTAATTCATAAACGTACAGTGTCCCATAACAGCATCCTCGAAAAGCTTGGCAAAATAGAATTTGCGATTATTAATTTAAACGTAATAGTTCATCCAAGTTCTTTTTTCTAATTAATTTAAACGTAAACATGCAAATTCTATTTTGCCAAGCTTTTCGAGGATGCTGTTATGGGACACTGTACGTTTATGAATTAAGAATGCGCAAATGTGGAAGGGTAGATGAGCTTGGCCCTTTTTTTAGATCTCATTTCTTTTGAGTGTGTAAGGTTTGGCTGTATTTCTACAAGTTTTTGTTATGTGTGTGATCTCATTACTTTTTCAAGTTCCATTGCAAAATTATTTGTTAAAATATAATAATTTTATCAAAGTTGATTTAATTTCTATGGTATTAGCAATAACAAAAGGATGTAAAATATCTAGACCCGGATTCATGTACATCCTGGGTATAGGTGGTATAACCATGGTATAACGACGGTATAAGCAACTCACATCCAATTAAAACTTTCCCATGCAACAAAAACGCACAACTAATGTTATTTAACACCTATTTCACTGCATCCACAGCCATGTAAATCAACAGATAATCAGAATAATATTGAAAATTTGCACAGTTTTTGTTAAACGTTTTTATATAGTGACAGGAGTTTTGCTTGAGATTATTGAAAGAAAAGAAAAGGTGTATTATTTCCGTACATTTGTGTATAGCCTAGGTGGACAATCATACTTTTGTTTATCTGCATTAGGCTTTTAGTAATCAAAACTGGTTATTTGTGCGGGAAGTGTGTCAGAACAAGGTTGTGCTGGCCTAGGGCTGGCTAAGAAAGGCCTAGGGCTTGTCAAACATGTAATGTTAGTATTAATTTTATCTAGTCCTATAGCCTAATGGAAATTTAGACCTACACTGTTATTATAAATAATTTTCTACATCTGGGCCTAAGCCAGGGACGGTTTCTGATTTGTTTTATGAGAGTATAATGACAACTTTTCTCGTTTCACACAAAGAAGAAAAATTTAAAATGTCCGCTATTTGTTTACGTATCGCACTTTACCGCCTAACTCTGCTTGTACCGTCAACAAGTGTCCAAGTAACTGGTGTTACTTGTTGATTGTATGCCTAGTGTATAAGGCTTATTTTATACCTTTATTTGGAAGCCTTTAAGCAAACTTTTTTTAACTTTATCTTTCAAAAGAGACTATATTACTATAACCTTAATGTCCATGTAAAATATGATCATTGTAGCCCCACCCGTCTCGTCAGAATCGCGGGCCGATTGAAACTAGCGAATTAGACAGTAGTAGTAGCAGGAGTGGCTTACATCCTTAAAGTGATTTTGAGCATGTTTGAAGACATTTTTTCACCAAGAAGGAATGCTCGTATCCCAACCAAATTTGGCATGTGTTGTCAGGTACCTAAATCGTTTCAACTTTGATAGTTTTCAAGTCCACATCACGTTACATGACGGCTGGGTAACACCTCGAAATCACCCCAACTCTGCTTGTTGTATAAGGTGCTTGAGTGTGTAGCGCGCCACGGCTTGGCTGCGGCGCCCTAACGGGCACCTAGATGTATTTGTCAATGTTTCAAAGCTAGAGTACGTTGTCTTCATCGTCTCTGGCTAGTAATTGTAAAACATGCGAAGTTAGATTTATATTCCGAAATTTATTTGTATTATTAAATTTTACTTCCGCGTTCGTATTCTGCACTATATTGTTTAATACATTCAAGAAAGAGAATCTCTATACTTATTTTTACTTCTCTTAAAAAGAAAAAACGAACATTTATTTGAAAATTCTGTTCGGTCTCGATTTTATAGGGCTATATAACATTTAGCGTAGAAATATCAAATGTAATTTCAACTTCAAAAAGACAGCGTTCAAGAATTCCACCAGCTGTGGAGAAAGTGAACGCAAAAACTCGTTTTTATCCTGGGTATTTAGGGCGCGACCAGCGTAGCAGGAGCGGCCTTATAGTTTTGCACCAAGTTTATAGATGTATGTATGTATGTATGTATGTATCCGTGTACATTTAGCGCGCGTCAAGACCTATGTATTTATTTGAGGTAGAATATATTAACCAATGTCAACGAAACTTACAGGCATGATAACAAAAGAACACTGCATCACTCCTTTAAATTTCATACTTTTTTGAGGGGCGTAAGTGTTCCTAAATGCAAGTTTAGTCAGCCGTGAAATTTTGACATTTTACACATCGCGATAGTTTTTCATCGAAAGTCTGCTATCAATTTTGCGTTGTCACAACGAAACTTACATACCTAAATCTTTGATTGATTGTTTGTTAATAGAATACTACAAAAAACAAATTCATGACGTCATTAGTTACGAACCCACGTGTGACAGAAATTAGTCAGATCCGTTTTCATTTAGCGCGCGTCAAGACCTATGCATTTTTTGAGGTAGAAGATATTAACCGATGTACACGAAACTTCACATGCAAGATCTTAAAAAAAACCTGCATTACTCCTTAAAATTTCATACTTTTGTGAGGGGCATATGTATTCTTAAATGCAAGTTTAATTTACAAATTTTTTTTCAGATCCGTGTACATTTAGCGCTCGTCAAGGCCTACGAATTCATTTGAGGTAGAAAATATTAACCGATGTAAACAAAACTTTACAGGTATGATTCCAAAAAAAAACTGCATCACTCCTTAAAATTTCATACTCTTGTGAGGATCGTATAAGTGTTCTTATATGCAAGTTTAATTTACTTATTTCTTTTATATCCGTGTGGGTACATTAAGCGCACGTCAAGACCTTCGCACTTATTTGAGGTAGAAGATATTAGCCGATGTGAACGAAACTTCACAGGCATGAACCCAAAAGAACCCTGCGTCGCTCCTTAAAATTTCATATTTTTGTGAGGGTCGTAAGTGTTACTTAAATGCAAGTTTGATTTACGGAGTGCTTTGAGATTTTTTAGCGCGGAAAGTCAATTGAATTTATTTAAAGTAAAAGGTTGAAACATTAAACAACGAGATTTAGCATGGAGGTTTTCACTACTGTATTGAATCTGTGTGTAAATTTGCAATGTTATTGGCTGAAAAGAAAAGTCCTATTATTATTCAGAGTATGATTTTTGCAGCTCTACTATTAATTAATCATTATTAATTATTTATTTTGGATATAAAATAATCTCCTACATTCTTGAATATTAGCAAGAAGGGAATCACTTATGTGATATAATAGCCTGTTATTTGCAATGTTATTGGTTTTGAAACGTTTAGGCGTAATTTTACTTGTGATAACAGTAAATTTATTTTTAAGAGTTTATCGTGTGGCTTTTTCTACACACATTTTCTTCCAATGTATCACATTAGGAGTCAAAACATATATAATTATAACTCACGAAATAGTTGCGCGCACTATATCGGTGGAGCTATCACTAGAGATTAGGTATAGAAATTATCGTAATTTCCCATCCAAATCATTTCTTATACTACAAGGTCTCATTGACTAAGTTATTATTTTTTTAATTAAAGGCATAACACAGTCCTTTATTCTAGAATGAAGTCAAATTCACCGTATTCTGTCATAAACAAGTAATTCAAAATAACCAGCATGAGCATAGTTATATTATGCGTTTGGTGGAGGTGCCGGGTAGAGCGAGAAAATTTTTAACTCCATAAGAATAACATTGTTGGTGGAGGTGCCGGGTTCTTACTTATTGATTTTATTAATACTTCTATGTTATACATCTAGTTTAATTACGGAGGGAGGTTTTATTGTTATTGTTTTTTTTTTAAGTACAGTTTACTTGGCGGTGACGTTGTTGATGGAGGTGGAGTATAATAAGGGATATGAAAACTTTTAAACGTTTCTGTTCAGGTATTCAAACCCTTATGTTGGTGGAGGTCACATTCATTTCGGGGTCAAGTTTGGATTACGCTAAGTTACGACTTCTTGTCTCACATGGTCACCAAAAACATTCTGTATTGAACTTTCTGACAAGGTTGCGCCAACATTTCAACCGACGACCGTGATAAGATTTCATAGTGTCTCGTGATACACGCCACCGACACAGAAAACAGAACAGTGTGTTTAAAACTGAATATTTTCAACTCAAGGAGATTCCCGCTGTTAATAAAAATAGAAACAAAAACAATATTGTTTAAAAATGCTGTGATATACCAATCAAAGCGACGGAAACGGATAATGATCTTCAAATTGGAAAATTATAATATTATTACAACGATTCTTATTTAATATATAGAAATCGCATGTTATAATTATTATTTTTATTGAAACGTTTGATGCAGTTTCCTCTACCGACTTTCATATGAAATCCAACTTTACTGAATCCTACATGCAGTTAGATGTATATAATTGTTACTTAATTATGTATAGGAATATCCTGTTACAAATAATAGTATTTCGTTTTTATTTTTTGTCAGGCGGTAAACCTCAGAAACTTACAAAATAAAATGTAACATTCAATTATATAATTTCTAAATTTTAATGAGACCTTGATATGCCTATACCTGTGAAATGAGATATTTTTGTTATATAAATAGGAGAGTTCCTGAAAATTGTCATTCCAGAAAGTAATAATACAACACTATGAATGGTTCAAATCTTGTAATGGAGATATCAATCTTGGTAAGTATTTGACAATTTTCTTTGATTTTTAAAATACTATTCACTAAAGCTGCCTACTGCTGCTGGGTACAAGAGTATCCAAAATAGGGAAAGAAATTACAATGAATTTGTGCTGATGGTGCTGGATTAAAACAACCTTCTTTTGAGATTGACTTGCTTCGTATTCATAACCCACAAAGTGGCCAAAATCTTTTGTGTCACCTTGATGAAAGGAATTGTCTATAATGAACGTATGTCATGGTCATGTATATGTATGTATGTATGCATGTATGTATGTATGTATGTATGTATGTTTGTATGTATGTATGTATTGTATGTATGTATGTATGTATGTATGTATGTATGTATGTATGTATGTATGTATGTATGAGTTTATTATGTATGTTATGTATGTTGTATGTATGTATTGTATGTATGTTGTCAGGGTCATGTCGGATTTTATCGTAGACGTGATAGACGCTAGATAAACGTACGTATGTAATATCTGTTCATTTTACATGTATTTATACGACTTATTGGATGAGCGAAGCGAAGATTTCAATTTCACTGACCCCAAAAAATCGTTCGGGTGTTTTTTTGTATTTTTTTAGTTTGTTTGTTTGCTCTCTCTGGGAAACGGCATATGCGATCTTATAAAATTTTAGAGGACCTTCGAAATATCTGAACTTAGAGGTGTATTGTTTTTGGGTACAATCGAAGAAATATTTCTCATGAATATCGTACTTTTATGATTTTTTTCCGATTTTTTGTGCGATATTTTCGTGCCATTTGGTCCAATTCTGACCAAACGGGTGGGGCTACAACGTTCAGATTTCACATGGACATTGAGATTATGGTGATTTAGTAACTTTTGAAAGAAAAAATTGAAAAAGTTTGCCAGAATCTATAGAAATAAAGGTTTTTATATAAGTTCTTCAATTTTCAGTGCGATATTTTCGTCACATTTTGGCCGATTTTGACCAAACGGTTGGAAATACAACGTTCAGATTTCACATGGACATAAGGATAATGGTGATATAGTAACTTTTGAAAGAAAAATTGAAAAAGTTAGCCAGAATCCATAAAATAAAGGTTTTACGAGTTTTTTTAGGTTTATAATAAACAATTAACAATTGTAAAAATAGAAACTTGACAACAATCACCTACAATGCATTCAAAAAGCACTTGCAAAGGAAAAACGCAAACGCAAAAAAACGCAAACAAAAACTTACAAAAAAGCTGCTCATCCATCAACGCGGTGGGACTTTAGCGTTTTCCTAGTCATTGGTAATTAAATATTTATAGTAACCTTTAAAAAACCTTTGTTAGAGATGCCGAGCATACAGAGCAATAAAAAATAAAATTGTGTTCAGTTCAAGCATTTTAATCTCTTTAGTGGAACGCCAAATGTAAATTGATCAAGTTTGAGTGACGCCAACCCCCCCCCCCCCCCACACACACACACAACATTTAAAAAAAAAATTTATCTACGGAACAAAAATTCGCATATCAATCAGATAAGACAGACGGACAGAAACGTTACCCCTAAAATCAGGTGTAGTACAGAGATTTTTTTAAAGTCAAATCAAATAACAAAGTAATGATTTAATGTAAGAAAATGAGTTAAATTGGGGTTGTGTTTGTTTTAGTTTTTTTTGTGTGTCTCTTTGGTCATTGGGGGAATTTCTTACCCAAATACAGAAGGTCTATGGTTCGAAAACTGGATAAGTGAAATGTGTTAATACCTTCTCAAAATTGTATTGGGATCAATTTTTTAAAGATGAGCGCTAATTGAAGACGATTCATCATTCATTCACCACCTCTAAGCTGTTTAGGATCAAAAATCAACATTAAAATTTTGCTTTCTTTGCTGCATGGCAATTAACTATCAAAGTGATAGCAAGAACTCATTACAAAGGTTCGAAATTTTATCCTGAATTGCGAAGCGATACCAGGACCTTTTGCATTGGAAAAGGGACTAAAAAACCTGGAAAAACAAACTATACTATGTTTGTCCACCACTACGTGGGTCTAATATCAAACACGTAATTAATTATACAGAATCTTATACTCCATTGGCAAATTGTTATAGCAACAATTTTGAAATTTTGAAATTATGTAAAATATATTACAAACATCGCAGATATAGGGTTCCTAGTGCACAATCAACGATACTTTAATTGATATCTTCCCCTTTCACATGAAAGATAATACAGGAACAATAATTGTATTAACGATAACATGTTGTTTTTTTAGTTATAGAGGTACTTGATTTTTATTTTTTAGTTATTAGTGTTATGTAATGCGGTTGTCGTCTTACCCCATGACCCGAGATCTGGTAGGAGCCCAGGTGACTCAAGCAGCATCAAGCAGGAGAGTCTACAGGCTAGTACATGATCTTCCAACAATGTTTATCTTATGGAATCTTACATATTGTCTCTGTAATTGGTTAATTCTGCACGTGTTTATTTTGAGCCTTCACAAAATGACTATTTTTTGAAAAATTTAATTTAGTTTTTTATATACTTGAATAAGTTGAGTGATAGTACATAGAGAACGTATCATAAACAAAAATATTGATTTTGTGAGTTTGTGTCCGTCATTTATCGTTAATACGATGAAACAAAATTATCAGGGAACAGTTTAATTCTCTAAAACGGTTTTATATTTAGAATATGTTCGCCTTCTTACACCGAAAACTACAAATTATATAATAGATACTGAAATAAATTTACTAAATACATTTAATTGATTTGTTTAATCTCACTACTTGACGTTTGAATTTTAGGTAAACAGTACAATAGAGTAAAGACTGAAAACAACGTTAAATGGGATTCAAAACAGTTTTGTGTAAAAAGGGTATATTTACTGATTTAACAACAAACAGTTTATGCTTGGCGCGGAATAGATACGGCGTCTATGATTTTGAATATTGGATATTTCACCCTAGGCTGCAGTTGATGAATACAAAAGTCTTTAAAATGTACACTCTTTACGGCTTGTTGTTATTTAATAATATAACACAGCCAATTTAGCACAAGATAAGTAAAGAATTAAACACAATTTTTGTTTAAGAATTCGTTTTATTTCGTTGATTTTGTTGATGGGATATACGCGTTGTGATAGGTCAGGTAGCTCTTCAAACACACGAGGCTAGAGTCATTTTCTATCTGGCCGGTAAAATTCAAACATTTTGTCCAAACTCTATGGACAACGGGATTAGTAATATCATTTCATAGTGCCCTGCAAGTATAGGAAACCCAAGTTTGTTCCTGATAGAGGATTTTTTGTAATTTCTAGATTGTATAGCCTAAGTGTGTTGTTTTAATGTCGATTCATGTTCCCTTTAGAAAGTCGCCTCAGTGCCGTTTGGATGTAGAGCCATAATCCCGAAGAGAAACCAGACCGTTGTTTGTACCCACTCCATTGAGAAACTAATCAAAGGCGTCAACTGCTCCAAGGAAGTTCCACTTGGAACCAAAGCTGCTTTCAAGTGTCCTAAACAATCCTTCTCCAATCAGAAATATAGATCGATCAAATGTGTGTTTCCTGGGGTATGGAACAAACCTAAAGTGATATGCAGAAAGAGTAAGTTGACAGTGTTAAGTTTAGACTCTTTGTCAGTTATTATCATACTCTACACATTTTTGACATATTCATACTGGTATGAGTCGGATAATTTGGTTTCGTTAAAGAACGGAATTAGAAAGAGTTTATTATATAGATAAAGTGAATGATGCACAATAGTAAGTAATTTCTAATTATTTTTACATCAATGGTATAACTCCGGCTAAATTCTTCTTACATTGTGGTTATATTGTCAAGATGATCTATAAAATATGTACACTATTCTATTTTATTCATAATGTGATGATTAAAGGTTTTTAATTCTTTAAATATAACATTTTATGTTTAAGTAAAATAACATTAATTGATACAAGGTTTTTGTTATTTACGGCTATGGTTATCACATTACGAATATGCTTTCATGATTGTGTAAATAGAAAGTAACAGGAACGAAAATCTAAAAATATATTTTTAAGGGCCAACTCAAGCACCGACGACAGATGTTGACCCGGTGGAAAATAACACGGACTCTGCAGCAAGTGAAGACACTACCACTAGTGAAGAAACTACGAGCGAAGTTCTTGCAACTGTGCCTACTGTAGAAGAATCTACCACAGCTGTAGAAAGTACAACGCTGACTGAAGTTAACATTACGACACCAACTGTACCAACAACTACAACTATGGCAACTACTACGGCAACAATTACGACCACAACGCCGAGTAAGTATACTGCACTAGGAAGCTTCGCAAACGCTTTTTCAGGCGCGTTGTTGGATGAGCGTAATTGTTTTAAAACGAATAAAAAGCGCGAAATTGCGATTTTCATGAGAAATATTTTTTTTAAGACGCTCAAATTTCACACGAGTATATAAATTCATAAAATTAAGGTTCTGTTAACAAACTGTTACAATCGGATAAAGCATGTTGGTGTAATAAGTCGAAGAAATTTTGAAAATTGTAAATAATCGTAAAAAAGCGATTTTTTAACTTCTGATTTGGACTTAAGTCCATCAGTTCTTGTCTTAAGAGTTTGTAAACGGTGACTTAGGAGCCGTCCTTGCAACGAAGCACATAATATTTTATTTATTTATTTATTTATTTATTTAACGTCTATCCTATTCAGTTATAAAAACTGATTTACAAAGGAGGACAACTAAATAAATCTAATTACATAGATGCAGAAACAACAATAAATTACATTTTCGTAAATATTTGAAATAGTAGCATTACAACAACAATGCATTTAACACAAGAATTTTGGTAACAAATTGAATGATATTATATGCATTTAATGAATGAAATAAATATAAAAAAGAGTTGTTCTGAATTGGCCGTGTTGATTCTGGCGTTGATTCGCGGGTGTTCGCACTGTCCATACCACTGATTGCTATATTTCCTATTAAAAATATCGATCTTTGGTTGGTTATCGCTCACTCGTCGATTGCGTCGGGGCCTGCAGGGTTGGCTTGGTCGCTTTGATTTAAAGTCCCCCACTGAAAATCAGTTATATAACTGAGTGGGTAGACTCTAAATAAAAATTTATTTATTATTTATTTATTTATCATGAAAAATAATTTTTCGATTCCGCTCAAATTTCACACGAATATATCAATTCATAAAATTAAGGTTCTGTAAAAAAATCATTACAATCAGATAAAGCATGTAGGTGTTATAAGTCGAAGAATGTTTTTAAAAATCGAAAAAAATCGTAAAATTGCGATTTTCATGAGAAATAATTTTTCGATTGCGCTCAAAAACGTGGCAGTTCTAAGTTCAGAGATTTCGAAGGTGGCCAGAAAATCTCATCGCAATTGGAGTATCGGTTTAGCCGAAATCGTGTTAACAAACAGACAAAAATACAAAAAGAAAGAAAGAAAAAAAGAAAAAAAAACATTCCGTTTTTTTTTCTCCAGTGTAGTGAAATGGAATCTTCGCTACGCTCATCCAATAATTAATAATAATATATATAATCCACAAGCAAACATTAACACCTTTTGAGGAAAAAGAGTTTCACCTACATGGTTATGTTTTCTAGTTCTTATGTTTCGTAAATTTGGTATATCGATGTACGTATTACACATGAAAAAAATATCAAAGATTATAACTTTTCTCATCTTCAATTGACATAAATTTACTGTTCGGATTTCGACATCATATCTTTTTAAATATGCATCAGACTATTTAACAAAGAAATAAATCAACTTTCTAGATAGAAAGTGCACTGAACGAAAATTTACAGCATAGAGTAATATGCAGAGTGTAGTTTTTCACGGCTCACCCGCACGTCAAAAGTGCGTATTTGTTATGAAAACACACACCTTGCATATAAGTCTATGCTGTGAATTTTCGTTTAGTGCACTTTCTATCTAGAAAGTTAATTTATTTCTTGTCTTAAGAGTCAGATGCATACTTTGAATGAGGTCTTGTTGAAATCCGATTGAAAGTTATTTGTCAAACAGAAGTTGACAAAACTTATAATTTTTAATATTTTTTCCATGTATAATACGTATATCGATATAACAAGTTTACGGCTGTGTCTAAAAATTTGAGATCATCACTTTTAGAAGGAATTATATGTTTACTACGTATTATTCCAAAGGTTTTTTCCAAATTATGAATAGAATAAAAGTTAGAGCGTGATAAGTGTTGCGCCGTTCAGCAGGCGTCATCTTGCTGAATGAGGATCTATCCCACATCATTCCGCCACGTTGTTTCGTGACGTCATGGGGCGGGTAAATCACTAGTCGTCAATTGCTCTACTATATAAATACAGGGAAATGCTAAAATGTTATTATCGTAAAGATCCCCTTGAAAGAATTTCAACATTAGTTTTCAACCAATCTCAAATGGGAAGTTTTCTTACCCACAAAAGTAGTTCAATCGTAAAGCACGAGTTAATGATGAGGGAGGTCCTGGCTTTGATACGCTCCACAGGCATAATTCAGTCGTTAATGCGAATGCAGGGGATTGGGTCCTCTTAAACACTAGCCCTAGAATTTTCCAAAACAAAATTGTCCTATATATCTTTAAAAAAAAACTCCAAAGAGTATAACACCAACTATGGCGTAACATAGGCAACATAACATCATTACAAATAACACAAGTTGTTACAGTCAGTTCAACATTTCAGCTTTGATAATGACAGGACAAATGATTAATAAAATTACAAATTTACAAAGTACATATTTGTATCATTTCAATCAATTAAACATTTCAGACTATATTGTACTTTTATACCTGATTCTAGACTAGACCCTTTGTGGCAAGATCAGTAATGGAATAGTGTCCTAGCTGGGCATATAAAAACATGATACAGGTCACAATCCCTAGAACAGTGGGAGCATTTGCAGTCTGTGTATGATGAATGGAACTTTCTATCTAGGCAAAACAAATGGTGAAAACCGTGAGCTGCTTTTCTATATATACATATATATATATTAATTAACTAGGTTTTTCGGTTATAATGCTACGTTTATTTACATTAGGCCAACGTTTTGATGAATTATCATTCATCTTCTTCAGGGCCAATACAACTTCATATATAAAAAACGAAAACTACATTACATTGATAAATTCAGAACAATAAACGTGGCATTATAACCGAAAAACCTAGTTCATTAATATATATCGGCCACGAAAATATCCAAAAACATATATATATATGCACACATTGTAATTTCGGGTAGTCCGTGTGGTTTTATTTTATTTATTCCAACGTTTCGGGTAGTTCTCGCTGCCCATCTACAAGGAAATTAAACTAAATTTTAAAATTTTATGTTTAATTTCCTTGAAGATGGGCAGGGAGAACTACCCGAAACGTTGGAATAAATAAAATAAAACCACACGGACTACCGGAAAATAAAATGTGTGCATATTCAATCCGTGAAAGTCTGCGATATAACACATATATATTAAATTTAAAAAATAAACTTTTTGGGACCTTAAGAAGGCACATTGCATCCAGGGTGCCTCTTTACTACCCTCAAAAGACAACTCGTAGATCAAAAGCGACAACTTTGGAAATAGAGTAAGTCATGCACAGCATAACAGTCTTTACATTTTTAAGCGGCATTGAAGCAACAGCTTTGGCTGCAAGTTGTTTGGCAAGTTGTCACATGCGTTATTGTCTCTAGGCCGTTTCGCTTACGCATTTTCCAGTAGCGTTGATGGATGAGCTTTTATGGTTAATTATCGTTGCCCTTAAAAAACGATTTCCATAAGAAATATTTCTTCGATTGTCCCATAGATCATATCTAGGTTCAGGATTTCCAAACGTTCCTTTAAAGTTTCATCAAGATCGGAGTGAGCGTTTACCCGGTCGAAGGCAAAATATCAATCACGTAATTGGCATTAAAAATCGGGGGGAAATCGTAAAAGTACGATATTCATGGTAAATATTTCTTTGATTGAACTAAAAACTTGGCAGATTTAAGTTCAAAGATTTCAAAGGCCCCCTTTAATTTTAATGAAGATATCATTTGCCGTTTTCCCGGTAGAGAGCATCTATAAAGATCATAACAACAACAACAAAAACACCCTCACTATTTTTCTCTTCGTAAGTGAAATTGAAGTCTTCACTTCGCATCCAAAAAGATCATAACAACATCAACAACAACAACAACAACAACAACAACAACAACAACAACAACAACAACAACAACAAAAACACCCCCACTTTTTTTCTCATCGTAAGTGAAATTGACGTCTTCACTTTGCTCATCCAACAAAATTGTCGCTGCCGAACCATCACACGAGTTAGTAAAATAGCCTTTAGACAGGTTATAGACATTGTAAACTTTGCTTAATTTTAATAGTGTTTAAATTAAAATCAAAATCAAATCCAAAGATTTTCAAATTCAAATATTGAAAATAATATGCAATATTTCACGATTAAAAGTATTAATCGGTAAATTAATCCGACGATTGAATCCAAACATGTCTCCATGATCTGCACCTAATAGCAAAGAAAATTTCAAAATATTCTTCTTAAATCAAGAAAATCTGCGATGAGTTAGAATTGGTTATTTTGTGATTAGCTTGTTGAAGTGATAAGTGACGTAGTGCACAGTTCTTTCAGCAAATTTGCCACTTTCACATTCTAGTAATGACGACATTTTCATAACCCTGAAAATAAAATTTGTTGCGGAAGGTGGTATTACAATAAAATATTATAATGCATAACATTCCCCATTCCAGTTCCTCCTGGCTACGTAAACGTGACTGGTGTTGGTGTAGTCAAGAAACCGGCTGGACCAAACACGTAGGCTTACGCCACAGCTGACTGTCAATCCGTAGGAGCCGTCGTCATGGCCACCACAAACCAAGCCAGAGTGGACTACGTCAATGCTTACATGAGTCTACCTGCTACCACTATTGGATCATTCAACACATATGATTTCTGGGTTGGCATTGAAAAGAAGAACAATATATGGCAAACGGCGAGAGGTATATTTTATTGATTTATTGATTTATTGATTTATTGATTTATTTATTTATTTGTTTATTTATTTATTTATTTATTTATCAAATAATTAATTAATTTATTTTATTTTTTTATTTTTTATTTTTTATTTTTATTTTATTTTATTATTATTTTTTTTTTTTATTATTGTTTATTCTTGTTTGTTTAATTTAAAACGAGAAACGGCGTCGACGCTAGCAAATATCTTGCTAAAACACTCAAAATCTGTGGAAATCTTGTGCCGCGAAGAGCCTTGTTGTCTGCATTCTCATTTTTGCTTTATCTAATTCATTTTTCTATTCTTTTCCGACTTTTCCTTTGCAATATGTTTCAATCGTATTAATTCAATTAATTTCACGTTTTAAAATATTAAATTTGAATATGTTAACATAAATTGTTGCCTTATTATACAACATTGTAAATGCAATTTTATCATTTTAAAATTTCTTAACTTAAGTTCAATATTTTGTGTGCATATAAATGTACTTCGCCTATGTTTTATTGGTTGTCCTGATTATGAATAAGTTTTCATTTATTAACAATTAATGCTTTTAAACTTATCGGTTAATAAGAATTTTACTCTTTCTAGGTATTCCACTAAGTGACAATCCGTTCCTTAGATTTGCTCCTGGTGCAACATTAGCTTTTACGTGGGCAGTCTTTTCCACGTCGGCTCAAAGTCTTTGGGATATTCCTGTAAATGCTAGTCTCCTGACTAAGTTGCCTTATATATGTGAGAAATAAAATAATAAAATCTACCAAATCCGAGTACATTCACAGTTTTAAGAATTACATTCGGCAAATAAAGAACGTTTTCTTTGTTTTTACCCTCACAAAATTAACGTCATGGTATTTTCTAATGCAAGACCTGTTTTTGTATTTTGCATCGTGTTTACACTTTTCAACAGGATTCAAAATTGAATGATTATTATATAACTTTTAAGTAGTAACTTTAAATGATTTTATTATTTACATTGTAATGTTTTTGTAACTTGAAAAAAATAATTTTTAACTATGAAAAGATGTGATTTGTATTATTTAGTGTTCCCACGAAGAGATACATCCTAAACACAAGGTAAGCCTACGTTTATTAGACTATAAGTTACAAACGTAAAAATTTAAAAAAATAAAAATAAACAATTAGAGATACATTCATATCACACAGAACTTGGCCATGTAAACTCAGACTACTTACATAAATATTATTATTTACTACGATTCAGAAATTAAAAAAGTCCGCCCCAATCGGGAATCGAACCACGGACCTCCCGCATTCCAGACAGGCGTCTTAACCACTATAGTGCGTTTACTTGCGAGTAGAACACATTGTTCTCTTGGAGAGCGGAGTTCTTTTGTATGTCAGCTAATTGAATTCATAATTCAATAAATTTCAGATTCCGAAGAGCACCACGGCCGATGATTGACAATAGGATTAGACTAGGATGTCATAAAAATATTTAATTAATAAAATGATAAATAAGTTTATCCAATACATTAATTAACTCTTGAAATCATTATTAAAATAAAAATAAAATGCAATTACAAAAATGTATGATTTTTTGTAAGTTTTATCCACTTTGAACGAAAAAAATCGGCCTTTAATTACGGTTTTTAAGTATTTTGTCATTGTACAAAATAATGTAAATAAAATACTTAAAAACCGTAAATGATGTCCGATTTTTTTCATTCAAAGTGGATAAAACTTACAAAAAATCATACATTTTTGTAATAGTTTTTGATTTTGATTTTAATAATTATTTCAATAGTATATGATTGTATTGGATAAACTCATATATTACTTTATGAATTAAATATTTTTATGGCATCCTAGTCTAATCTTATTCTCAATCTTCGGGCTTGTTGCTCCTTGGTATGGTATCTGAAATTGTATAGAATTCAATTAGCTGACATACAAAAGAACTCCGCTCTCGAAGAGAACAATGTGTTCAACTCGCGAGTAAACGCACTATAGACCATCAACGGGTACATTTTAAGCTCTGAATTGTAGTTGCATTATACATCTGAATGGATGGAACAGTACTGCAACGAATATTTGCTGCCTTTGAACTGACCACCAAACATTAATTATAATGTCATTATCTTTACGCAAGTATGAGCGAGGGTTTATTTCTCGATTTGGTTAGTCGGGAAACACCCCCGTAGGTGTAATTGTTATTATTTACTACAATTCAGAAATTAAAAAAGAAAGAAAAGTCCGAAAGAAAATCCGTGGTTCGATTCCCGGCTGGAGCGGACTTTTTTAATTTCTGAATTGTAGTAAATAATAACAACACCTACGGGAGTGTTTCCCGACTAACCAAATCGAGAAACTTACATAAATCTCTCTTTATAACCATTTTCCAAACTCCATTAAAAACATTTCATGCTATGACCGTTTGAAACAAAATTAAAACAAATAAAAATTCTAAAAGCCTACTATTTTCTTAAAGGGGTATTTAACCGCTAAACTCAAAAAATATATTTCATTCAGGCTAACTTGTAATGAATTTAGCAATTAACAGAAAAATTATTGGGGCCACCATGACCTCCCAAAAAATTGTCAAACATGACATTTTTCGAGCTAGGTCTCATCGGCAAAAATCTCCCATAAGAAATAACATGGGGACGATCTTTATGCCCCGTGACCTTGGAGGATTTTGATCCAAAAAAATATTGGCCATTATTGACGTACTCTACAGCCTTTTCTGTAAATTCTCTATATTTTGTTTGTAATTTGGGCTAGTAGTTTGGTCAAAATATGCTGATTACCAAGATGGGGTGTGATTTTGGAATGCATATTTTTGTGTGTTTGTGGGTATATTTGGGCACAGTTTCAAGACACGATGTTATAAAGAGGCATTTTAGATTGGTACTATCAAAGATAAGTCATGATGCTCTAGTATCTATGTGGACCAAAAAAGAAGCAGGTTAAAGCCGATTTAGGAAATTTTCCAAAACACCAATTTTCGCCAATTTCTGGATAAAAAAATAAAAAAAATCGTGTTAAATCACAGTTTCAAGATACAATTTTTTAAACAATCATTTAAGTGTAGTATTGTGCTATAGATCACGTGGTAAAAAATAATTTTTGGGGTTTTTAGCCCCTTTAACGATTAACTTACGGACGCTCGCAGAAATTTGCTTAATTACTTAATAATATTTACTGGTGTTAATGAACCTTATCACTTTTCTTTAAATGATTATTTACAATTCATTACATATTATGCATTTCTAAATAACGACATATCTTTTCTTAGTATTAGTGATAGTAAACTTAAGTTTGTTTAAGCTAAAAGGACACATACACTATAAAATATTATGTTATTGTGATTTAAAATGTACGAACGTTCTAGGACAATAAGAATTTGTATTAAATACACTTTAACCTTGATGTCTCACAAAACTAGAAGAAATATATGAATGAATATTTTGTATTACTTATAGTCACAATAAATATCATTTGCAAACAAGCATTCATTAAAAATTATTATTGTGTGAGGTTTTCAGTAAATTTCAGTCATCAGCTCTTAACAACTGAGCTATGCGACCACCAATTTAAAACTGTCTAATTTGTGGTCTGTTTTTTGAGTTGGTAAGAGCATAGCCCGGTAAGCTAAGACTTGGGTTCGATCCCCGGTGTAGTCACTTTTTTAATTTTTGTGTAAAGAACTAACATATGAACGTCATAGTCGCCTACTATAAAACCAAAGTTTTTATATATAAAATTATAGTTTATTTTGCTTAGTGAATCAGAAAAAAAGCGACATATAAATAGTACAGTCATCATAGCGCGTAGCATAGAAGGTTATAGCACAAAATAATGTAAAACACTTTCTAGGTCAAAGCTTGATGCAGTTTCCTCTACCGACCACCTTTGTTCAAACTAGTTACAATCAAAGTAAGAGACCGCTTCAAAACATGCCGTGATTCACTCACAGGGTCACTTTCAATGCCATGGTAAAATATATGTTTTTTAATCACAATTTTCAGGCGGCATTTGACAAAGAAATGTAGTTTAATAGAATTTTACCCTACTCTACAATGGACAGGAAAGGCTACCTTTGGCTCTTCAGACTGTATTGGAAGAATGCTCAAGTACGCGAAACCTCGAAAATAGGGAGCTAAGCTGTCCGTTTTCATAGACCATAACATAAAACTACCGTTACCTATGGCACCGCTGCTTTTTTTTGCCTTTTCTTGCAGTAAGGTCATTTCATCAACTGGCTGAAGATTTATTTATTTATTATTTATTTAACGTCTATTCTATTCAGTTATAAAAACTGATTTACAAAGGAGGAAAACTAAATAATTCTTAATTAATGTTGTTTATATAACATTAATAATAAACACAAGACAATATATTATGCTTTATAATTGGATGAGCGTAGCGAGCGTAGCGAGCGAAGCACAGATTCCATTTCACTACACTGGAGCAAAAAATCCGGAATGTTTTTTTTCTTCTTTTGTATTTTTGTGTTTTTGTTAACACGATTCCGGCTAAACCGATATTCCGATTGCGATGAAATTTTATGGAGGCCTTCAAAATCTCTGAACTTAGTACTGCCACGTTTTTGAGCGCAATCGGGGAATTTTTTCTTATAAAAAATGCAATTTTACGATTTTTTTCAATTCTTTAATAATTTTTTCGACTTATAACATCTACATGCTTTATTCGATTGTCATGATTTTTTCACAGAACCTGTATTTTATGAATTTATATATTGTGTGAAATTTGAGCGTAATCGAAAAATTATTTCTCATGAAAATCGAAATTTTACGTTTTTTTCTTTTTAAAACAATTCTTTAACTTATAACACCTACATGCTTTATCCTATTGTAATGATTTTTTCACAGAACCTTAATTTCATGAATTAATATACTCGTATTAAATTTGAGCGCAATCGAATAATTATTTTTTATGGAAATTGCAATTTTACGATTTTTTTTTAAATTACGATTTATTAAAAAAATTAAGTTATTTTTTTTTATTTATTTAATTTAATTAAAAAAAATCTTCGACTAAGGAATTTTTTTTTCACAGAACAACAGAAAATCCGCTTAACACATGGCGGCTCAATGCACCAATTACGCTCATCCAACAACGCGGCGGGACTTATAAGCGTTTTTCTAGTATGTTTAATATGTGACATACTTCTCATTGAACTTCAGTAATAACAAGTGACGTCTCCTTTATTGTTGGGACTCAGCTTCCTATATGATCATGGTGCAGTGACACCTTGATCATATATGATGAGAAAACACACTTATCCCCTAGCCGACCAAATTGCAGTTCAAGATTTCTATGTTGATGATTTGTTCTCTGGCTTTGACTCACTGGAACTAACACTTCAAATGCAATCAGAAATGATTCACATGCTTGGCTCCGGTGGATTCGAATTACACAAATGGTGTGCTAACAACGCTGAATTACTGAAGAATATTCCTCCTGAATTAAGAGACACATCCTTTTCTATTGACACTGAAGATAGCACAGCAAGTATCAAGGATCTAGTATCCATTGGCAACCCAAATCGGACACCATCCAGTTCAAAGTCACACTACCCGACAAGCCCGCCAGTATTACAAAAAGAACTATTCTCTCTGATACTAGCCGGCTATTTGATCCTTTAGGACTCGTCACCCCAGTAATCATCGAAGCCAAAATTCTTATGCAACAGTTGTGGCACTGGCAATTAAACATCAGCTGGGACGAGTCAGTGCCACTCCATTTACATACTACGAGGATGCACTATAGAGCTCAGTTATTCGACTTGAATCAAGGGTCAATCAAGCGGAGAGTTACCCAAGGTACCAACAAAGATAACACCAATTTGAACTACATGGCTTTTCCGATGCCTCCAAGACAAGCTACGGTGCCTGCGTCTACTTGCGATGCGTGGGTTCCAATGGTGTACGCTCCGCCAACCTCCTGTGTGCGAAGTCGCGCGTCTCATCCTCTCAAGAAAATCTCTCTTCCGAGGCTCGAACTTTGTGGTGCACTCGTGTTGGCTCGTCTCATCTCCAAGGTCGCTGATGCATTAAATCAGCACTGCATTTAATCTATAAACTTGTGGACTGACTCAACAATAGTAATACATTGGCTTGCTTCTCCTTCTAACAAGTGGAAAACCTTTGTAGCAAATCGAGTTTCAGAAATTCAGAGTCTCACGATATATGACACCTGGAAACATGTTCTCTCAACCGATAACCCTGCTGACCTTCTATCACGTGGTGCTACTCCCAAGCTACTTCTCAAATCTGACTTATGGTGGTTTGGCCCTTCCTGGCTCAGTCTCGATTCCGAACAATGGCCAACGGCCCACAAAAACCATGAAATACCTGAACCGAACATACTTGAAGAATGGAAACAAATCATAGTCTCATGTTCAGTTACTCAGCATCTGGCAGAAATTCTCAACTTGGAATCTAGATTCTCCTGCAGGTACAAGCTAACACGAATCACAGGACTTTGCAGCGCTTCTCCAAGAACTCGAGACTGTTGTTTCGACCAAAGACAGTTTGGTCCCCTTTCGGTGCCTGAACTTCCAGAAGCCGAATACTTTTGGATAAGATCTGCACAACAAATTCACTTCACCGATGATTTCAAGAGCCTTAACAAGAATAATGAGGTGAAGCCAAGCAGTAAAGTCCGCAACTTAAATCCCTTTGTTGACCAAAATGGTTTGCTCAGGGTGGGCGGTCGACTAAAAACTCAGATCTGAAATTCAATCACAAGCATCCGATAATCTTGCTTGAACAACACACAGTAACAAGGTTAATTCTACAAAGAGAACATAACAAGTCTCTTTATGCCGGACCTCAAGCCCTATTGGCAAAGATTCGAAGTAAATATTGGCCCATCAATGGGTAAATTCTCACTCGTCGAATAGTTCGTAACTGTGTCAACTGCTTTAAGGTCAACCCGAGACGCAGCAATCAACTGATGGGTGATATACCACACTATCGTGTAAACCACAGTCGTCCATTCCTAAACTGCGGAGTAGACTACTGCGGTCCCATCTTTGCTCGCCGAATGTTAAATCGACGTTCGCCTCCAGTAAAAACATACATTGCATTGTTCATTTGCATGGCTAATAATGCCATTCATTTAGAATTAGTCATGGATCTTACTACAGAGGCCTTCCTCGCCGCCGATAAAAGATTAATTTTTCGACGAGGAAAGCCAACTCACATCTATTGTGATAATGCCACCACGTTTGTTGGAGAAAAAAATGAACTATCCGAGTTACGGAAGTTATTCCTATCCGAGTCATACCAACACGACGTGGCTATGATATTAGATGATGATGAAATAACATGGAAGTTTATCCCTGCCAGATCACCTCATTTTGGCGGTTGTGGGAGGCTGGTGTCAAAACCGTGAAAAGTCATTTAAAGCGTATATGTTAGGTTATGCTCATTTACAATTCGATGAACTAATTACCTTGCTCTGTCAAATTGAAGCCTGTCCTATCACTTCACTTTCTTCTAACCCTGATGACTTACTTCCTTTCACACCAGCTCACTTCCTTATTTCCGATGATTCTACACCTGTTGAAGCCGACCTCACTTCACTTAGTACTAACCGCTTGGGTCGATGGCAGAGAGGACCTCTAAACCTTCTGGCGTCAGTACTCATCCGAGTAGGCCTATCTGTCATCTCTGCAACAGCATCACAAATGGAGCGCAAAGGGCGAGGGTATCCAGCTAAACTCCTTGGTGCTCATCAAGGAAGATTTCCGTCACCCACTCAACTGAGAGACCGGTCGCATCGTGACGCTGCACTCTGGTGCTGACAGCAACGTGCGTGTCGTCACAGTCAAGACTCTACGAGGACTTTTCAAACGGGCTACTAATCGTTTGTGCCCTCTATCAATCGAGTAATCTACTGTGTTTTTTTTTGTGTTTTTTAAAAGTCCAGCCTTTCAAGGTGGGCGGTATGTTCAGACTTTCACTAAGTTATATTTTCGCAGCAAGTTACCGCTGTTATCCTTTTGTTACATTAAGCGCTCTCTATTAGCTATGCTAGTGACTTTTCCTATTTAGTATCTGTGTTTACGACTAGATTTCGCTGCCTGCGCTATTTCCGCCTCCTTTGCTCTGGCGACCTAGGAAATCGCGAGCAGTCTAGACATTGTGGTTTGAAGTATCGTACGAGACGGTTGATTGTTTTACAGTTTTAGTTAGGGGCGTACCTGGCCTTCTGCCGACGTCCCAGAGATTTGCTTGCCATGCATTCTCTTGAATATTGTTGAATTTGTTAACGGGTATTGCATGTGTCTTTCAATATATTCTACATTTTGTTATTGGTTGAAGCATTCCCAGTCGGGTCATAATGCTCTTGACTCAATTGAACAATCAACGTTTGCGTTAAATATGATAATGATGCTATTAACCGTACCGCGCTAGCTAAGCCTCAGCGACTCCTGAATGTTATATGCAAAACATGAAGTTAAAACAATTTTTAATCCGAAATTGATTTAACTAATTAAATTTTACTCGCTCGTTCGTATTCTGCACTCTTTTGTTTAATATATTCAAGAAAGCGAATCTCTATATTTTTACCTCCTTACAAAAGAAAAAAGAACATTATTTGAAAATTCTGTTCGGTCACGATTTTATAGGGTTAAATAACATTTAACGTAGAAATACCAAATATAATTTCAACTTCCAAAAGACAGCGTTCAAGAATTTCACCAGCTGTGGAGAAAGTGGACGTAAAAACTCGTTTTTATCACATTGGTTCCACTGTCCGCCTAGAGTTATCGCCATGGCTGTGAATGAAAACGCTGCCCTTGTTTACGACCAACGAAAGCCGTAAAGTTGTCGCAAGACTGGCGAGTTTTAAGTTGATACAGAGTAATTTCACGATTTGCGTTCCCCTAATGTTTGGCATTAGATTTATAGATGTTATAAAGTTGAGCCTTTAGTGAAATCTGACATTATTGTTGAAAGTGATAAAAGTTATGGTTTAGGGTGTAATCAATATACGACATAATGTGAGATTTCATAGACGCTGCTTGTTCATTTTTCTAAAGCTGCCGCCATAAACGCATCACCCTATTTGAACAAACAACCGTTTATATTTCACGGTTTCATGAAATGGGGAAATGGGGAAATGACACTGACATTGTTAGCTCGAGCGTCAAGCGCGCGACTCTGATTCGGAAGGTCCCGGGTTCAAATCCCGTCGATACCGGCAATCCTGACTGAAGTTTTTCCCGAGGTTTTCCTTAGCCGTTAATGCGAATGCAAGGGATTGAGCCCTCTTAAACAGCCATCGGAAATCCCTTCACAATTGTCCTATCCGCATCATACTTATTGTTCACCTAAAGAGGGGCAATTGCATTCTATAACCCCATAACAGACCACGCATGTTCCGTGTTTCAGCAATCAGAGGTGCTGAATATATGAACATTTCAACTTTCTGGAGGGTTATCCCCGTCCCCTAGAATACAGAGTCAACACAATGTTTGTTGTAATACTTCTTGAAGGACACTGTCAACAAAATACACATATCATTCGGAGCTGTCATGTTCGGTTTTATCGTAAGACGTGACACACGCCCTGACGGACGGACAGTAGAGTGATGCCTATAATGGACTTTGCTCCTACGTACAGCAGAGTAACGACATTTAAATTTTCACACTCAAATACATCAAAATTTCATACTGGATCATTAAATCAATGTAAACGCATAATTTTATCTTTTAATCATAACATTTATTACATTTTAAATTTTCTAAAAATGTTTATCTAATTTTTCATTTGCTTTCTGGACTTACGTCTACCAATAAGACAGAGTAATTTGATGTTCGGCGCGTTTCTTGTCCTGCAGCCATAAAACATTACATCTTAATACAACTTGGCATACTTGATAATGAAGGACATCTGTACGCCTCGATCATATCAGATTTTATTTATCATAGATCAATCAGACAATGTGTAGGTATTTGTGTGTTTTTGACCGTTTTGACAGATTCTAAATTCTAGAAATTTGAATTAATTTTTTTAATATTTTCTATAATCAATTAATGGAAAAGTGCTATGTGATAGATGGCAGATGCCTTCATAAAGAATTTTTACACATAGTTTATAAAATCACAAAATAGATGCGACTAAAATTGTCTAAGAAATTTAAAAGCTTAAAATAACTGTTTCGAAGCAAGTTTGGATATCATTAGAATACCACGTTTTTGTTATAATAATAATACTAAATTCCGTTGAGTTACAATTGTCACCATCTGAGCGCGTTCACTTTAGTTCCTCCACCCTTAGACGCTCCTCTTAATACAACGTCTACTTCCTCAGGTAGTGAAATCTGCATCGCGTCCTAGTTGAAACACTCACAGACATCTCGCATTCAATAGAAGTTGAGATTAGTGCCATTGTTTCTCAGTTCCTTCGCATAAAACTCTCATTTACTTCTATTCTGCTGGCCATTTCCCATTCCCCGCACGTCTCCTCATCCCCCCCCCACCCCTTCTCCACCACCCTACCGCACTTTCCAGAATCTCGGAGGGAATTCGAAACTGGGAGTTTTCCTATTATCGGATTTTACATTACTGCAGACAAGCGCGGACGAATGGTCATTCAACGCTCTCTTTTGTCTCAACTTTAAAATGTGGAACTTGAAGTTTGCATTATTTCGTAACATGACAAATGAATATCTTTCAACTCTCAAAAGTTTACATAAGAATGAGAAACATCGCTGATACTGAATACAAGGTTTTATAGACCACGCTTTATTTATAAAGTTATGTAACTTTTACGACAATTACTATGAATCTCTGATACTCTTATTTTGACCATTTTTACCGTCCAATAAACAAAACAATGAAACTAACAGTGTATTTTAAAATTTTGTCTGCCTTACCCAAATTTCGATTTGATTCGGGAGGCATCTGTAAAATATTGATTAAAATCGCGTTTTATTAAATCGAAACATTCTTAAATGTAAGTTATAAAGCAGTCTTGAAAGAGTGAAATATTGAAAGTGATGCAATTGTAAACCTATGGTTATAGAATATCACCCTTGATTGAATATTCACTTAACGATAATACTTCTTAACTTTAGTTTGTTTCTGAAAATTACGACTTACTTGACGATTACAATTATTATTACCTTTATTACTTATTATTACTACTTCAAACTTAACCTAACTATAGTACATTATTTTGTCATCAATTATAAAATAAGAATTATTTAGTTATCCTCCTTTGTAAATAAGTTATTTAACTGAATAGGATAGTCGTTAAAAAAACATACATATTAATTAACATGCAATAATTCGGAGTATCTCGACAAGAGATTAAGCTACATATTAATCAACATATCGTAGAAGAAGGATGCAATCATAAAATATTACAAAGACTTGTTCCACTGTTAAAAAATCTAATTTTTGGTGGAGGTGCCGGGTCCATGTGAACCCACCTTTGGGTGACGCTTGCTCGCCCCCCCCCCCCCCCCCCCTCAGGGGCACCAAAAACATTCCTTGTTGTCCACCACAGTCAAGGCGCAATGATTGTCGCTTCAGGTAGAAGTTTTTTAACTTCTGATATGGACTCAAGTCCATCAGTTCTATTCTGAGGAATGTGTTAACGGTAATTCGGAGCCGTCCTAGCCACCAAGGACATTATATTCTTAGTTTTTTTCCGAATAAACCTTGTTGATTCTGGCGCTGTCCGCGAGTGGAATCGTGTCCAGCTTGATTGATCGGTGTTTCCAACTTAAATATGCCTGTCTCTAGTTGGTCATTGTTTGCTCGCAGATGGTGTTCACTTGGCTTGGTCGACTTTAAATTTAATGTCCCCGATTGAAAAGCATTTAGATGACTGAGTAAGTAGACTCCCAATATGTTTATTTTTAAATTTAAAATACTTTTGTCAATCGGAGGACATGTTCGGTTTTTATCGTGAGACGTGACACATGCACAGACGGATGTAAAGAAAAGATATTCGTAAAGCGTAGCTTCGCTCCCTTATAAATGGGCCATTTTGTGGAAGTACATTACAGAAAGTACTTTTGAATAACTCTGAAGATTAATTTTGATGCTTTTATACTCATAACATATCTCTCTATAACGACTGTTATATGTTTTGGAAAATATGTATTGCGTCTGGAAAAGTTTTGAGACAGTTGCTAGAATAGAAAAGTTTTTCTTTTAGGCAAAATGGCAAAACAATGAATTCGATCTCCACGAACGAGGGAAAACCCAAGTTTAAACAATGTTTTACTTCAAGTAGACTTTTACTGGAGATGGGTTTCTCTTTAAAGTTATTTACCTCTAGTAGACTTAAGTCGGTGCGCCCAAGTTGCTTGATAGTGGTAAAATAAACCACTACGAGAACTGCTCGCAATCTTCCTCGAATGAGTTTTATCTTCGTTGTGAACTTTAAAGTTGGAGGGTTGTGTGTTTTCTTTTTGGAACGACATTAATTAAAAGAAAGCGCGGGTAAATCTGAAAGTGAAACGGAAGAAGGGTTGGTAGAAGTGGTGGCAGAAAACTAATTCTATGGGTGATTTATTGTTTTAAGTGAAAGCACATCTTATTTTCCTAGATGCTCTTTTTGTTTGGTTTGATTTATAGATCGAAATCGAATGTTCTGTTTCAAATGATGATAAATTTATCTTTCAATTATGGTCCTGGTGGGTTAAAATATAAGCCGTAAATAGCTCCCAGTTAAGATTAATTTAAGAAACAAAATATTCCAATGATAAAAAAATGTTGTCTCACATTATTACAACAATAAGTTAACTGATTAAAATATTTTGATCATTAATACGATGTGTGGGCAGTCCCTTAATTTATTTTCCCCTTCATCTTTCAAGATATGGCCGCTTGTAAAAACTTGATAACATTTTAACTCATATGCAGCAAATTGAGAAAAAAATGCCCTTACATTAGTCGCGACACACTGGTGTGTCGCGATGAGTTGTGAGGTGTGTCACAAGTATTTTGTTTATTTATTGTTAAATTGAAGTCTATTCATGTACGCCACTAGCATGAACGATATATGCCGCCAAAGTTCTAGGGGTGAATTGAAAGTGAGTGACACCTTGGGGTGTGCGAGTACCCTTTATTTCGATTTGAGTCTAGTATTTAGTAAGTATTTAAAAAACACGATTTTGGTGGAGGTGCCGGGTCGCGCGCGAGTGTAAAAAAAGTAATTAATCATTTTTGATGCTACCTTAACAATCTTGTTTTTCAGGGGGGTGAGGTGGGGGGAGGGAGGATACTGTTGTGGACATAAGCAATAAATGAAGGCGATATGCCAATTTTTCAGCTGCAATGAATGCCGCAAATAAGTTGGAAATAAAATCTAAAGATCTCTTCAAGAAAGATATAATTCAACACTTGACCTGCCTTCAGGAGGGTTTGAAGAAATACTTTTCTTCTATTTCAATAAAGGGAAAAGAATGGTTATTTCTCCATTTGAAATAATCTGGTGAGCACATAAGCGACGTGTCAGACCTAACGTATCCAAAAAAGAAGAGTTGATTGTAGTTAATTCATAAACAACTCTAAAATCAAGATTTCAAGAGCTTGATTCATGTTGGATCTCTTTAAAATGAGTACACTGCAATTAAGGCTCTGTGTGTTTTACCTCCCTTCTCCACTTCATACCTGTGTGAGGCAGCTTTCTCAACTTTAAAAACAATTGAGTCAAAGAACAGATCAAGACTCCTTGATGTTGGTAGTGAAATGCATGTCAGTTTGTCTACCATTCGCCCTCGTATTGAGAAACTGTGTGAATTACATCAGTCCCAGGTAACCGGCCATTACTGATGAGGAAGCACGTGACATTTGCACATGGTGTAACTTTGACAAGTTACTGTTGATGTATTGTTATTTGCAAAATTTAACAATAAAGTAAGGTTTATTTAAGCTGGTTAAATATTATTTCGTTGAAATGTGGGTACTCCCACGTAGGTGTGTCGCGTACGGAAACACACTCAACATGTGTGTCGCAGCAGAAAAAAGGTTGAGAACCGCTGCCTTAAACCATGTATTAGCAATACAAGCAGAAAAAAAATGTTTTGATAAAACTAATAACAATAAAGAATCAAAATAAGAGTTTCGGGTAAAATGTTGAGGTATGTGAATTCAAAAGTTTTTGATCCTCATATCTTATCTTTCAACATTTGCATTTAATAATAGTCCTACATTTTCATAAAATGTTCGTTAGTTTTAAAATTGGGTGGTTCTCGAAGAATCTTAAATCATGAAGAAACGAACATGTGTTTCTCTCTCTCTCTCTCTCTCTCTCTCTCCCTCTTAGAAAATTAGAAGAATCAAGTTCTATTAGCGGTTATCAATTGAATATGCATTACATCATTTTCGTTAATCAAAGTTCCTATAATAAAATGCCAATATATCTGAGATTATGGATAAAACCAACTCTTAATTCAGTCCATGATCCTCTTGAATGGTATTAAAACACTTAATTGGATGAGCGTAGCGAGCGAAGCGAAGATTCCATTTCACTACACTGGAGAAAAAAATCCGGAATGTTTTTCTTTTTTTTTCCTTTTTTTCTGTTTGTATTTTTGTGTGTCTGTTTTAACACGATTCCGGCTAAACCGATACTCAAATTGCGATGAAATTTTCTGGAGACCTTTGAAATCTCTGAACTAAGAAATGCCACGGTTTTGAGCGCAATCGAAAAATTATTTCTCATGAAAATAGCAATTTTACGATTTTTTTAGATTTAAAAAAAATTCCTTCGACTTATAACACCTACATGCTTTATCCGATTGTAATGATTTTTTCACAGAACCTTAATTTTATGAATTTATATATTTGTGTGAAATTTAAGCGCAATCGAATAATTATTTCTTATGAAAATCGCAATTTTACGATTTTTTCTTTTTAAAATTACGATTAATTATTAAAAAAATTAAAAATTAAAGATTATTTTTTTATTTAATTTAAATAATTTTAAAAAAATCTTCGACTTTGTAATGATTTTTTTCACAGACAAACAGAAAATCCGCATAACACATGGCAGCTCAATGCACCAATTACGCTCATCCAACAACGCGGCGGGACTTAAGCGTTTTCCTAGTTTAATTTCAATACAATCGTTTAGTTGAATAATCTTGTAAGGCTACAGTAGCACTTGTTTTGAGAACTATCAAGTTTGTCCAAAGGTCCTTTTTATGTAATATTTATGTTGCATTACACGTGCGTGAGGCCTATAATATATTTACTAGCGCTGACAACATCGAATGTCTTTAACCATGCTATATACTTTCCTCTTCGACCAATCAAATGTCGACTATTACGTAAATGTTGGATCAATACTAAAAAAATACCATGTTGGTCGACAAAAGTGTGTACCTTAAAACATTCGTCACTAGAGTTGATATATTGGGTCTGACTGGACGACTATATTTGCGTATGTGTTCACATTGAAATAATCTACACTCGTAAGATAATCAATTCTGTGAAAAATATATATATGAACACGTAAAGATTTATACACCTAAACTTAATTTCGGATTTGATTTATATCTCACTATTTTATATTTCTTATTTGGACTCTCAATCGTATGTGTGATTCTTTCAGTTAGTTATACGTTTAAGCTGGTGTTTTAAAATTTAATTTAACAAGTTTAAGTTTATACTGCGCACCATTTACCGCTTCCTAAAGATAGCACCATTTTAAAACAGGTAATTGTAATGTTTTATTGGGTGAGCGTAGCTAGCGAAGTGAAGATTCCATTTCACTACACTGGAGAAAAAAATCCGGAATGTTTTTTTTTGTTTTTGTTTTTGTGTTTTTGTGTGTCTGTTAACAGGATTCCGGCTAAACCGATACTCCAATTGCGATGAAATTTTATGGAGGCCTTCGAAATCTCTGAACTTAGAACTGCCACGTTTTTGAGGGCAATCGGAAAATTATTTCACATTAAAATCGCAATTTTACGATTTTTTTTCGAATTTTCGATGAGCGAAGCGAGCGAAGCGAAGATTCATTCACTACACTGGAGAAAAAAATCCGGAATGTTTTGTTTTTTTTTGTATTTTTGTGTGTCTGTTAACACGATTCCGGCTAAACCGATACTCCGATTGCGATGAAATTTTATGGAGGCCTTCGAAATCTCTGAACTTAGCACTGCCACGTTTTTGAGCGCAATCAGGAATTTTTTTCTCATAAAAAACGCAATTTTACGATTTTTTCTATTTTTTAAAAATTTCTTCGACTTATAACACTTACATGCTTACTACATGCTACTACTGCTGCTACATGCTTGCTACATGCACAACATGCTTTATCCGATTGTAATGATTTTTTCACAGAACCTGAATTTCATAAATTAATATATTCGTGTTAAATTTGAGCGCAATCGAATAACTATTTCTTATGAAAAATGCAATTTTACGATTTTTTCTTTTTTAAAAATTACGATTAATTAAAAAAATTAAGTTAATTTTTTATTTAATTTAATTTAATTAAAAAAAAATCTTCGACTAAGTAATGATTTTTTCACAGAACAACAGAAAATCCGCATAACACATGGCAGCTCAATGCACCAATTACGCTCATCCAACAACGCGGCGGGACTTAAGAGCCTAATGCATAGACAGGTTTCAGGCGCGGCTGCAGAGTGTTAGAAATAAAATAACAAGCTCTACAGTTATGATCAAATAATTATGAAAAAATTCAACCATACTCAAAAATAAATTTTGAACACATCGGATTTGTCTATTTTTTTCTTTGGTCGGTTATTGCTTCGGAAAAAAATGATAACTTTGGAACTTGATGATGAACTTTACTGCATTGAAATAAGTAATATCCATTTTTCATGACAGCGCGGTATTAATTTTACTATTCTGAACACTGTGGTGAAATTTGATATTGTTTTGAACCATAATTATGGTCATAATCGTTAAATTACATCAGTAAAAGTTACACAAAACGGCTCAGAAGTAGGCCCAAAATGGGATTTGATGGCTGCACAGAGTTCCGCGTCTGTGCGTTAGGATCGCATGTACGAAAGCCGATAACGGCAGCTTTGACGTCATCACAGTCTGATATCGCCATCGTGAGGTAGGGCCTACCCCCTCAAACGCAAATGTCGAGCCCTACCAGTGACCCTTACCAGTGAAACTTACTTTGTTTTTATGTTCATATAATTTTCGTAACATGACGACAGTAACCATAGCAAATTTAATAAAAAGCATTGTATCTTGGGAACTAGGTACAGATTGTAAACAAAATAAACAAAAGAAGGTAGCTTTTGTTTCTAGAAAATCTGTTTTGAAAAGCACTGCATCCACCGCTTGCTTGATGTATCATGAGAAATTAACTATAAGTAATTATGTTGATATTATTTTATTATCGCATGATATTATGTAGTGAAGAATAAATCAGGTGACCACCGGTTTGACCGGTACAGTACCGTTTTCATAACACTTGTACCGGTGTCCCAAGAAACTAATAAAAATTACGTTTTTGTACCGGTTTGCAATTTTAGTGAGAAAGTGACCTGGTATTTTCTTAACTTAACTATACCGTGCATGGAAAGATAATGTTTTATAAAAATATGCTCCTCTGATAATACTTATAGTAAAAACAATGAAAAAGTTCTTCCACTTCCAAGAAGATAATTCATTTTCTCTAGGGGTTTGCGAGTATTATTAATGATTTTGGTGGAGGTGCCGGGTCGCGCTCGTGTGTGAAAACGTAAAAATCGTTAGGCCTATACATTTTTGACGCTACCTTACAAATGATGATAACTTACCATAATAGAAATAATATAAGTCTTATGATACAAATTTATATTCATTTAGGAAGTTTTGAACTTTTTCGGGGAACAAAATATAATAAAAATATGTCACTATAGTGTTTGAAAACATATTGTTGGTTTATCAGTCTTAAAAACATGCTGTCACATGTGTTATAATACTTCAATGCACAGATAGTTATACGAAGTCGCTGAGATAGTGCATGACATGCGTTTGTTCGGCCGCGCGTCTTATTTACTTCCGCTGTCGCGCAGAGTACTACTATTCACTGTGAGGTCCGGGGGCCAAACCGAACACATGTAACAGACAAATTGGCAATAAAACTTCTAACATAATTTAAATATGTAATAATTTGAATCAATTACTTAAATTTTCTGACACATGTCACGTCAAATATTAATTTATTATGTAGCACGTAGGCATGTTAAAGTGTGCATGACATTCTTGTATGGCTTCTACTGGAACGTAATCTAGGGCAACGGTCGTTCGCCCGCAGCCAGGCTAGGCGATGGCTAACTCGACCCTGTTTACTCCCACCCGAGTTGGGGGGTTTTCAGCTATCTGCACACGCCGCCCCGAAAAATTTACAATCTTGAAACTCGGTGTATGACCTGATATGTGGTTCATGATCTACAAAAAAAAAATCAGCCCGATCCGATAACCAGTTCTGTGTTAAAATATTGCGTAAAATCGACGAAAAACTTCCGGCTTGCT
Source organism: Sweltsa coloradensis (assembly GCA_024449915.1). NCBI lineage: Eukaryota > Metazoa > Arthropoda > Insecta > Plecoptera > Chloroperlidae > Sweltsa > Sweltsa coloradensis. The sequence goes on along the minus strand of JAMZAV010001673.1, from coordinate 13,529 downwards.
GGGTGGGTGGGTAACTAAAGTTTATCTATCCTTGAGATACAAAGTGACCATCCGCGGACGAGACCGGGACCGGTCGTCCCGTCTATTGTCTGCATTTTTCCCTTTCCACCTTTTTTGGCGTGACCGAACTTGGGAGCGAACATGGGTTTTTTCTACCTGCCTCCACACATTTCAAATCTATTGTGATGAAAATAATGTATTCAGCGAAATATTTTTTTTAAATTGCATGTATTTAAATGATGGTAAATGGTTGGCTTAGCGCTTGTCAACAGGCGAAATGATCTTACTTCTTTTCTATGCGAAACTAGGGAGAAAGAATGAAATGCTTGGCTCAACTTCTATATCCCACAGCATTCACAGCCGAAAACTTTTGAAGGAGAGCTTGGCTGCCGTTTTTTTTTTTTTTTACAATTTTTTTTATTTGGGGGGTATTAAACTACCAAAAATATTTATTATTATTATTATTATTATTATTATTATTTATTCCAACATGACATACAATCACATTGCTGGAGGTAAGAAATTAGAGCATAGCCCCATAACACAAAGTGTCTTACCACCAGGACAATATACACAATGCAATAATAGAATATACAAAATACATTCAACAATATAAAACACATAATAACAATATACTCAATTATCTCCATATAAGAAAACACAAAATATCACAAAAAATTACTCATAGATAACACACATAAATGTAATATAAAATGATGGCAAGTGTGAGTGTGAATTTGAGTGTGAATATGAATATGAGTGTATGTGTACATGTGAGTGAGTGGTATTCGTGTTAACTGGTATGATCTTGACTGTTCATTAAAGTTATTCTAAGGTCTCTCCGAAATTTATGAAAATCTTGTTCTGTGCGGACCTCATAAGACATAGCATTCCAATCTCTAACAGATCGACAGAAAAAACCTTGCTGATACTGCGTTGTTCTAGCAAAGGGAGGTATCAGAGTAACAGCTCTACCGTATCTGCATGAGCGATATCCAAGTTGTATTCTGGTCAATGGATCCAGGTCGACTAGCCCGTTAAACATTTTCTTCAGAAAAACGATTCCCAACTCCTTTAGGTGATTTTCCAGAGTAAGTATATCACACATCTTCGTTCGTTGTTGCCTATTCAAGTCTTTTCTTTTGGTGATGAATTTTGTCGCTCTATTCTGTAGAGATTCTAATTTGTAAGCATTGGCCTTCGAGGTTGGATGCCATGCAGGACAACCATAGGACAGTGTAGGTCTAACTAGGCATAAGTACACAGTCTGCTTGACCTGACTACGTGCACCATGCAATGTTCTGGATAAAAAGCCTAGAAGCTTAGCAGATTTTTTCCTCACTATTTCAGTCTGAATGTTCCATTTCAAATCCTGAGTTATTGTTATACCTAAGAGCTTAATTTTGATTTCCCGTTTAATGTAACAGCCATTGATTTTGAAAACTATTGCAGGTGCTTTTTTGGATATGGTGTCAAGGTAATATGGCTGCATTTATTTTCATGAAGTGACATTTGGTTCAGTTCACACCATAGCTCAATGTTTTCAAGGTCCTTTTGTAATATATCCACATCAGTTGCTGACTTGATGGTTCTGTAAATAGTACAATCGTCCGCATATAGTCTTACTTTGGATTCCACACACCTGGGTAGGTCCATCATAAATATGGTGAATAGTAAAGGACCAAGTACCGATCCTTGGGGCACTCCAGATGTAACACGAAAATCAGAAGAGTCAGCACCATCAAAGACAACCTTCATGCTACGTCCTAAGAGAAAACTCTCAATCCAGTCAAAGACCTTACCAGATATGTTGAATTCTTGAAGCTTCATGAGAAGTCGTTTGTGGGGAACCCTATCAAACGCTTTCGCCCAGTCCAATTATTAATATAAATTCTTGACTTCCAAAACTTCCACGCGGCTACCGGCCTCAGAATCAATGGCGTGCTGCCAGTCATCAATTGCTCCTGTCAACATAGTCACACAGGACCTTCTCGGCAGGAACCCATGTTGCTCGATATTAATTCCCCTTACTTCTTTCAAATGATGTAATAGCCTAGTGTTGACAAGTTTTTCCATTACTTTGTGATGTTACCAAAACACGTTAAATATTAAAATTGTAATTGAAAGGGTAATTTTATTAATACTATGTTGGCCTATACCTGATTGTTATTATCAATTAGTTAGTTTTGCTCATTAGTTTTGCTCATTGCTATAAGGTTTAAACCTCACAATAATGAATATAGTATATCAGCTTGGTGCAAAAACATTCTCTCGGAAGGTTTGATGTCCACGTACATGGTTCTTCGTCATTATTGTTTTCTTGAACAGTCTCTTCGACCTTAGACACTTTTTATAAAGTTTCACCGACACTTACCAGCTCTTGTAGAGTAAATCGGTTTTACTGGGGGTTTTACTACTGGGTGTATTTTGTTTTTTCAAAGCACAAGATAATTGATCAACAGCCCAACGGCAAGAATAGTGGAATTTCACATTAAGTTTTCAATATGTATCTTCATACGGTAACAGATACGAGTAAAAAACATGTCTTTTTGGTACAGGTCGATAACTGACTCAATGTCTAACAATTTGCCGTCACAAAAATAGACAATCGTTACTTTCTTGAGTTTAGGCACTTCCTTTTTGGTTCGTCAACCATAGCTACAATTCGTATAAACATAGATCTTAAAACACAGTTTACGCATTTTAGTAATGCATTAAGAAAGTTTCTACTCCATGAAATTAATGTTCGATCATGTTATAACAATAATATGGAATCGAATTTGGTGAATACTATTAGGGGTATATAATACGATCCAGTCATAGTGCTATAAAAAGAATATTATCTTGATTTATATCTAGGTGCCAGTTAGGGCGCCGCAGCCAAGCCGCGGTGCGCTATACACTCAGGCACCTTATACAGCAAGCAGATTTGAGGTGATTTTTTTAGATCTCATTTCTTTTGAGTGTGTAAGGTTTGGCTGTATTTTTACAAGTTTTTGTTATGTGTGGGATAACAAACACGCAAATTATCTCTAAGCACGGAACAAACAACAATAAACGTTGTGTACTGCTACAGTAGCATACAACCAGACGGACTTTAAATTCCAAATTGTATTTACAGTGTTGGCCACACTATTCAGTTTTAAAAATTCCATCAATGAAGCCGCTCTGTTTTAAAGAAATTATTATATTTGTGATGCAAGACTGCGATGCAGCTTTGTTCCTGCATTTATTTGCTGTCGATTGACAAAAGCAGTAACGAAATGTTCAATTGACCTGAAATATAACATAGCATTTATAAAAACTTACACAGCTAAATCACCAAGACATTTGTTGATACCTACATGGCCGAATGGTAAAGTATGAGCGGTTTGGCGCTTATATATCTCACAATGTGCTCGTCGCGACAGCGGGAGTAAATTAGACGCGCAGCCGAACAAACGCATGTCATGCACTATCTCGGCGACTTCGTATAATTATCTGTGCATTGAAGTATTATAACACAAGTGACAGCATGTTTTTAAGACTGATAAACCAACAATATGTTTTCAAACGTTTTCGTAAATTGGCATTGAATATCAAAGTAAAATTGATAATAAGTCACATTTTTGCGTTTTAGACCAATTTAAATACTCTAAACTATTTTTAATGGGTAAATGTGGGTATTCACTGGAACGATCGATTCGTCTTCTAAATAATCGTACAAAGTTATTGATTTAGAACAAGGATCAAAAGGGTGAAACGTCATGCGGAAGCGTCGCGGCGCGCTCAAAACGGCATGTAGAACAAGGCGGATTCTTTTCGTATACGGTTTATGGTATGTATTTTGAATTAGGCTTTCTAAAAAGTATAATGTCATCTTGTTCTACCGCCGGTAGGGGTCCAACTTTCATAACTTGCCGATTGCCGCTGCACGGATGCGAGAAAGCCTTCGCCATTAGAGTAATTTGCACTGGAAAGTTATAAAAATTGTTTCCGTCACAAATTATAAGTGAACAACAATAATGGAATGAGTAAAAAAAAGTAAAAAAGTTTTCCTAGACGGGGCTCGAACCGACGTCCTCTCGCATGCAAAACAAGAGCTCTAACCACTCGGCCAACAATGACCACGGTAAACGTGCGGTCTAGAGTGATATTTATACAGATGCACGATAACTTGCGATAAGCGTAAACATTTGTCATGACTATTAGGACACTTTTAATAGTTATAAAACGTTATGTCGATATTTCTAGAGTGTAATTTACGTCTCTTTTCACAAGATGTACATTATAATTATTTATTTTGTCATTAAAAACTTCGGATGTGGCAGTCAGTCGCATGAAATCATCCAACTCGCCACCAAATAATATCTCGTGGTTTGAAACGTGGCTGGTAATGCGGGTAGCCTAGGACCCAAGGGGAGAAGACGCAACTGTATTGGCAGAGCTACCGATAGCGGACGATTTAGTTTAGGTAGTCACCGCAAAATTTGAAAGCGCTCGGCCCTGCTTCCGACTCTTAAGCGTTTTCCTAGTTAAAACATTTCTTCGACTTATAACACCAACATGCTTTATCCGATTTAAATGATTTTTTCACAGAAAAAGGTATTCGTGTAAAATTTGAGCGCAATCGAAAAACTCCTCATGAAAATCGAAATTTTTCTTTTTTAAAAAAAAAATTCTTTAACTTATAACACCTATATGCTTTATCTGAATGTAATAATTTTTTCACAGAACCTTAATTTTATGAATTAATACATTCGTGTAAAATTTGTGCGCAATCGAATAATTATTTCTTATAAAAATTTAAATATTACGATTTTTTCCTTTTTTAAAATTACGATTAATTAAAAAAATTAAGAATTAAAGTTAATTGTTTATTTAATTAAATTTAATTTTAAAAAAAATTCGACTTAGTAATGATTTTTTCACAGAACAATCTAAAATCCGTATAACACAATGTCATGGCAGCTCTATGCACCAATTACGCTCATCCAACAACGCGGCGGGACTTAGGCGTTTTCCTAGTTTACTATAAGGTTGATCTATCCATGGAGTTTAAATAGAAACTCCATGATCTATCGGCCTTATTATTTTTTTTTAAAATTTAGTTTAACAATACCACGAACAAAGTTTATGAAGTATGTTTTATTTATTTTTGCGGTTGAGCCTAGTATAGCGGCCACTTGACTCTTATGGTTCGATTTTTTTTTGTTTGTTTTTTCTGTTACTGCTTTGGTACAGGTCGCACCGTTTCTCTGATCGACCTAAAATTTTGCACACATGTACATACCACCTAGGCGGGTTGCTGTATAGTTTTTGAACAAAATCCGATCGTTGGTTATAATTTTTTTTTTAAATTTGTTTTTAATTTAAAAAAGAAATGTTTCGATCGTTATGAAATTTTGCAGGGTCAATAAGTATAACATTTTCTCCTATTTTACAAATTTTCAGCTAAATCGGTCAAGACCTTAAGTAGTGTAGATAGAAATAACAAAAGTAACGTTACCATGGCAACGAAAAGTCGCACGCTATGCACTGCCACCTAGAAGTAATCAAAATACTATCGAGGAAGCAGTGTATTATTTGTTATCAAAGAGTTAAAATAGTTTTCCCAAAGAAATGATGTCAAGGTCCTCTAGATGGCGGTGGATTTTATCCATTCTCTCCTATTTTACAAATTTTCAGGTAAATCGGTCCTTAAAGACTTATTGGTATGTAACATTATGGGAATGTCGTACTTGGGTCGTGTTGCACGTACCGGTGCTCACTCAACAACGCAACGGGACTTAAGCCTTTTCCTAGTAATTATTGCCAAGGTATTTGGGTAAACCCGTGGGTAAACCTTTACTTTGTGGATAAAATCAACCGCCATCTAGAGGACCTTGACATCGTTTCTTTGGGGAAACTATTTTAACTCTTTGGGAACAAATAATAAACTGCTTCCTCGATAGTATTTTGATTAGTTCTAGGTGGCAGTGCATCAGAGTTCTCGTGCGACTTTTCGTCGCCATGGTAACGTTTCTTCTGTTAAAATGTAATTTCTATCTACACAACTTAAAGGTCTTTACCGATTTAGCTGAAAATTTGTAAAACAAGAGAGAATGTTGTACTTATGGACCCTGCAAAGTTTTATATCGATCGGAACATTTTCTTTTTTTTTTAAATTTTTTATAACCAACGATCGGATTTTGTTTAAGAACTATACAGCAATCCGCATAGGTAGAATGTACATGTGTGCAAAATTTCAGTTCGATCAGAGAAACGGTGCGACCTGTACCGAAGCAGAGCAGTAACAGAAAAAAACAAACAAACAAACAAACCAGACATTCGAGCCATAAGAGTCAAGTGGAGACGCTCGCTACGCTCGCTCAATAAACTTTTGTCCGTTAAGAAAGTTTAGCACACGATTAATAATTAGCAATCGTACAATAATTGGATATTAATTGGCCCAATTTTCAGCAATCAAGTGAACATAAAAAGGAACATCACAGTCATTACCTCTTGCTAAGGGCAGAAGAATTATGACGCACGATACATTATACGAAGCTTTGGAATTTCTCAAATGTGCGATGTATTTGCAAGGTTAGTGCATTAAACCGGTTGAATGAATTCTGGCAAAACTTATTAACAAATATAAGGTTTATTATTTTTTTAATCGCTCTTTCGCCACACACAAACATTTTTGACTTGTGTCTTATATTATTTATGAAGGATATGCCAAATGCACCTGAAAACTTTGAACATTTCAAATAAGATATTTTTCTTAACATATTTCGGAAGGAAGCAACAAATTGCGGCTGTGTAATGATACATGATGACATTGTGTCCAATTTTTAGCAGCTGTGGGTTTGTTTACATGTGATGCCGTAACTAGTACGTGTATCGTAACATAAGCCATAAGCCTATTGTGGTACTTTATTACTGCTCCTGCATATTCGAAGTCTTTTTCTTTTCCCAGCTGTTTGTTTGGCCTACATTTGATTTTTGTTAGTCTAAAGGCTCATTCATAACCAACTTAGGCCTCTAACTTAGCAGCTAACTTAGCCTCTAACTTTAGGTTGCTGTTCATGATAGATATTTAGGCCGCTAACTTAACAGCCACTGCCTCCTAGATGTTGCTCGTGGCAGAGTGCTTTACAGCCATACCGTCGCCTCTAACTTTAGGTGGCTGTGCATGATAGATGTTTTTAAACCAATCACAACACAGATTTGCAGTATTTACTTTTATCGCGCCAATGCTTGACATACAATAACATTCAGCATTCAGTAAGTAGGCCTAGCCTAGCTCTACTTAGGTAGCATTATAGAATTGATTGACTATAGACTGTACAGTTTATTAAACAATAATTGATGGTAAAAATAATAAACGTATTTATTTACGACAACGTGACGTAAGCCTTACATAACCTCACATGGCCTAGCCCTAGCTGGGGGCTAGGCCTAGTACCGCAATAAACGTTAATAATACTGACGGTCAGTTGACATTTCTGCCCCAATCGATAGCCAAATGTTTTCTTTTATATTCTTATCTTTGTATAAAGACGAAGATTTTACATATAGCAGTGGCCTTTTCATGAATTCGTTCAATAGCTTTTCATCGAACAATAGCTGATGTTTCTTGTGATCCATTTTTGCTGTTTGTTTACGTTTTCAATCGGATATGACCGGAAATTGTCGGCTCGAGTCTCTCTCTGATTGGTTAAAAGCTTAATGTTAAGTTAGCTGCTAAGTAAAACCTTGGAGTTTGCAAACATTCGGTTGCTGATAAATGTAAGTTAAAGGCTAAGTTTGGTCATGAACAGACGTGTTGTTTTCCATAAGACAAACCTTTAAGTTAGAGGCTAAGTTAGCTACTAAGTTGGTTGTGAATGGCCCTTAACTCTAAACCATGTGCTGCACATATTAAGTACTGTAGGTCGTACCAAGGTCAACCAATGTCACACTATCTCCTTGCAGGTTTCTTGCGGGACGACGCAGAGCCCGACCTTGACTTCTACCTGAAGTACTTCCTCCCCTTGGTTGGCACACCTGCTCACCAAACATCGCTCTCTCCATCTGGCTTTGCAAATATTCAGGAAAGTGAATCCTTGGTTCATAATAATTACCAACTATACTCAGGTTTTCTTCTTGTTACCAATGGGAATGTACAAATACAGAGATAATACCAAGGATGTACTGGCAAACTTCAACATAATGATTTTGCTCAACATACAGCTAGCAGGTGCCCTAACAGTATACACAAATCCGGTGGCCTTATGTCGTTTGTTTAACGAGGTCCCACTTATGCTCACTCCAGAACATTTAGATAATCAAGACCAGAAGACCGAGTTTTATGGTATACGCCGGATCTGTTCCAAAATTATCAAACTCGTTCAAATTCCGGCTATGGTAATATTTTCCGGCATATTCAGTTATCAATACTGTTTTCGTCTTTTACCAGATCGTCGACAGCTAATCAGGTAACAAATATACCTTTCGAGTGAAAATTGTACGCTTTTTACATGTTGAGATTTATTATTCCTTGTACAGTTGACAATACATAAATAATAAGCGGGAATCTTCATAGCCTAGTATTAACCATCAAATAAATTTGACGAATTTTAAAGTAAGTCCCCGAGACAAATAATTTTTGACATTTTTATTGATTGGGTTGCTTTGTATAGCGCTGGTATTCAATGATTGATGCTATTTTCTCTCGACGTTTCAAAGACCATTTTGTCTTCTTTTTCAGGACTTGAAATATGATGTTTATGAATTGACGCTTCTTTCTTTTTCTTGTTTTTCATATTTGTTACTTTAAAAAAAAATGAATGGTTATTCTAAATAATTAAGTTTCCTTAATTCACTGCCAGATTGTCATTTGCTGGACAATTTTCCGATTTCGTAGTCTTCTACCTCAGACGTGTTCCTCTTGAACTGGCACTATCTCTTGGACTAAAAACGAAGACAATGCCGACAGAAAATATCATCAATCGTTGAATATGTACCACAACAAAACAACCCGATCAATAAAAATGCCATCAACGGGTAGCGAGACACTTTGAAGTTTTATAATTTGTTTTTTATAATTTCTATTATGTTTTTATTAACATATAAAGTGCAACTTTTACACTTGCCTGCAGATAAGCTTCTTCAAACAACTGGTCATCAAAAGTTCAAAACTAAATCTTTCTCTTTCCCGTTATTCTAGGCAATGGTTCCCATGGGACACGACCTCATCACCAGCTTTCGAAATAACTCTGTTCACGATCATGTTCTCCGTGATTCTAACATGGATCTGTTCCTGTACATTAATTGTTGTTTTTACTGAAGTAATGATTGTTACTTGGTCGAATTACAAAATCCTCAACAATAAACTCGAAAACATCCGATCTATTTCTATAGAAAGAATGAAAGTAAGGAAAGTAAAGGGGTCAGGTAGTTTGGACGAAGAGTCAGTCGTGAACATTGACTATGAAGATGGCAAACAAATCAACTTGTTGCATGAAGATCAATTCATAAGTGGTGATGCTTTTAATAATGTCAGTGGATCAACCATGTTGACCCCTGCCCTGAAAGTTGATTACACCCTTCTGCCTGGGGTTGTAAGGGATGATCAGTCCAGTATTGTTCAGGTTCTTATCAACACAAGAAGGGTCAATAATTTGGCATTGTTACGTCCTTTAGTAGATATGAACACTGCAACTAAAAGGGATCTAAAACAACAAGGCATAAGTATTAACATGTGTGATACATTACTCCACATTTCAAGTTACAACGAACACATAAGTATTAATCCTACACATGAGTGTCAAGTTGCAGATTGTAAAAAGGGTTACGACATCATTGGAATAAATCCTCAAGAATTGGACAAGGAAATGGCTTATGTCTTAAATGAAGCCATTGAGCTGCACACCACAATAATTCGGTAGGTTTAACTTTTATAATACACGGATCACTTTGTAAACGCTTCTGAAATTCGTTTTTGAAGCATCGAGTCATCTCCTTTCATGCATTTAACTCTGTTTTATTTGGCCAAATCTGGCAGTTAAGCTCTTTGGAGCAAACCCTTGCTCAGACGTAGACGTATTGTTAACATGGTGGAGGCGCCTGAATTAGTTGTTATTTCTTGCAAGTAGTACCAAGTTGTGTTAAGTTTTTTAAGAGAGAGAGGAAAACTCAATTTCTTGGCTGCTGACCGACCATTGTTGGGTGACCACAAGGATCCAGCTTAATAAATAAACAAAACATATATTTAAACATTATTTGTTACATATTATAATTTTCCAAAATAATGGACAAAGCAGTCAGAATTGATATAGTAAGGTCTTCAATTATCGAAACTGGTATAACAAATTCCCGAAGGAAGTCCTGGAAGAAGTGAGGCATTTCTGCTCGATCTACCAAAAACAGACCTTTCACATCCCAATAACTTTCCTGGATTTGGTACTTGTTTGCAAAGTCCAGTTTACAGGGTAAATAAACAGTCCGTTTTTTTTTTTTTACATTTTACTCGTAAGTTTGATTTACACCTGATTTGAAGCAAACTGTAAGGTCTAAAATCAAAACAAGCGATTATATACCAGCATTATTTAATTAACTTTGTTACTTTAAAAAAATCTAGTCGGCAGGTTCCTTAACATATTCAGCAAAATCAGAGTAGCAATTTAATAAGATATGTGCATTCAAACACAAAATTAAAACATAAGCAAAACATACGTAAATCTTTATTTCTGCGACTTGTTAAGTTTGAGTCCTGACGTCAATCGCTAGGATGTAATAATAAGTTGTTCGTAAGAAGCCTCCCAATTGTGCCTCAAATTGTGAAGGGATGTCCGAGAGCTGTTCATGAGGACTCAATCCCTTGCATTCACATTGGATTGCCGTTCTCGGCGGGATTTTGAACCGGGACCTCCCGCGCGTTATTGCTCGAATCATCGCAAGATTTACAACTATGCATAATTAATTTAGTTTAAATAATTGTTTTGAGTGTTCTATTTCCAGATTCATTGGAGCATTTACGAACATTGTTGACATACTCATGGTGGTGATGTTTTTGGACAACACGTTGTCTTTGGGGGCAGCTGCCCTTCTTTACAAGGTTTGTAGTTAGATTTTTTCAGTATACATTAATTCTGATTTTATTAATATAGACGCCATCCACATAATATGTTTTGTCACGTTTATACAGTCTTCGATAGAAGCATGACAAAAAACACAATAAAAAAATCTTAATAAATTGGTAAATGTTGTTATTAATTAGTGTTTAATCCTCAATAATGATAATCTTTGAGTATAGAAGAGTGACCTAATCCTTGCTTGACAATAATGTAATATATCAATCAGATGACAGCTGGATGCAGGTGAAGTTCACCCAAAAATGTCAAACGGTATAGTTGACTGCTGCTTATACTCGCCCGTATAGAGAGTATCACAATATGAATACGTGTGTAGACAGCAAGTAACAACACGAAGAGGGTTGAGTTAAAAAAAATATGGCAATCATGGGAATCAAAACCTTACAGCAGAAGAAGATAATATGCATACAATTTGCCTCAATATGAACCTTCCTTCTACTGTTTATTATTTTATTATATTTTTATCATTATCATAACTGAAATGTTTTGTTGGATGAGCGTAGTGAGCGTAGCGAGCGAAGCGAAGATTCCATTTCACTACACTGAAGAAAAAAATCCGGAATGTTTTTTATTCTTTCATTCTTTTTTTTTTGTATTTTTGTCTGTTCGTTAGCACGATTCTGGCTAAACCGACACTCCAATTGCGATGAAATTTTCTGGAGGCCTTCGAAATCTCTGAACTTAGAATTGCACGATTCGAAAAATCGATCAAAAAATTATTTCTTGTGAAAATCGCAATTTTACGATTTTTTTTCGATTTTTTAAAAATTCTTCGACTTATAATGCCTACATGCTTTATCCGATTGTAATGATTTTTTAACAGAACCTTAATTTTATGAATTAATATATTTGTGTGCAATTTGAGCGCAATCAAAAAAAAAATTCCTGTGAAAATTGCAATTTTACGATTTTTTAAATTTTTAAAATATTCTTCGACCCTTAACACTTACATGATTTATCCGATTGTAATGATTTTATTTTATGAATAAATTTATTCGTGTGAAATTTGAGCGCAATGAAACAATTATTTCTCATAATAATTGAAATTTTACGATTTTGCTATGATGCTGCGATAATGCTAAGGTTTTTACAATTTTTTTTTTTTTTTAGAAGTGGTAGATGTTTTAGATTAAAAACAATACATCTAAACATTTACCAGACGGATTTTATAATTTTTGTTTTGTTTGATAAATATGATTTTTTTCCTTTGCATTGTTGGAAAATGTATGTTTTTTGTAACAAATCTATATTTCCCATATTTTAATTAAAAAACTATAAATCTCATCAAAAAAGTGTCTAGTGAATTTGTCAGAATAAGACTTGTGAGCATATTAAAAAAGAAATTATCCTTTTATCTTAAAAACTGTAGAAGAAGTAGGAAAAAATGTTAGCAAATGTGCTAGAATAAAAGTTTTGAGATAATAGCATTTCAAGTTTATTTATGTTGTTTTTTGGATGAGCGTAGCGAGCGTAGCGAGCGAAGCGAAGATTCCATTTCACTACACTGGAGAAAAAAATCCGGAATGTTTTTTTTTCTTTCTTTCTTTCTTTTTGTATTTTTGTGTGTCTGTTAACACGATTCCGGCTAAACCGATACTCCGATTGCGATGAAATTTTATGGAGGCCTTCGAAATCTCTGAACTTAGAACTGCCACGTTTTTGAGCGCAATCGGAAAAATTTTTCTCATAAAAAACGCAATTTTACGATTTTTTTCGAATTTAAAAAAAAATTTCTTCGACTTATAACTCCTACATGCTTTATCCGATTGTAATGATTTTTTCACAGAACCTTAATTTAATGAATTAAGATATTCGTGTAAAATTTAAGCGTAATCAAAAAAAAAATTCTCATGAAAATCGAAATTTTACGAGTTTTTTTCTTTTTTAAAACAATTCTTTGACTTATAACACCTACATGCTTTATCCTATTGTAATGACTTTTTCACAGAACCCTTATTGTATGAATTAATATATTCGTGTTAAATTTGAGCGCAATCGAGAAATTATTTCTTATAAAAATCGCAATTTTACTATTTTTTAATTTTTTTAACAATTACAATTAACTTAAAAAATTTATAAATTAAAGTTAATTTTTTATTTAATTTAATTTATTTTAAAAAAATTCAATTAAGTTATGATTTTTCCACAGAACAACAGAAAATCCGCATACCACATGGCAGCTCAATGCACCAATTACGCTCATCCAACAACGCGGCGGGACTTAAGCGTTTTCCTAGTTTACTCAATATTGTTAATAATCTACTTTTTCTTTACTTGAAGAATGATGCTGATTACACTTTCAAAGTACTAACTTGTGTGTTTGCCATGGTGATAGCTGGTGTATACTTTGTTGCCAACATCATGATGCAACTGATAGCTGATCAAGTAAGTAGCTTATCTGGAACTTGTGTGTTGCCATGGTGATAGCTG